>JARFJB010002143.1:2807500-3407500 GCA_036346205.1 Vesta saturnalis | reverse complement strand
TACAATTTAGATTAATTGTATCTACCCAACTCTGTCGATTGCGGTCGCGAAATGTGATAAAATGCTTATTTTTTATTGCCGGATTGCCAAAGTATACAGAAGTACAAAACGGCACATTACATTTGTACTTATAAGCATCCATTTTTGCACTTTTTGAAGAATCTGAAAGTGATTATTACAGTAGCTAGCAATATAGATAAATCGGATAAATACTTACATATAAATGATAAAATATATTGTAATAACTTTACTAATTTAAAATTCATAAAAATAAGTAGGTACTTAATACACCAAAAAGCTAAGGTTAGAAAATAGAAATACACTATCACAGATATAAGGGGCTAATACGCAACACAGACGCGCATTTCTAAATTGTTTCCAGTTTTGCAAATGCTTTGATGTGTCTTGCTATACGCTCAATGGTCTGTGGTTACACTTTAAAGAGCGAAACGCGAGAAACGAGTATGTTGCCGGCCTTGGTTTGATTTAATTGATTTATTTGTTTGAGAAAGAGAAGAGGGAGACGAGAAGGAGAGAGAGAGAGAGAGAGAAACGAACACGAGCAACCTCTATTACAGAAAACATTCATTAGTCTTACACCATTAGATGGCGCCACAAACAAACTTTAGTTAGTCTTAGAAATATACCGCTAAGTGGCGCCACCTCTATTACAGAAAACATTTACTAGTTTAAAAATATACCACTGGATGGCGCCACAAACATAACCCTAATTAATCCTAGAAGTATACCGCTAGGTGGCGCCACTTTTATTAGAGAAAATATTCATTAGTATTCATACACAACTAGATGGCGACACAAATTCAAATTTCGCAACAAGGGGGCCACGACAGGAGGGCGCAGACCCTAACACCAGTTCCTATACTTGTCTTATAAGTTAGCATTAGGGCCCCTCATTCGAATACTATTTATCATTAAGGAGCCACGACAAGGGGCGCAGACCCTAACACACTTTCTTATACTAGCCTTATGACAATTAGGGCCTTATTAAAATACTATTTGCAGCCATGGGGGCCATGGCAAGGGGGCGAACCTGTGAGCAAGTTCCTATATCTGTCTTATTTGATTAACATTTAAAAATTCCAGGGTCGACCGCTTCTGTAAAGTATCAATAACACAGGTTCATTTCAAATACTTTGTAATTTATATATATATATATATATATATATATATATATATATATATATATATATATATATATATATATATATAAAGTTTAGGGAAGTAACGACCATAGTTATTATAAAAATATGGTATTGGGATGCGGTCTAGTTAAAAATGAAAATGACTATTTAATTCAAGCTTTCGAAATACTTTATTGTTTCATCAGGAATCTTTGTAAAATGAACATAAGTGACAAATAATCTATTAACATCATAAAGACTAAATGCGAGAATTATAAACTAACTAACATTATTGTACAGAAAAATTGATGAATACAATGCTATGATTACAATTTAAAATCACAACTTAAAAAGCCAGTTATTGAAGTATTTCAAACTTTTCAAAAATTGACATGTATACCTACTGCGTTACAAACTAAAATTCTTAGAAGATATGATTTATGAAACTTGTTGTATTTTTTGTCTGATTACCTTTACATAATAAATTTATTATTATTATTTTATATATTTTTTTACAATCTTTAAATTAAGTCAAGAATTTAAGGTCTACCATTGAATACTTTTAGGAATGATTTATAAATAATAAATCTATCAGCAATTTAATATTACTAAATTGTTTTGAAAAGACGAATGCTAATAATGACAAATGCCATAATCAAAAAATAATACTCAGTGCAAATTTGTGAAAAACATATGAAAAGTTAGCTAATTGACTTGCCATGATTTAACTTCACTCAAATTATTTGCTTGCATAACATTGATTTTCCTCGCAATAATTAAACCCTTAGAATTTATTTACAAGCCTAATTTTCAATTACTAGCAAAACTCAAACCTGATGAAAAGGATCGTCTAGTGGAAGGCTACGCTGTGCTAATTATATGAACAAAGAATGGATGAGATTGAGTGTAGCGTCATAGTGGAACAGGTAAACAATAGAGAGTCGTAGAGACGGAAAGACCGGGGAAGGACAGCCGGACAAAAGGACAGAGGGACAGACGGACCGAAAAACAGACGGACAGACGCACAGAGTGGCAGATGGACAGACGGAGTGACGGTCAGACAGACACAGACACGCACGCACGCACACACTCACGCACACGCACACGTACACGGGCACGCACACACATACGCACACGCACGCGCATGCAAGCATGCATGCACGCACGCACGCGCACGCACACCACACACACACACGCACACACACACACACACACACACACACACACACACACACACACACACACACACTCACACACTCACTCACTCACTCACTCACACACACACCTACATCACACCTACACCAGAATGAAACTTACATATACAGAATTGTACCGTGAATAAATACATATTTTTCCTTAATATATTCGTATAATTACAATTAATATCATATAAAAAGAAATCAGTTCCTAAACAACAATTTTAAAAAAACTTCTCACATTAATTAGACCTATAGAAGTTATATATAATTTTTTCGCACAATGCACTTATACATGCATAAAATACAACTAATTATAATTTAGTGAAATTTTTTATAGTAATTAGCTTCGTGGTTCTATTAGTCTAGTTGAAAAAAGATGCGTTTTTACGTAGACAATTGATCCTATTACTACCTTGCCAAGTGCAAGTACGAGAAGAGAGTAACTGACAAATCTCACTATGTTGAGGTAGTAGTATAAATTGTTGCTGCACAGAATTCGCAGTTATGAAAATGTAAACTGTCACCATTAAAATTGTTATCGTTTTTGGGTCGAAATCGTACATTTATATACATTTTTTACAATCTTTAAATCAAGCGTTAAGTACAAATAGTACGTGAATTTAAGTGACTATTTTAAATAATGATAGTAGCAGACGGCCATTTTCTTTTTTTTTGATATCACAAGCCCCGCCCTCCACTTTTGTACTTGCCCACATCGGGTACGTATCTTTGACCTTGAGGCTGACCACGGATTCGGTGTTGGGGCTGGTCATGGAGTCGGCTTTGTGAATTTTTTGTATGTTAATAAGAGACCCTAATGCTACCTAGTAAGACACCCTCTTGTCGTGCCCCTGCATAATTATCCTAAAAATGTTATTAAAATTATTATAAGACTAAAAATTCAAATATGAATGAAAATCATTAAATCGTATTATTGATATCTTATAGAAGCGATCGTCCTTGGTATTTTTTAAACCTAACAGTGTTTATGTCGATCTAACATGAAGTTTGAATATAATTCTGACAAGGATAATTGTTTTTGTTTTACAGTGTGATTTATTTTTTGTAACGCGTTTATTATAAAAGAGATTGCATTATTGTTATTAAAATTATTACAGGTAGCGTGAGTCTAAAAATTAAATATGAATGAAATAATTAAACCGTGTTATTCATAGAAGCAGATGGCATTGGTATTTTTTAAAGTTAACAAAGCGTTTATGTCTATCTAACATGAATTTTAAATATCATTCTGCCGGGGGTAACTGTTTTTGTTTTTACAATGTGGCTTATTTCTTGTAACGCATTTATTATTATAAAGAGATTGCATAATTGTTATTAAAATTATTATATTTCTTTTAAGTTACATTTGTAGGTTGCGACCCTGCCTATATACGAATTTACATAATGAGGTTAAAAAAATGATTTCACCTGGAAACCAGCCAACCTTCAACGGACATACAAAATTACTTTTAAATGATTTGAGTCTTGGGGCTTTAAAATTTTACCTATATGATAAAACTGTTTTTATGGAATGTAATTATTATTATTAAACAGTTATACAACTTCATTAATATGAATTGGAACGTAGCAATCGCCCATTGACATCGTGTTAAAATAATGTGTTTACAAATATTTTTAAAATTCTGCCGCTGCAAAAACATTATGATCTAAATTAAATATTAGTCGAAATAATAATAATTTCTACCCTGATTAAATGGTGCTTTTTTATATAGGCCGATTCTCTTTCGAAGCGGTCAGCACGTATATAATCGAAAAAATTATGTCCGATTTATATGCATGTTCAACGTTATAGTGGATTTTAACAGCTTAGGTTTAATAGTCATGCTAATTAAACACTTTTAAATGTCTAATCTGAGATAAGAGTAACGTAATTTAGTTTATTTCAAATTTCATAGAGAGCATCACTATCATCAAGATTTTGAGATACATTTTATCTCATTCATCTCATCGTTTTCATCTTGAACGATTAAATTGTAATAGTTTATTAACAAGCCGTAAAACATCTAATATCCGTGATGCTGGTTCATAATAATAATGCTCATTCGAAGATGATTACACTTTAAATACATGCAAAGGATAATTTACAACCTTTACCGGTCACTATTATTATTACATAGATCTGAGATTATTCTTAAATTAGCTATTTTCAGCACGACCCCTGGAAATACTACACACGCTTTCAAACCTTCTTCTTTAGCGAACCACTAATATTAGCTATATATATATATATATATATATATATATATATATATATATATATATATATATATATATATATATATATATATATATATATACATAGATGATGTAATAATTGCCATACCCAATGATAGTAACATTCAAGTTCTAGAGATTTTTAACAGTTTTAATAAACATATTCAGTTTACATTAGAAGAAGAAAACAATAATAGTATCCCTTTCTTAGATACCAGAATCATAAGAAAACCTAATAACAGTTTAATAATAGACTGGTATCAAAAACCAACTAACTCAGGTAATTATATTAATTACTATTCTAATCATACTTTTAATCAAAAAATTAATATTGTTCTGGGTCTCAAGAACAGAATACTTAAGATTTCGCATCAATCATTACACAAAAAGAATCTAGATAACTTATTTTTGATTTTTAGTAACAATGGTTATCCAGAAACGTTATTAAAGAATTTATTATATAGTACACCATTCAATTCTCAAATTAATTTTTAAAATGCATACTTGACACAAACAAACATGATTAACAAAAGAATCCCTTACATACTAAACTTAACACCAATCTTATGTAATATCATAAACAACGAACCAATACGTACAGCGAAATATAACATTAAACCTATCAAAAAACATTTTCAAAATTAAAAGACAGAACTCCAATTCTTAGTAACTCTAATGTTGTATATTCCATTCCTTGTAGCGAATGCAATAAAGTATGTATTGGACAAACAAACAAAACAAGACTTCCTCAGCATAGAAGTGACTGTAAAATAAGGAAAAAATTCTTGTGCTTTTAGCAAAACATAGTAAAAACACCAATCACATTCCAAATTTTCCTAAAGTTAAAATTTTAGACACAGAAATGAATTATAGAAGCAGACTTTTCCTTGAGATGACTCACATTTTCAGTACTCAAGATACTTTAAATTACAAAACTGATCTAGATAATCTAAGCAACATTTATTCATATATTCTAAGTACTAATTTGAATTGATTGAGTACAACAAGTTTCATAAATCATATCTTCTAAGAATTTTAGTTTGTAACGCAGTAGGTATACATGTCAATTTTTGAAAAGTTTGAAATGCTTCAATAACTGGCTTTTTAAGTTGTGATTTTAAATTGTAATCATAGCATTGTATTCATCAATTTTTCTGTACAATAATGTTAGTTAGTTTATAATTCTCGCATTTAGTCTTTATGATGTTAATAGATTATTTGTCACTTATGTTCATTTTACAAAGATTCCTGATGAAACAATAAAGTATTTCGAAAGCTTGAATTAAATAGTCATTTTCATTTTTAACTAGACCGCATCCCAATACCATATTTTTATAATAACTATGGTCGTTACTTCCCTAAACTTTATATATATATATATATATATATATATATATATATATATATATAAATATATGATTAAAAGTATGATTAGAATAGTAATTAATATAAATTACCTGAGTTAGTTGGTTTTGATACCAGTCTATTATTAAACTGTTATTAGGTTTTCTTATGATTCTGGTATCTAAGAAGGGATACTATTATTGTTTTCTTCTAATGTAAACTGAATATGTTTATTAAAACTGTTAAAATCTCTAGAACTTGAATGTTACTATCATTGGGTATGGCAATTATTACATCATCTATGTATATATATATATATATATATATATATATATATATATATATATATGCTAATATTAGTGGTTCGCTAAAGAAGAAGGTTTGAAAGCGTGTTAGTATTTCCAGGGTCGTGCTGAAAATAGCTAATTTAAGAATAATCTCAGATCTATGTAATAATTAGTGACCGGTAAAGGTTGTAAATTATCCTTTGCATGTATTTAAAGTGTAATCATCTTCGAATGAGCATTATTATTATTATTATTATGAACCAGCATCACGGATATTAGATGTTTTACGGCTTGTTAATAAACTATTACAATTTAATCGTTCAAGATGAAAACGATGAGATGAATGAGATAAAATGTATCTCAAAATCTTGATGATAGTGATGCTCTCTATGAAATTTGAAATAAACTAAATTACGTTACTCTTATCTCAGATTAGACATTTAAAAGTGTTTAATTAGCATGACTATTAAACCTAAGCTGTTAAAATCCACTATAACGTGAAGTACATGTGTGTACTTGAACATGCATGTAAATCGGACATAATTTTTTCGATTATATACGTGCTGACCGCTTCGAAAGAGAATCGGCCTATATAAAAAAGCACCATTTAATCAGGGTAGAAATTATTATTATTTCGACTAATATTTAATTTAGATCATAATGTTTTTGCAGCGGCAGAATTTTAAAAATATTTGTAAACACATTATTTTAACACGATGTCAATGGGCGATTGCTACGTTCCAATTCATATTAATGAAGTTGTATAACTGTTTAATAATAATAATTACATTCCATAAAAACAGTTTTATCATATAGGTAAAATTTTAAAGCCCCAAGACTCAAATCATTTAAAAGTAATTTTGTATGTCCGTTGAAGGTTGGCTGGTTTCCAGGTGAAATCATTTTTTTAACCTCATTATGTAAATTCGTATATAGGCAGGGTCGCAACCTACAAATGTAACTTAAAAGAAATATAATAATTTTAATAACAATTATGCAATCTCTTTTATAATAATAAATGCGTTACAAGAAATAAGCCACATTGTAAAAACAAAAACAGTTACCCCCGGCAGAATGATATTTAAAATTCATGTTAGATAGACATAAACGCTTTGTTAACTTTAAAAAATACCAATGCCATCTGCTTCTATGAATAACACGGTTTAATTATTTCATTCATATTTAATTTTTAGACTCACGCTACCTGTAATAATTTTAATAACAATAATGCAATCTCTTTTATAATAAACGCGTTACAAAAAATAAATCACACTGTAAAACAAAAACAATTATCCTTGTCAGAATTATATTCAAACTTCATGTTAGATCGACATAAACACTGTTAGGTTTAAAAAATACCAAGGACGATCGCTTCTATAAGATATCAATAATACGATTTAATGATTTTCATTCATATTTGAATTTTAGTCTTATAATAATTTTAATAACATTTTAGGATAATTATGCAGGGCACGACAAGAGGGTGTCTTACTAGGTAGCATTAGGGTCTCTTATTAACATACAAAAATTCACAAAGCCGACTCCATGACCAGCCCCAACACCGAATCCGTGGTCAGCCTCAAGGTCAAAGATACGTACCCGATGTGGGCAAGTACAAAAGTGGAGGGCGGGGCTTGTGATATCAAAAAAAAAGAAAATGGCCGTCTGCTACTATCATTATTTAAAATAGTCACTTAAATTCACGTACTATTTGTACTTAACGCTTGATTTAAAGATTGTAAAAAATGTATATAAATGTACGATTTCGACCCAAAAACGATAACAATTTTAATGGTGACAGTTTACATTTTCATAACTGCGAATTCTGTGCAGCAACAATTTATACTACTACCTCAACATAGTGAGATTTGTCAGTTACTCTCTTCTCGTACTTGCACTTGGCAAGGTAGTAATAGGATCAATTGTCTACGTAAAAACGCATCTTTTTTCGACTAGACTAATAGAACCACGAAGCTAATTACTATAAAAAATTTCACTAAATTATAATTAGTTGTATTTTATGCATGTATAAGTGCATTGTGCGAAAAAATTATATATAACTTCTATAGGTCTAATTAATGTGAGAAGTTTTTTTTAAAATTGTTGTTTAGGAACTGATTTCTTTTTATATGATATTAATTGTAATTATACGAATATATTAAGGAAAAATATGTATTTATTCACGGTACAATTCTGTATATGTAAGTTTCATTCTGGTGTAGGTGTGATGTAGGTGTGTGTGGAGTGATGAGTGAATGAGTGAGTGTGTGGTGTGTGTGTGTGTGTGTGTGTGTGTGTGTGTGTGTGTGTGTGTGTGTGCGTAAGTGTGTGTGTGTGTGTGTGTGTGTGCGTGTGCGTGTGCTGCGTGCGTGCGTGCATGCATGCTTGCATGCGCGTGCGTGTGCGTATGTGTGCGTGCCCGTGTACGTGTGCGTGTGCGTGAGTGTGTGCGTGCGTGCGTGTCTGTGTCTGTCTGACCGTCACTCCGTCTGTCCATCTGCCACTCTGTGCGTCTGTCCGTCTGTTTTTCGGTCCGTCTGTCCCTCTGTCCTTTTGTCCGGCTGTTCTTCCCCGGTCTTTCCGTCTCTACGACTCTCTATTGTTTACCTGTTCCACTATGACGCTACACTCAATCTCATCCATTCTTTGTTCATATAATTAGCACAGCGTAGCCTTCCACTAGACGATCCTTTTCATCAGGTTTGAGTTTTGCTAGTAATTGAAAATTAGGCTTGTAAATAAATTCTAAGGGTTTAATTATTGCGGGGAAAATCAATGTTATGCAAGCAAATAATTTGAGTGAAGTTAAATCATGGCAAGTCAATTAGCTAACTTTTCATATGTTTTTCACAAATTTGCGCTGAGTATTATTTTTTGATTATGGCATTTGTCATTATTAGCATTCGTCTTTTCAAAACAATTTAGTAATATTAAATTGCTGATAGATTTATTATTTATAAATCATTCCTAAAAGTATTCAATGGTAGACCTTAAATTCTTGACTTAATTTAAAGATTGTAAAAAAATATATAAAATAATAATAATAAATTTATTATGTAAAGGTAATCAGACAAAAAATTACAAAAACATTTGTCCTAAAACAAAAAATAGCATTAGCTTATTACCTAATTAAGAAAATTAAGACAACTACATAGTTACTATATTTGGTTATAAACAATTCAGGTATAATATACGGTTTCCCTGCAAGGTACTGTCGTAAGGTTTTTTTTAAATATATGATAAGGATGGTTTTTAAGAGATTTTAATAGAAGATGGTTGTAAATTTTAATTGGCATACAAACATGTGGAACATTGTTTATCTCTATAAACTCAGACTTAGAATTTATGAACATAACTTGCAGCTTCAAGAGCAGGGGTGACCAACCCAAATGATCTTGCGGGACACTTTGGAAATGCATCTTAACTCCGCGGGCCGCTTAGAAATTTATATATCTCCATATTAGATTTAGACCTACGTACTATAGACATTTTTTTGGAGTGAAAAATTGAAACATAATGAATTATTATTATAGCGTTTACTATTATTCATACATGTTAACATGGATAATATAATAATAACGATACTAAACGCACATCGTAACGAAATATACTTTGCTAGTATAAAGTCCTCCCCCACCCCCAACCTATTATGTGAACCGTAAAACGGACATTAATAAAATTTTAGGAAACCGAATTAAGACATATATGCAACGTTTTTGATGGTATTCAGTGACGTAATATTAAAAATGGAGCAAGTAATACCTCATTTTAAAACTCGTTTCAAGTCCTTTTCAACGACATCAACAGCATTAAAATATTGCTACTCATTTATGAGTTTCAACCCAAAAACCTCAAAACATTAATTGGTGTTTTTGGTTTGAAACTCATGAATCAGTAGTAATATTTTAATATTGATGTCGTTGAAAAGGACTTGGAACGAGCTTTCAAGTGAGGTATTACTTACCATATAATCCAATTTAAAATGGCGGCTGTCCGCCATTTTTAATGATTACGTCACTGAATACCATTAAAAACGTTGTGCCTCAGTTCGGTTTCCCAAAATTTTATTAATTTCCGTTTTATGGTTCACATAATAGGTTGGAGGGGGGGGGATGATTTTAGACGGGCACTGTATAACACTAAAAATGAAATATAAAATATATATAAATATAAATGAAATAAAAAAAGTGAAATTATTAAAAAATATTTATTTTACTATTGCGATATTTGTTTCTCCACTCTTTCACTTAGTTTTTGCAAATCGATTTCAATTTGGGTATTTGCACATCATAATTGGTGGTGCAGGTTAGTGTCTGAACGTGTTTTGTGTTTGATCAATTTCATTTTCGAAAAAATGATTCGCAGGTGTAAGTTTAATTATAAGCGGTAACAACTTGGAAATTTTCTCTTTTGTGATGTAAGTGTTTATTTATTTTTGACTGTGTTTTAATTCAATATAGCACTGTAAGTCAACCAGTCCCATTTGGAGGTTTGGGGCCGACTAGATTTCAACATAAAAGGGATATATTTCAAAAATTTTGTTGTACCTATTTGTCTAAATTACTGAACCGCCTTTGAAAAGCAGCTGTAAGTTTTCTTATTTCTTTTGCATATTTGATGTAATTCTTACATTTTGATTTTTAAATTCTTTCAACAATGGAAATTGGTGAGCATTATTACTTTTCAATTGCGATTCAAATAACAATTTCTTCTAAAATGCTTTGGTGTGATTAAATGTATCGATTATAAGGTAATCTTTTCCTTGCAATGATATATTTAACTGGTTGCGTTTTTCGACAATATCCACTAGATAAATCCAATACCCACTCATCATTTTTTAATTCTGGTACAGGACTTTGCCTAAAAAGTCAATTCCTTCTCGTAACTCATAAAACCACTGTAAACATCTTCCACGACTTAACCATCTGACTTGACTGAAGTATTATACAACGTCACCATGCGTATTCAGAATCTAATTCTTTCAGAAACTCCTTAAATTGCCGATTCAGAAGTGCATGTGATCGAATGTAATTCACTGCTACCACAACTACTTGCATAACATGATCCATCAATATCAATATCTGTCATATAATCGCAAGAATATTATTGTAAAATCAAAGTTAATTTTTCTCATAATTTCGGCAGTTAATTTTTGAATATATGGATGCACAAATAATGTATTTTTTTAATACATTGGTTTTATTACTTTGGCTATTATAAAATAAATATATTTTGTGAAAGTGTGATGAATCTCGAGGGCCGGAAAAATGTTCACGGCGGGCCGCTGGTTGCATTTTCATAACGAGCGTCAAGTATCGCAGGAACGAAACAACTCGAATGTTGCCGAGTAATGATCTATATCGAGCGCGCTTTATCTGTATTCCTAGACGCTCGTTAAAAGTGATAAGTGGGCATAATTTGGCATTGTTTGACACGCTGTGTGACTCTATTGTGTCAAAGAAGTAATAATTATGAGTTTACCCGATAATTATCTATATTATAATGTTTCTGATCCTATATTTCGGACAAAGTTTCAGAGTAGTGATGAAGTACAGGTGAGTTAAATATTATTCTATATAAATTCTGCATGATTTTAAAAACATGAGTGCCAAGTTGTTGAATCTTACAAATACATGACCTCCAATTAAAATAATTATTGTATGCTGCGATTCCTCAATATTCCAGACACCTTATCTAGATATAAAATAATCAACCCTAAAATAGTTACAAACTGTTTAGCTTGTTGTCTTTTTTTCTAGTTATTTATAAAATTATGTGTGAGACGATTGAGGTTATGTTCAAATCGTTCGCGCTGATCAAAATGCCGGTTTAAAAAATTAGTGATTCGGGAAACTTCATATAAGATATTTGACAAAAGCCGAATATAAGAGAGAGATAAAACAAAATTAATTTCACATTCACATTGTTATTTTTAACACGCTATACGAAAAAAATGTAAGTTCATCCCCTAAATTAGGACTATCGATTTTGAGTACTTCTACTTGTCCGATTAACTTGAATCTATTTATAGTTCTGGCGACAAAACAGTATTATGAATTAGTACTAAGTTTCTACCTCCCCCTCCGCCAAGGGTGATAGTGGGGGGTACTACTTAAGTTCGTCCGATTTCGTTCGAGATTAGCCACTACTTTCCAATGAGCTAAAGACTTGTAGTGTAGTGTTCTAGTGACAATATAATCTATTTTTTTACTTAAAAAAATCAAAATGGCGTATCCGCAATAGCGGATTTTCCTATTTATGAACCGATTTACATCAAGTTTGGAACATTGAGGAACTTGAGGCCGTTAATTAAAATTTTGAAATCAAGTTTTAAAACTAAAAACGTGAAAAATAAATTATAGTTTAAAAAACTAAAAAAAAGTATAAAATAATATAATTTACCTAAAATGTTTAATAAAAAGGGTGGGGCGCTTTAAAGTGCGTTTCCTTGAGAGGCATGCACCCACTTTCAATCAATATCGGCAAAGCGCTTTGTCGATATAACGAAATCTCAGTGTTTCTAAAAGTAAACTTACGATTTGTTTTCCTTTCAGAAATGGGTTAAGGACTTATACGCACACGCATAATTACTACTACTGCATTAAAATCAAAGAAATATCTTTTAAAAAGAATATACCACTGCCAATTTAAAACTAAAATAAACAAAGCAGATCTCCAAATACAAAAAGCTCATTCTTCGAAAAATTTAGATTGCCCAGCTGAGTTGATAATTGTCATCAAAAAAGTACCTCAACAAAAAACAAGAGCTAAAGAAAAGGATGATTTGATTTCGGATTGGCCCTGTGTGATAACGTTTAAAAACGATCATAATCACACCATAGATAGTGCTGCTGCTTTAATTAAAAGACCCATTGGAGAAAAAACTAAGCATGATATTTTAAACCTATTTGAGAAGGGACATTCTGTGGCTTCAGCCTACAATACCTTTTGTTTGGAGAAAATGGAAGAGTTTGGTGACCAGTACGAGAATTATGTAGCTGATCGATACTATTTCCCCAAGAAATCCGACTTTTCGAATCTTTGGAAGGCAAGTTTCAAAAAGCATTACGGTGACAGATGTGGAGATCAAATGTTTCTTCAGTTAGAAGATAATTTGAGTAAAGCAAATGGTGTATTGTATAAAATTGGCCATGTCGGTGAGCATTACACTATTTCTCTATGCACTCCTATAATGCAACGTGCTGTCTGTGAATTGAGACAATCGTATGAAATTTTGTTTGTCGACGCCACTAGTAATTGTGATGTGCAAAATCACAAATTATATTTTTTTGCCACACAGTCTCCAGCTGGAGGAGTTCCTCTCGGATGCACCATAACTAGTTCTCAAAAGAGTGCAGTGTTCGAAGTCGCCGTGCGAAGTTTATGGGACATTTTTCCTACAAAAATAGTGACAGATGATGACATGGTGGAGCGCAACGTATTGAAAAAGCAATGGCCGAAGTCTGTTCTACTTTTGTGTACCTTTCATGTATTAAAAGCAGTGTGGAAATGGTTAAGCTTGGCAAAAAATAAAATTGAAAAGGCAGACAGACAGATATTATACTATTTGTTTTATTATCCAAGAAGAAAGATGAAATGGAGCACCACATCGACCAATTTCATAACTCTGCTATGTCTAATAAATATCCTCAATACAAAAACTATATACAGAACATGATTACTAATAGTCTAGAATCTTGGTGTCTATTTTTTAGACAGCATTTAATGATAAGAGGCTCAGAAACTAATAATTATATTGAGGTGATCTTCAGACTATTTAAAGACATTTATTTCGCTTGAAAGAACTATGGCTTATAACTTAACACAGCTGACTGACTTTGTTGTTACCAGTTTTGAGGCCTACTATAAACAAAGACTATTAGATTTACTCATAAATAAATTAAACAGGAGTACAATAAATCGATTATCGCCGAATGAAAAAAATGTTTTGCCCGAACAGATATCTGAATTGAAAGAAATGCAATATCACGTTAGAAGTTCAAGAGATAGCTCAATCATATACTTTGTTGATATGAATTCCAATATATGTATCTGCCCTCAAGGAATTACAGGCAATCTGCTATTATTAAACATTACAATATAACCATTACTTGTAACATTTTATCAGACGAAAGTCGAACAATTATTTATAAAATTGCAACAGAAGTGTAGCCTGCAAAACATATGTTATTACCTTTACAGTGGGATCAGTGTGCTAAGAAAACTAATAAAGGTGAAGTTAAAATCGTAGAAGTAGCAGAAGTAACGACGTTGACATGAGTATGAGTGAGCAGAGTGTTGAATTTTCTGAAAATAACGTTGATGAAAATTCGACCATCACCCAAGCAGATCTAGAGACTATTGAAGATAAATGGGGCACTTTTATCAATAAATTAGATAGCGATGTCCGGAAAAATTTAAGAGATGATCCTAATGGCTTCTCGTCGGCTGTAGAGCGTATTATTAACAATTACAACAGAAACATAAAAAACCCTTCTACACTTATGACTGGCCATCACTTCCTTTCGAAATTATGGAACACCTTCGTCACAAGTTCATTCTACAATCAGAAAAGGAAAAAAGATTCCAGTACAACCAACCTCTGTGTCAAGAAGAAAAGTTATAATTAAAGGAAGAAGAAAAATTCAAGCAGGAAGAAAAGTTAAGGGATTATCAAAGTAAAAGTCAAAGGCACCACACTCATTATAAATGTGTGTGAACATAATGTAGGACTGGGGGAAAATAAATTTGCAAAGTGATAAATCTATATTACCTATATATGCTGTACCTATTCATTTAAATTCGTTTAATAAATAGATCAATCATTGAACAAGTATTTTTATTTAGCATCTAGTCCTATTTCCTAGTACAAAAATCAGTCTATACTAGTAGTACACAGCACCCTCCCTTCCACGTTTTTTACGTCACAATCCCCACCCACTTTCACTTTTTACATGCCCACGTGGGGATCGTATTTTTCACCCCTATGGTTTCTATTTCGGAGACCTTTTTCAACCCTCGACTTTCACCCCTATGGTTTCTTTCCAGAGGTCATTTTCAACACCTAATTATTTTTGTTTTTACTCGCTTACTTGAGGAGCGAATTTTTTCACCCCCTTATTTTATGACCGCCCGCGTGTAGGACGTGTTTTTTCTACCGCTATGGTTTCTTTTCGGAGGTCTTTTTGAACCCTTGATGGAATTTTCACCTCAATTAGAGCCCTTTTGGTTGTGTTAAGAACTTTTTTGTCGGTTCAGACCTATGCCTTCTTTTCGGCAGTCATTTTTAACCCCTTGATGGAATTTTTTCCCTAATTACCGCCTCTTTGACAGTTTAGCCCCTAGAAGGTAGGCAAATACGTGCGCGTACAATGTTTTAATAAAGAGGCCTAATGCTAGCTTATAAGACACGTGTAGGGCTTCGCAATTTGTTCTCGGGCCTTCGCCCCTTGGCTGGAGATCGTATCTTATAATATAAGTGCAGAGCTTAGCCCCTACCGTGGGCACCCTTGGTGCAATTGTATGCGGGTTCTAACTTAATCTTACAGCTGTAGGCCTTCGACCCGTCATACAAAATTGTGTTCTAATAAGGTGGCCCTAGCCTTGTAAGACAGGACTTGTATCAGGGTCTGCGCCCTGGCCCCCTTGAGTTAAAATTGGTTTTAGCGCCATCTAGTGGCGTATGATAATGCACACCTCTCTCTTGCTCTATCTCGTTTCTCTCTCTCTCCCAACCTCCCTCCCCCCCTCTCTCTCTCTCTCTCACACACACACACACACAAACAAATCAATTCATTAACTAATCAATCAATCTCAAACAAACCATGCTCGATCAAATCAACCAGATCAGTCTCAATCAATCAACCGAAATTATATCTTACAGTTTGCGGAAACCAGGTTACAGTTCAAAACTGAATACATTAAAGTCTAATTAAATATGACGTGAAATAATAAATAATTTCTACTCTAGTGTAATGATGCTTTATATATATATATATATATATATATATATATATATATATATATATATATATATATATATATATATATATATATATATATATATATATATATATATATATATATATATATATATATATATATATACATATATATATATATATAGAGGCAGATTCTCTCTTTCTAAACAGGCACCACCTATACATTTGGAAAATTATGTCTGATTTATTTGCATGTTCAATTACATACACACAAAATTGTTTCACAGTAACGTGTTCATTCAATAGGTTTTAATGATTTTATTATTATACGCCAATTAACAATAACTACAAGTTTAAAATCCACGAATACGTACCGACTATTTGTAGAGCTGATCTTATGACGGCATCCTATAAGAGTAATAATAATAATGTTTTTTCTTTCAGTTGTTCTAATAATGATAAAAATATGTTGAACTGAAATATGTTTTATACAACGTGTCCACATGTAGTCTCACTAAACACGTTTTATGAATGGTTGGATATAAACTGGCTATTACATTTCGATCATTAACTAATTTAGAAAGTAATATACAAAACCTGATTACTGCTACTCGTATTTAGCAATTATATTGTGCTTATAAAATTTACATTCAAAACACTTACAAATATTTTAAAAATTTTGCTAACACAAAATTACTTTAAATAATTACATAAGCTATTGTATACTCAATTACGCACGCACGCACGCACGCACGCACGCACGCACGCTTGTACGCAGGCACGCACGCACGCACCCACGCACCCACGCACGCACACACTCACTCACTCACTCACGCACGCACGCACGCACGCACGCACTCACTCACTCACTCACTCACTCACTCACTCACTCACTCACTCACTCACTCACTCACTCACTCACTCACTCACTCACTGACTCACTCACTCACTGACTCACTCACTCACTGACTCACTGACTCACTGACTCACTGACTCACTAACTCGTTGACTCACTGACTCACTGACTCACTGAGTCCCTGACTCACTGACTCACTGACTGACTGACTGACTGACTGACTGACTGACTGACTGACTGACTGACTGACTGACTGACCGACGGACCGACCGACCGACCGACGACCGACCGACTGACCGACCGGCCGACCGACCGACCGGCCGACCGACCGACCGGCCGACCGACCGACCGACCGAACGACCGAACGAACGACCGACCGACCGACCGACCGACCGACCGACCGACCGACCGACCGACCGACCGACCGACCGACCGACCGACCGACAGACTGACTGACTGACTGACTGACTGACTCACTCACTCACTGACTGACTGACTCACTGACTCGCTCGCTCACTCACCACTCACTCACTCATACTCACTCAACTCATCCTCACTCACTCACTCACCACTCACTCACTCACCACTCACTCACTCACTCACTCACTCACTCACTACTCACTACATCACTCACTCACTCACTCACTCACCACTCACTCACTCACTCACTCACTCACTCACCACTCACTCACACCCGCACGCACACCAACCCACCCACCCACCCACCCACCCAGAATATACTTTGTTCAAGTATAGTACTTACTATCTTAAGATGGCGGTATTCTTCAAGCAAACTAAGAAACACTTGAAAATTAAGTGTATTCTAGTCTTTAAACAATCATTACACCTTTCTCAAATGCAAGAATAGTTTATACTTAATTAAAATGAATATTTGTCTCAATGTTTAAGAAAAGGGTTATTCTAGAAAAAAATATATGTTCCGCTTGAGAAATAGTAAAACTGATAAGTTTTTTTTCCGTGTAGGATGTACAATAATCATGTATGTTGAATGCGTGGAGATCCCTCATAACGAGCGAGCACTATCGCAGAGAGTTTGCCATTTCAAACGCTCGATATCAAAAGGAGTTCAGCTCGCAATAGCTGACGCTCGATATGAAAATGCCAGCGGGTAGCCCGCCCCTGTTCAAAAGTATACAGGGTGTGGCGCGAAGAGTTTTGATTAAAAGTAATGGCGGATACAGTTATGTTAAAAATCTGAAATTACGAAGCTGTAGGTTTTGGGTGACGCTGCGTTCAAATATAATATTGTCCTGAATGTGGCACTTCTGGTTATACCGGAAGTAGACGTCAACTTTGTTATTTTAAATGGAACCTAATATTTTTTATTTTATTTTCGAATTCTACATGAAATTCTAGATAAAATTTGTGCACAATATCCTATACCAAAAATGAAGTATTTTCGAGATATTTCGATTTTTTTTTAAATTTTGAAAAAATCCTAGTCCACATTGAATAACGATATCTCCATTAATAACGAAGCTAGTGACGTGAAATTGTAACCAATAAACAACAAGCGCTTGCCCGTTAACTCCATATATCCATCTCATTGATATTTCATACAGGGTGTTTTAAATTTAGCCGCCAACATGCACAATTTAAATCATTTATAAGTTGCTTACTTTAAATAGAACACCCTGTATTTTATTACATTTTCCGCTGTATTTTTTAAGCCAATTCGTTTGGTATCAGTATTCCCTATACCTAAATCCAACCACTTTTGAGATATTTCATTATCTTAGTTAAAACATAACAACACTTAATTATTTCAACATTAGTGAAGGGTAGGGCATGGCTGTCAAAGATTTGATAGTTAGAACGTTAATTGTTTATGTTGTTTTGACAGTTTTCTTTACCAGTTTGTATTTCATAGTAAATAATGGCAAATGTAGGATTTAGTAATGATGATTTTTTAAATCTTATTATTATTTACGGCGAGTGTAATAGAATTGTTGAACGGACTTGCCGTGTTTTTTCAGAAAGACATCCAAATCGACCAAATGCAATTGGTGATATTGTAAGAAGATTGCTTAAAACTGCCGTCAGTTTGGTCAATTTAAGGCAAAAATTAATAAAAATAAACCACTAGTGGACAGTGACATAAACGAAATTAATGTTTGGGTTATTTTGCGGCCTCTCCAAATGCCTCCGTTAGAGATTGTGAGAGAGCTCTTACTTTGTCGACGAGAACAATTCATCGCATTTAAAAAAAAACACAAATGGAAACCATTTTCATATCATTTGGTGCAACACTTACAATTAGATGATCTTCCTCGAAGGGTAGAATTCTGTGAATGGTTTTTAATGAAAACCTAAGAGGATGAAAACTTCATAAAAAAAGTTATATGGTGTGATAAAGCAAAGTTTAGCAAAAATGGATTATTTAATCGACATAATTCCCATTTTTGGTCTAATGAAAATCCACATGTTAGTAGAGAACGTTGTTTCCAAGATAGTTTTAATGTTTTTTGTGCACTAAAAGACGATAAAATTTTAGCATTAAAATTTTATGATGAAAATTTAAATGGTACAAGATATTGCCACATTTTAGAAAAAGCCATACGACCGGCGTTACATACTTTAAGAAATGGAGAGGCGGCTTCAGCTTGGTATCAGCAAGATGGAGCACTTCCTCATAACTTTGGGCCTGTTGCTCAGCATCTTTACGACATGTTTGATGATAGATGGATTGCCAATCAGGGTCCGTTTCGTTGGCCAGCTCGCTCTCCTGATTTGACTCCTCTAGATTTTGGTATTTGGGGTTACATTAAAAATCAGGTATTTTCCAAACCTGTTACGACAAAGGAAGATATGTTGCAGAGAGTCTTACTTGCTTTTAATTCTCTAACACCCGACCATACTTCCAGAATTACAAAACATAACTTAATGAAAAGGATTCATAAATGTTTAGAAGTAGATGGTGCTAATTTTGAACACTTATTATAAAACTTTATTTGTTTAATATTATATTTAGTTATTTTTGTTTGTAAGTTATCTAATTAAATTAATACAAAATACCTAGTCAACGTTTTTAATGATATCCACAATTAATAATCCTTTCAGGCTATTGGTTACTTTTCATAACTAATAACTTATGAAAAAATAACAAAATATCACCTTAAATAATGGAAATCATGGCCTACCCTTTACTAATGTTGAAATAATTAAGTGTTGTTATGTTTTAACTAAGATAATGAAATATCTCAAGTGGTTGGATTTAGGTACAGGGAATACTGATACCAAACGAATTGGCTTAAAAAAATACATCGGAAAATGTAATAAAATACAGGGTGTTCTATTTAAAGTAAGCAACTTATAAATGATTTAAATTGTGCATGTGGCGGCTAAGTTTAAAACACCCTGTAGGAAATATCAATGAGATGGATATATGGAGCTAACGGGCAAGCGCTTGTTTATTGGTTACAATTTCACGTCACTAGCTTCGTTATTAATGGAGATATCGTTATTCAGTGTGGACTAGGATTTTTTCAAAATTTAAAAAAAAATCGAAATATCTCGAAAATACTTCATTTTTGGTATAGGACATTGTGCATAAAATTTTATCTAGAATTTCATGTAGAATTCGAAAATAAAATAAAAAATATTAGGTTCCATTTAAAATAACAAAGTTGACGTCTACTTCCGGTATAACCGTAAGTCACATTCAGGACAATATTATATTTAAACTCAGCCCCATCCAAAACCTGCAGCTTCGTGATTTCAGATTTTTAACATAACTTTATCCGCCATTACTTTTAATCAAAACTCTTCGCGCCACACCCTGTATAGAGAAGTAATTGTAAGTAGGTATGTTTATAATTCAATTTAATTCAACTGAATGAAAAGTGATCTACAAGATGTTTTTAATGAAACTTAAGTAATAACTCCATATGGCTCGTTTACATAAATATTAATGCACGATTTTAACGCAAAAATTATAACAATTTGAATCATAAAACTCCGAATTCTGTACAGGACCACCTTAATATGGTGAAATTTAGTCAGTTACCCTTTTCTGTATCTGTACTTGGCAGGGCAGTATTAGGATCAATTATTTCCGTAAAAACGCAAATTTTCTTTCTAGGTCAACCCGACTAATCGAACCACGGAGCTAATGACCATAACTAATTACCGTACATTATCATTAGTTAGCGAATTTTATGCATGTCTAAGTTCATTGTGCGAATGAAGTTACATTAAATTTATATATAGCTTCGATAGGTACAATTAATGTGGCAAAGCTATTCACACATTCGTATTGTATAAATGTATTAGAATAGTGAGTCATTTGTGTAGTAATCTAAAATTATCATGTTGTTTATAAATTAAAATTTGGAATAATTAAACAATAATTAATGAATGTGGTTGTTAGTTGATTTGAACAAATTCGCTTTTCCCCTACTTGCTTCGAAGTCTCGTATGTCAAAGCCTTAATCTATAGTTAGTGAATGCGGATGACGGCGACGACGACTGCGTAAAGCGCGATTCTCCTACAAGTCATGCCCTCGACGATATTATTATCACTAGCAACAAAATTAGAAAAATTTTACTCATAACAGTTGCATGCGTGTGTATATTTGTTAATTAATAACAAATGGGAAGTTATCCAAATCCTCAAAATATAAGTAAGTGTTGTATACAAAAAAAAATTTTATACGCGTTTTGATGCACCGTTATTTGCTATGGTAGACTACACACGTACATTATAAACTCATAAATAAACGTTATGTGCTTCAGATTATTCACAAAGTGGTTATCAACCTGGATATCCAGCTGAGTATGGTGCACCACAAGCATATCCTCCATCAGGTGGATATGGACCACCACCTACGGCGGGATACGGTAATCCTCCAGGTGGATACGGTGCACAAATGCCCGGCTACGGTCCACCGCACGGTGGATACGGACATCCTCAATCAGGATATCCACCACCGACAGGCCCAATCATGAATCAACCTATGCCACAGGGAGGTGTACCAGGAGGTATTTGTTTATATTAAATATACTATCAGGAATAATTTACACGTTTATAAATAACAAATGTACTTGAAGGTTTAATTATTGTTACGGGAATTCACGGTATAAAAAGTGTTTTATTTAGTATTCTTACACAAACGTGTTATCAAACTGGCTATGACTAACACAATTCAAAATTTACAACACGTTTTATGCAACTTTAAGCTATTTTTGGTATGCGTAAATGACTAATGGTTAAGTGTTTTCACGTCCCATTGAAGTATTTATGCCAAATAGACTTATTAAAGTTTCTCCAATAGGAAACGTTATCTTTAAGATACCTTTTCTATGCTTGTAGAGTAGGCAATGGCTATTTATATCATAATGTTTTTACTACATTATATACACTTATTTATCTCAACTAACATCAAATTCATAGTGAGGTAACGGAAACGAGTACACACGTGTACGCTTTAATCAGATATCTTTATTATGGATTAATTCATTACAGAGTTAATTCACAAGTGTCTGTATATAAAAAACTTTATATACTTTACGTAGCACACATTCGTTTATGGTTGTATTGTATTTGATCTATGTAATTTTAATAGGCACTGAATTAGAGATATATTATACACATGTTCTATATTGTGGGTGTTTAAAAGTTGGCGTTTTAACTTCAAACACAGACACACACACCATCTTACGCCATGCTCCAGAAATAACCCACTGTTTTCCTACTTCATTGATCTCTACTACTGGATGATGAAAGATGTTAATACCTTATTTCCGCAAAACATTAAGAATTTTTAAATCAGATTTAATCAAATATCGCATTACACCAGAGTAAAAGAAATACTCTTCAAATTAGGAGGCTTTTGGAAAAACCTTAACTACAATAAGACTATCAGTCCGAAAAAATTTTTTAAATAGGCTCTTGAACAAACCGCTGTGAAGACAGCAACGAAAGTGAACACCAGAAAAATTCGAATGTACCCGCATATAGCTTGGTAAATTACATTTACACCAGGGTTTATTTAGGACAAAATGCCCTTTACAGCGAAAAAAAAAACATTGTGCTCTTCTGACCTACCATTTCACATTTTCCTTTCTAGTAGCATATACTACATGTACACGAAACGGCGTCGATTTATAATACCGTTCTCGGGTTTATTTGGGGTTAGGCTCCTTTACAGAAAAAGCATTACGCCCTTTTGACCTACCGTTTCACATTTTCCTTGCTAGGGTAATTCTATAGTAACATATACTACTTGCACCTAAAGCGCCGTCGATTTAGAATGCCGTCCTGGGATTCATTTAGCACAAAACCCTCTACAGAAAAAAAAATTAGGAGCTTCTGATCTAGCGTTTCACATTTTCTTTTCTAGGGTAAACTCTAGTATCAGATACTACATGTACACCAAGCGGCGTCGATTTACAATGCCGTTCTGACGTTCATTTAGGAAAAAACACCCTTAATTACATCCTTCTGATCCACCGTTTCACATTTTCCTTTCTAGGACAATTCTCTAATAGCATATACTACATGTACATTAAGCGCCGTCGATTAAGAATGCCGTTCTGAGGTTCGTTTACGGCAAAACGCCCTTTACAGTAAAAAAATTACGCCCTTCTAACCTACCGTTCACATTTTCCTTTCTAGGATAATTCTATAGTGGCATATACTACATGTATACCAAGCGCCGTCGATTTAGAATGCCGTGCTGTTGTTCATTTAGGATAAAACACCCTTTACAGAAAAAAATTACGCCCTTCTTACCTCACGTTTCACCTGTTCCTTTCTATGGTAATTCTCTAGTAGCATATGCTACATATGCAACAAGCGTCGTCGACTTATGCTGTTCTGGGGTTCATTTATGTTAAAACGCCCCTTACAGAAATAATTCATGGTGCATTCTGACCTACCGTTTTACGTTATGCTCT
Organism: Vesta saturnalis; assembly: GCA_036346205.1. Classification (NCBI taxonomy): domain Eukaryota; kingdom Metazoa; phylum Arthropoda; class Insecta; order Coleoptera; family Lampyridae; genus Vesta; species Vesta saturnalis. The sequence continues at coordinate 3,383,578 of JARFJB010002143.1, read as the reverse complement.
TTGGGGTAATTCTTTCGTAGCATATACTACATCTACATCAAGCGCCGTCGGCTTAGAACGCCGTTTTTGGGTCATCTAGGGTAAAGCACCCTTTACAGAGAAAACATTATTGTGCCCTTCTGACTTACGGTTTCACATTTTTCCTTCTACAGTAGATTTAGAATGCCATTCTGTGGTTCATTTAGGGCAAAACACCTTTACAGAAAACAAATCATTACACAAGTCTGACCTACCGTTTCACATTTCCATTATTAGAGTTATTATCGAATAGCAAATAATACGTGTACAACCATCGCCGTCGACTTACAATGACGTTCAGGGGTTCATTTAGCGCAGACCCTTTGCAGAAGAAAAATTATTGCACGCTTCTGATCTACTGTTTCACATTTTTCCTTCTAGGGTAATTCTCTAGTAGCGTATACCACATGTACAGCAAAGACCGTCCTGGGTTCATTAGGGCAAAACACCCTTTACAGAAAAAATTACGCTTATATACTACAATTCCGTTCTGAGGTTCATTTGTGGTAAAACACGCTTTACAGGAAAAAAATTATTGCGCACTTCTGGCCTACCGTTTCACGTTTTCCTTTTTAGAGCTATTATCTAGTAGCATATGCTACATATACAGCAAGCGCCGTCGATTTAGAATGCCGTTCCAGAGTTAAACTACCGTAAAACACTAATGGCAGGAAAAAAAAATCTTTTCACGTTTTCCTTTTTGGGGTAATTCTCTAATAGCATTTATTACATGTTCACCAAACGCCGTCGACTTAGAACGCAGTTCTGGGGTTCATTTGTGGTAAAACACCCTTTACAGAAAAAAATCATAGTATCCTTCTGACCTACCGTTTCATATTCTACTCTTGGGGTAATTCTCTACTAGAATATACCACATCTACATCAATCATCGTTGGGTTAGAACGCTGTTTTTGGGCTCATTTAAGGTAAAACACCCTTTGTAGGGAAACAATTATTGCGTCCTTCTAACCTACTATTTTACATTTCTTCTTCTACAGTAATTCTGTAGTAGTGTATATTACATGTACACCAAAGGGCGTCGATTCAAAATGTTCTGGGGTTCATTTAGGACGAAACATCCTTGACGCACTTTACATCATTACGCACTTCTGACTTACCGTTTCAGAGTTATCTAATAGCATATATTACATGCACAAGCGCCGTCGCCTTAGAATGACGTTCATGGGTTCATTTAGCGTAAAACACCCATTACAAAAAACAATTATTGCGCCCTTATAGGGTTTATTTATAGTAAATCACCCTTTACAGAAAAAAAAAATTGCGCCCTTCTGATCGACCGTTTTATGCCTTTGTGGGGTAATACTCTAGTAGCAAATACATCAAGTAACATCGGCTTAAAATGTCGTTCTGGGCCTCATGTAGAGTAAAACACTTTTTACAGAAAAAATATTATGGCGCCCTTCTTGCCTACTGTTTCACATTTTTCCTTCTAGGGCGATTCTCTAGTAGCGTATACTACATGTACACCAAATCCGATCTCTATGTCTTCTGGGGAATTCCCTTCATCATGGAAGTTAGCAAATGTTCAACCTATTCCCAAAAAAGGTGATAAGACCGATCCCTCAAATTACCGACCAATTGCCATCACTTCCATTTTGTCTAAAATCATAGAAAAAGCCATCAATCAGCAACTGCTCACGTTTCTTGAAACTAACAAACTCCTTAGTGACCACCAATATGGGTTTAGGCAAAGTCGTTCAACAGGCGATCTTCTTTCATATGTGACCCAAGTTTGGAACAATACAGTAGAGCAGTCCTATGAAACAGTTGTAGTCGCTTTTTAAAAAGAAGTTAGCATTAACGCGAGCGAACCACAGGGATCCGTTATAGCACCTACACTTTTTCTACTGTACATAAATGACCTTATTTCTTCAACTAACCTCATCCATTGCTTTGCTGACGATAGCACTCTTCACTGTAGTTCATCTCAGTCTACTCATAGTGATAATCCACCTTCTATGTCAAATCAAGAAATTAAAGCTGAAATGGCAAATTCAATCAACAAAGACATTCAACGTATTCTCGAATGGGGAAACAATAATCTAGTTAAATTTAATGCTAACAAAACTCTGTGTTGTCTTATGTCCGCCAAAAAAGATCGATCATTTCCTGTTGTAAGTATGAATGGCTCAGTTCTAAAGTTTTCAGACTCTATTACTCTGTTGGGTATGACTGTATCTTCAAATCTCTCATGGGTCGACTATCTTCTGTCAGCTACCAAAACAGCTGCTCGTAAAATAGGCTTTTTGTACAGATCTAAGCAGTACTTTACCTCTTGACAACTCCTTCTGCTGTATAAGGCCCAAATTCGGCCTCATCTGGAATATAATTCTCACCTTTGGGTTAGTGCTCCCCAATACGCTCTCGATATCGTTGATCGTATTCAAAAGAGAGCGATTAGGCTTATAAATGGCCCGTCCTTAACTTCTCACATACAGTCCCTTGAGCATAGAAGGATGGTTTCAGTTCTTTCTTTGTATTATCGTTATTACAACCGCTATTGTGCTGCTGAATTATATTCTTTGATACCATCTCGGGCTATCTTTGCGAGAAACACTCGGTTCGCTCATTCACATCATCAGTATGCAGTAGAAATCTCCACTTGTACCAAACGGTCGCAATCCACATTTTTCTACACGGCTTCTAAACTCTGGAATGATCTCACTTATGATATGAGAAAATTTAAGGTAGCTGTTCATAGGCATCTATTGGCAATACATTATCCTTCTATCCATCCTCTTAAGTGTTCCTGAGTGCTTTAGCACGATAGGCCTAATTTAGCCTGTTCAGGTCCACAATCATAAAAAAAAATCACCCATTACAGAAAAACGACCATTACGCCCTTCTGATCTGCCGTTTCACATACACACTCTACGGTAATGCTCCAGTAGCATATACTACATGTGCACCAAGCGCCATCAATTTAGAATACCGTTCTGGGGTTCATTTAGGGCAAAGCATCCTTTACTCAAAACAAAAACATTGGTCACTTTTGACCTGCCGCTTCACGTTTTTACATTTTTCATTCTAGGGTGATTCTCTGGAAGCGTTACTACATGTACACCAAAGGCCGTCGGCTTAGAATGCCGTTGTTGGGTGTATTTAAGATAAAGCATCTTTTACAGAAAAAAATAAAATAATAATTGCGCCCTTCTGACCTACCGTTTCACATTTTCCTTGTTACTGTGAATATCTACTACGTATATGTTAACTGCATTAATTAATTATAATTTCTCGTAACTTGTCTCAAGACTTTTGTTAAGAAAATGTTTTATGTGGAAAAATGATAAACTTTGGTGTTTGTCTAACAAAACTATATAACAAAGTCAATTCACAAACATAGGTTTCCAATGGGTCTCCAAAACTAAATGAACGTAAATTTGCCTTTTAAAATTTGAAATGCGCGATTTTCCAAAATTCTGTAGTGAATCCTAAGAATGTGTACTGGTTAAACGAAGTAAGATGTGATAACATTGTCGGTTGTCTCTTGGATAGGAAGTAATTCAGGCTGTGAAAAATACAGTAGATTATGTGACGTTCAATTAGGACGATGGAAAAGGACGCATGATGCTTTTGCCCATCAAAGTGTGCTCATAAACATCGATTTCCAATGAGTCGAATCTAAAATTGATTCTCCATAACTAAATGAAGATAACTTTGTTTACAAATGCACGATTTCTGAAAGCTGCTTAGTGAATCCTAAGATGTACTCGTTAAACGACATAAGATGTACTCCGGTTTCTTTTAGATAGGAACCAATTCAAGCTGTGAAAATGCAGTAGTGTAAAAAGGCATATGTTGGATAGCAAACTAAAATTGATTTTTTTCATTATTATTTAAATAGTTGAGTCATCGTGCAACGGTACTTCCAGAAAGAGTTATATATTTCTATTATTCCTGATGGGCGTTTCATGGTTCGACTTTAAAAGCACGTTCTATGAATAACCACATGTGTGTATAAATATATATATATATATATATATATATATATATATATATATATATATATTTGTGTGTGTGTGTGTGTGTGTGTGTGTGTGTGTGTGTGTGTGTGTGTGATTGTATGTGCACTTTTAATTACTAATACCGGTAAATAATTGAGTATAGAATGAAAATAAAATGAAAACATACTTTAGAACATTTGTTAATTATGTTGAAAATAAATAATTTAATCATGAATAAATTTAATTACGTAAATAATTGTTTTTGGTTTTTGCACAAACGGGACTTTTGGTTCACGGTAATTTCCCCGACAAAAAAATTTCCAGTAGTTTCCCCGCGTAAATATTCCACTAATTAAATTCTTTCCATGACGCAAAGTAACTGCACTTAAAAATAGTTACGGCTACACATTTAAATTTATAATAGGGGCGACTCCTCCTACTCATATTAATATCATATATAACTACTATTTTTGATTCTAACATTTACATCAGCGGTATACAGGGTGTTCCAGTTTTTTGTAGCAAGACTTTAAAAAGCCTTCAAAATTACGACAAAAAGTTCATATAAACAAACGTTTTGGAGATACAGGGTTTCAAAGTTTTAATTTTTTTTCAGTTCTTTTAATTTATCTTCAAAACTATTTAAAATAATAAATCCAAATTTAGTACACATATTACACTCCTTAAACTCAATATTAAGAGTAGTTTAACGTTTATCAATATCTACAGGTTAGTACATTTTCTGGGGTGGTACACCCTTTATCCCCCCCGAACTTTCTCATGCGATGCCGCCTCTATCTCTTAAAAACCAAAAATTTGGATTGCCCATTTGATTTAGGAATTTTTTTGTCTTCTGCTTTTTTTTCGAAAAATGCATAATTTTTGAGATAAATTAGCTGTAATCCGTGAACAGCTTCCAAATGATAAGTAAAGAACGTCTGATGCTCCCGCAAAAAATAGTGTGCCATGCAAAGAACAATAAAAAAAAATCAAATTATGTCAAATCTCACGTTTTATTTCTAATACGACTTGTGCATAAGAAAGAATGTAATTTACTTACATATTTTATTGTGTTAATTTTTACTGCAAAAGTGATCTTTTAAAATGCCATTTTTGTTTTTCTAATCAAGAAATAGCGGATATTCATTTTATTTATGGCTTTGTAAATGGAAGTTCAGCAGCAGCAGCCCGTGAATATAGGCGAAGATTTCCTTTTAGAAGAGCTCCGCATGCTTCAGTGTTTGTAAGAGTTCACCAACAAATTATAAGTCAGGGGTTAAATAATGTGCATGGTCGTCAAAATAATAATCATAGGCAGCAACGAAATATTGCACTACGAATTTTGCGTGAATTCGACAGAGATCCCACAACTACCATTAGAAGAGTATCCGTAGCTTTAGGTGGAGTCTCAAATACTACTATTCACCGAACATTTAGACTGAATCACCGATATCCTTACGATCTACAACCTGTTCAAGGACTACAACCAGGGGATGCAGAACGTAGAGTTGCGTATTGTCGATGGATTCTTGCTGAAAATAATACCAATCCAGGTTTTTTAACCCATTCATGGCCACATTTTTATTTTTTAAATAAAGTTAATTTTCTGAAAGGTATTAGTGCCTTAAGTCAAAAAAAAGTTGTAAACAAATTTTACCTGATCCATAAATGTTTATACAGGGGTGAGAAAAGAAGTTCCATTATTGGAACATGGCCACATGAAAGTGTAGTAATTTTGAGAAACACAAACAATGTCGGACGAAACCATTTATTTAATTTAAAATATATAACTATTTCTGTTTGTCATGAAAAGCTTTAAAACAGTCCAAAGGGTGCATATTGACATGACACACACCACAACCGAAAGTGGAATTTTTTTTACAAACCTTACATCGATTTTGTTTAAGAGTTTGTGGATTATGCAATCAATACCTTTAAATTGTGAGACACTGCTGTAGGAACATTTCTCGTTAATATATCTCTGGACCGTGGTCCTCCAACTGAATCACGATTTGTATATAAATGTATATAAGTAGACACAATATTTCTTATAAATCCTAAAAAGTCTAGGGCGGGTTCGATTTTTTCAAAGTTATCATCCCTAGTTGACAAATACTTCTCTGTGTAAATTCCAAGCATTTGAGAGCGTTGTTGAAAGCAGGTGAGAAAATACAGACCAGTACTACTTATTTTTTCGGATTTTTATTCTGTAGTTAGATATATTCCTATCAATTAAATCTGTCCCTCCCATGTGGGTATTGTAAACATTTATCGCATTTGGCATTTGCACAGGCCGCCGAATATCTTTTAGCAGACTTTGTTGGTAACACACCATAAACATTCGATGCAACTTGAACTACAGAATTATCAATCCATTGCATGACGATTATGCTTTTATCCTTGTTTATATAGGAGCTAGTGAAACCCCTTTTTTTCTTTTTTTGCTTCCTTTTTGTTGAGAGGACAATTTTCAGTTCGATTCTGACGTATTGTTCCTGTACAACCATATCCAAGTTCAGTCATTTTTCTAAGAAGCGGCAAACCAGTAAAAAAATTATCAATAAAAAAATTGTAATGACGGTCTGGATAAAATTGTTTAAGTCTGTCTGCAAATGTGGTTACTACTGATGCTCCAAGACCAAGCTCCGAATTTTGAAGATGCGTTCCTTTTCCCTGATAAGGCTCTGTACTTATTAAATAACTATTTGAATTTTGAATTGTTTATCGACCAAAATTTAAACCCGTATCTAATTGGTTTGCCTAAAATTCTGTGCTTACAGCTATGGTGACTGTAGTACGGAACCATTGATTCGACAACATCAAAATGTTCTATTTCGGGTAAATTTTCCAAAAATTTTTGGTTTAGATGATCAATCAGTGGACGGATTTTGCCGAATTTGTCATCCTGAGGTAGGCGCGTATTATCTGTAAAGTGTAGGTTTCTTAAAATTTCCCTAAATCTATTGCGGGACATAGCATCAGTGATGGCCGGATTTCTTAGATCTGCATCTAAACTCCAATACATATCGCGTCTTGGTTTAGGGCTGTATCCAGATATCATAAGGATGGCAAAAAAAAATTTTGTCATCAACAGATACGTCAAACATACTATTGGCATTATTTTCTTTTGCATACTTTATTGACTGATCTCTGACATATTCAATAATGTAGCTATCCCAAAACCTTTGAAATAGATCGACAGGACTACTCAGTTTTATGTCTTGTGTTGGTATTGAAGTAACATTAGACATTGCAGGATTTACAAGATCTCCGTCATTCCATTTTTCTATTGATATCTTCTTGCTTTTACTTTTATTAATTTTTTCAATTTCGCTTTCGCTGCTGTCGCTTTCTATGCACTGCACTTTCCTTTTCTTTAACCTATTTTTATTTCCGCTTGAAGTGGCCTGTTGATTTTTTTTCTTATCCAACTTTTTGCTATTAGTGGATTCCGTTTTTTCAGAAAGAGTTCCATTTTCTGACTCATCATCACTTGTGTCATATACACGATTACCATGCATTTGTAAAGATGCCTCAGCTGGAGCGCAGAGTATTTTTGAGGAAAACTTATTAGCAAAGTCCACTTCATTTTCGTTATCGGATACCTCTGAGTCACCTTCGGAGTCATCTGCGGGGGGTGTGATGTAAATGTCGGCTGAATCAAAGTTTTCTTCATTAATTTTGTCCAATAAACGGTTAAGACTATCAGACATATATCTTTTTTTCTTCCCATAAAACGTTTTTGTATCCATTTTACCTATAAATAAAAAATTCAATTTACTACACTTAAAAAACGGAACATGCGTAAAAATGGAGGTCTATATAATTCCAAAACCTAACCAAACTTTTTCAAACAACTAAACCTCTCTCAATAATACAATTGAATCTTACGATGATAAAAGAAATAATAATTTATAAAACTAATACATGCAATGACGTAGTGTTTATAAAAAAAGATAATTACCTGCCTACGTTGTGTATATTCACTAATAATCCGGTAAAAACTAATATGCAGAACACAGATAACAATGTAGGTGCATCAACTGAATATCTGGAAACTAATAAAAATAGTTCAGACATACTTGAAGCGCTACCTATTAACCGGAGGCTAAATTAGACATTGTTCCAATTTTGGAACATGGCCATGAATGGGTTGAATAATGTTTTATGGACCGATGAATCCTGCTTCACTCGCCGTGGTGTGGTAAATTTTCACAACCAGCACGTTTGGGCACATGAAAATCCACATGTAGTTCGCCCAAGACATTTCCAACAAGAATTTAGTGTGAACGTCTGGATAGGTATTTACAATAATCACCTTTTGGGCCCTACTTTTTACCATCTCGGATGAATGCTTTCTTGGAATTCTTAGAAAATGAACATGGGAATATGTGGGAACATATTCCCTTAAATTTACGAAGAACGTAAAAAAAAAGTATCGTTAGAAACTGGCTGGACAACCATTATCCAGGAAGATGGATCGGTTGTGCAGGCCCATTTCACTGGCCGCCAAGGTCTCCAGACCTAAATCGCTTAGATTTTTTTGTGTGGGGGTATTTAAAAGAAAGGGTGTATGCGGGTACGCGTCAATTCAGCACCAAATTTAATCCTACCTGGTAATGAGGGGTCAACTGAGCACTGCTTAATTATATCGGTTTAAAGTGCAGCTGCAAGAGATGCGTCAATTCAGCACCGAGCTACCTGCATGTAATTACCAAAAGCCTGTAATTAAGTAATTAAGTAAGCTGGAATATTACATCAGGAATTTTAAGAAGAAATTAATTAGGGTTTTTCCGGACCATTAATTTTTAAATACCTTTGCATGCTTAGGGGTAGAAACCGAACCATTATAAGGAGATATTTTTCTAATTTTAAGTCAATTCACTGAGATTGAAAACAGTAGTGAGCATTTCATTTTCAAGTGATTACTTTACTTTATTTGAAAATGGACCTTATTGTAGACGTCATTTTATGTGAGCGGGGTAACAAGATGTTATTAATCAAGGACTTTAAATTCAGGAATCGCAAACTTCTAAAGAGTGGTAATTGTTTGTGGGTGTGCACCGTAACAAACTGCAAAGCGAAGTGCCACACTGCGGGTGGTAAGTACCTATCTTTTTAACTTTTTAAATAAAATTAGAAAAAAAAATGAAGTACTTAGGTACTCAGTATATACGTCCCTGGATAGATGTTATGTACAAGAGATACAATCAATAAACATTTTTGAGTTAAGTCCTGCTTGTTCTGAAACGAACTTCTGCATATTTTAGAAAAAAATTTAAGAAATATTAACTGAAATTTTTTTTGTTGCAACATCAATTCTGCGACATACTGTATAACATATAATACTGTATGTGAAGAACATGACATAATATATCTTTTTAGTGGATAGCACAGATATAGTAGACTTCGACCTCAATCACAACCACTTGCCGGACATCCAAAAGACAGGCCGGCAAATGATAAGCAACTCCTGTAAAAGAAAAGCAGTGGAAGAACTTTTCGAGAGGCCTAGCAAATTTATCCACAAAGAAATTGCCAATTCATCTTTTAAGGAACATCTTACAGTAGGAGACCTGCGACTGATTCGACGCACCATAAGTCGAAATAGAACAAGTTGCTTACCCAAAATACCCCAAAATGTAAGTGAAGTCCATGAAATTTTAAATTTACTGCAGATAGAAACTGATAGGCAGGAGAATTTTCTTTTGTATAACGATGTAGAAAGTAACATTATCATTTTCGGTTGTAAGAATAATTTAAAATGTTTAAGTGATTCAAATACTTATTACATGGATGGCACTTTCAAGTATTGCCCAAAATTCTTCTTCCAGCTATTTACTTTGCATTGTGTTCGTAATGATCACTACATACCACTGATGTTTTGCTTATTACCTAATAAGTTCACTAGTACTTATGTAAAACTTTTTACAACTATCGTAGATATAGGGTCCAAAATAAATATCTTTTTAAAACCAACAACAGTGATCTTAGATTTCGAACTTGCTATACATCGTGCCGTTAAGATTGTGTGGCCATCTGTAAAAATATTTGGGTGCCGCTTTCATTTAGCACAAAGTTGGTTTCGAAAAATACAAAATTTAGTAAAGACTTATCGTCAAACCAGTGATGAGGGGAAGTGGTTGCAACATTTATTTGGTTTGCCATTTCTTACTTCCGACAGGGTATCAGAATGTTTTGTTGACAATTTTATGGCTGAGATTCCAAGAGGAAAAGCATTTGAGAAACTAGCCGACTATTTAGTCGAAACATATATAGGAGAGGACTCGCTTTTTCCTCCTGTTCTGTGGTCACGCAACACTTCGGATTTAAGTTTAACCACGAACCCTTGCGAATCATTCCATGCGCATTTCGCAAATTTATTTTACCATACCCATCCAAATATTAATGTATTTGTACATAGTTTAATAGAATTTCAAGTGAATGTATATATAAAAATCCAAAGTGTCAATTCTAGGGTATTTTCAAAAACTAGACGTGTTAGACAGGCAGAAGACCTTCTTAAGAACAATATCGAAAGTCTAAAAAGCGGCAATATTAGTGAATATGATTTTGTAAAGAGAATTTCCCATAGATATAAGTTGTAGCTTTAAGTAATTTTTGTAAATATATCTGACTGTGTATTTTTAGTAAATAATATGTACTTGTAAATATTTTTATAAATATAGATATGGTTCTTAAATTGAATTGTTGCTTTCTAGTAATTTTTTTTGGTGCCTGGCAAAGAAGGTAAAAGTCTTAGGCACTTCCGCAGGTTGTTTTTTTTTTCAAGTTATACGAAATAGGTTTATTTTTATTTATTATTTTATAAATATTTCATACTGAAAAGAGATAGAACCAAAAAATGCGCCAATTCAGCACTGTCAATAGTTAAGATCGACGGTGCTCAATTGACTCATTTTCTTATCCCTCTGGTGCTCAGTTGACCCATTACATTAATTAGAAAACTTTCTAGGGTCATTACGAGTGCTGAATTGACTATCGCCCGTGTATGCAACTCCTGTGACAACAAGAGATGAACTCACTAATAGGATTAGGGATGCGTGTAATGAAATAAGACAATTTTTAGTTAATATTCCACGTGCAATAATCGTCGGTGTGTATTACGTATTCAACAAAATGGTTCACATTTTGAACAGTTTCCTTAAATTTATTTATTATTACGATAGCGTTTTTGTTTTGTTGTTATAGGTTAAGTTTATTTGTTTAATTTATTTATTTCGTTCGTTTCGTTCTTGTTAAAATCTTAAATAGAAATTCTTTCCAATTTTTTCCAATAAATACGTATTTTTTTAATATTTATTTTGTTGTTTTACTTTTATTTTCCTTTATTTGATTCAACTGAAAAGTTAGGAAAAAATCAGTGGAGTACTACTTTTTATTAAGAGACAAAAAACGTGAGAATTGTCATAATTTGATTCTTTTTTTTTATTGTTCTTTTCATGGCACACTATCTTTTGCGGGAGCATCAGACGTTCTTTACTTACCATTTGGAAGCTGTTCATGGATTGCAGCTAATTTATCTCAAAAACTATGCATTTTTCGAAAAAAAAGCAGAAGACAAAAAAGTTCCTAAATCAAATGGGCAATCTAAATTTTTGAACTTTGAAACCCTATATCTCCAAAACTAAGCGTTTGGCAACCTATGTTTATATGAACTTTTTGTCTTAATTTTGAAAGCTCTATCGACTATTATAGTCCTGCTACAAAAAACTGGAACACCCTGTATATTGATAGCGGGACAATGATCTGACCGAGCGGGGCATATTACCGACGAGATTTTGGGAAGATTTTCAGTTATTATTGCCCGCATCTTCAAGTTTTATGAACCTTATCACGTTTTAACAACGATTTCAATGATTTATTAATGCATTGGTTCTTCGTCTTTTGATCTTATTAATCGCAAAATCGTAATTGTTATTAACCGTGTTGCAGAACCTCAGATTAGCGTCACGTAGGCCTGTACAACACGTTGTAAAATGAGTTTATATAATGCCAAGCGAAAGAATCCTTTATAATCCTAACGCCTTTTTTCGTTCTTGTGTTGTACAACACAGCATTGCAGTTTATATTACATGAGAGATTATTTATATTCGATGACGTGAAGTAAAAAAAAAATTATTCGGCACTTGGCTAGGTTAATTCCTTACCGAGCTAGGAATAAATCGCATACTAACTATAATCATCATTTAGCTAAAACATGCCACAAGTTTGAGGTAGATAAGTTTTTATCAAACAATTCATTATGATATAGATGCAATCAAGTTTCGTGTGATATTTTCTAAAATTATTTTCACAACAAATTCTGCAAAATTGTAGTCATTTTTCAAAACCGATGGCATTTAATAAAACTGGCATAACTTTATAAACTGGATAGCTTGCTCACTCTCCGCATATGTTTATGTAATTTTTTGTGATAAATTATTTTTGTGTTTAATTTAAAAGAAAAGTGAACCTTTTTTCTTATCACGTGCTCTGGGTATTGGTCCATCGCTAATGGCAGAACCGAGCAGTAACTAATTTCAGTGGAATGACTAGGGAATGGAGTTAAAGGAATTAATAAAAAACAAGTGTCACTGTAAAAGTAAAAAATATGCTTTTTTTATACGTGATAGTTAAAAATAACGTTTAAATTTTTCTTATCTACGTTATCATAATTGTGTAAATAGCATCACTGAAAACAAGTTTCGGTGGAATAATCAAACTGGAACAAAAATCCATAAAAATAAAAAACTGTACTAAATGAAGTGTTGTTCTTAACAGTTATTGTATATAATCAAGTAATAAGATCAAGTTTTTGTTTACTAGAGCTCTAGAGCAACTAATTGTTTGTTGATGGTGTCCTTGGTGATACCGGAGTAGAATAACAAAAATAATTAAATATATCATAGATAACAAGTATACTTGCACACAATGGAGGTTAATAAATAAACAATAAATGAAAATACATATTTTGCTCGTTAAATGAATTTGAATAAAATAGGAATACCTTGAAATAAGTTCTCTAGCATAGCAATTTGTTTTAGGTAATTACCCGCCATTATATAAACGCTAATTACGTTTGCATTTAAGTTAAGAAAATATGTTATTGCTGTACTCTTCCAGTTTGCAATTTTTCAAAAAACCGTTATAATTTGATTTTGGTTAGGGGAGAGTGGGCCACAGTGAAACATTTTTTATTTTTTTAGGCATAACTCATTCTCAGTTCACTATAAGTGAAATTTTTTTTATAGGTAGAAATTGTGGAACATTTGCGATGCAGTTTTGGTAAGAATAAATATAAAATTATACCAAGTAAATTTTTTATTGCCCTTTTTAAAAAACTGTTTCACTGTGGACCAACTATGGTACAAAATGAAACGTCGAGTAGTTTACAGTGAAACATAGTTAAAAGTTTATACAGGGAGGAAAGCATAATAAAATATTAAAAATTAAAAAGATATATTTCTTAAAAACAATATTAAAGTTAAAAAAAAGGTTTAAAAAAAGTAGATTAATTATCTCACGTCAAGTGAGCCAAAGGAAATGGAAAATTTCAAATAGTTCGACATCCTTTTCGTGTTTCGTCTGGCTTCGGGCTGAGGCAAAACACTTCTGATGTCACGTATATTCACAACAGAAACATCGGGTACAGTTGGAAATAGAAAGCTGCAATCTCCAAATTTTTTTGTCTTGCGTAAGAAAGATGTTTCATATTCATCACCTCCCAATTCATCCAGTACCTTTCCGATGTAATAAATGTTCCCATTGAATCTAACAAGAACGAAGTCTTCTTTCCTGGGCGTTTTATTTTCAAAATGGTCATCAACATCAGATAAACTCAAATGATCATCATCAGAGCTTCCAGCATATCTTAGTTCTACATCTGAATCTGACGACTCATCATGATGTACTTTCTTTACTGTTTTGGCCTTTTTGTGTTTCTTTTCTACCACATTTAATTCTGATATTCTGATTTGAGTCTTTTGTGAAATATGCTTTCTGCTTTCTTTTTCCAGAAGAGCTTCTTTCTCGGGTGTGTCGGTTATTATTGTACTTCGTTTCTTTTCCCTTGGCTGTCTGTTACTATTCTTTCGACTGTGCGCCTTAGGGAATCCTATATATTCTTGTGGTGAGATAAATTTTTCCTTCAAAATACTAGTAGCGGCAACGTTTCCAGTTGAGATGGCAACATTCTTCTCAGGTCACCATAATAGAGTGTATTCTGTGGCGATGGATTTGGCTCATCAACTGGATTATTGTTATTTGATACTGACTGTGCTGGTGAGCCACAGAAATCAACTTCATTAACATCTTCTTTTGAAGAGCTGGGAACTACGTCAGTTTCTACAAGTGGTCTATCAGTAAATGCCGAGCTAAGGAAATCACTGGCTGTGAAAATGAATTTATTCAAAGGATAGATTCCACACTTTCTAAACCCAGCCATTATATTTGCTGGTGTTAATGCCTTTCTGAGAGCTTCAGATACACATTCACTGATATCATAAATCGATAGAGGAACAGCCGGATGTCTAATCATCCAAGATTGACAGGCGGAATTATAATAACTCTTGAAAGGAGGAAATACTGACACATCAAGGGGTGAGTTTTATTACTAGTATGTGGAGGAAGTGTTAGTATGTGTATCCCAGCATTTCTTGCTTTATCTACAACTTCAATGCTAATATGGCTCTCGTGGTTGTCAAAGATTAATAAAGTAGGCCTCTCTTTACAACTTCCTGTATGTTTAATAAAATGATCCATAACAAGGTGAAACAATTCAGCATTCATCCAGCCCGAAGAATTAGCCAAACCAAGGGTTTCTGAAAAACCACCCTTCAGCATATGTTCTTTAAATTTTTTTGGGGGAAGACCATGACTGGTGGAATATAGGTGCCCAAAGCGGAGACAATAACACATGTTGTAACCAGCTGCCCCCTTTCTCCATTTGTACAGCTGTTAACCTGTTTAACCCCCTTTCCTGCTACAATTTTTCTTAGGAACATGTACGTTAATCGTACTAGTTTCGTCTAAATTGAAAATACGAGAACCATCAGTTTTGGTATTCGATTAAAAAGTTCCTCTAATTTGGTAAAAAACTGGTCGATATTGTGCCGGTTAAAGGAGGTTAATCTTGAGAGACTACACTGTTCAGGTTGACGAATACTAAGATTGCCTCTTCTTTTTAAAAATCCTCTAAGCCAATCTGGCCCTGCTGCCTTATTTTGTTCCCATGATTCTGGAAACCGTTTCTTGTTTATTACTGCACATTCGTATGCCAGGTGTCTTACTTTGGCGGTAGTCAACCCATGGGCCATTTGGCTACACGTCTGGATATAGTCAGATAATGAAGATTCCTCATTTTCTGTAAAAACTCGGTTTACATCATAATGAGGTTCCATACGAACGTAGATATCGGGATTTAGCCATTGTTTTTTAATATATCGAAATAATGTCACGTATTTTACATTAAAATGCTGGACAGCTTGCCTCAATGACATTCCATCATGAAGAACAGCCGCAGTCATATCTTCTTTAGATGCATACTCTGTTTTTCTTGGTTTTCGCTTCTTTGCCATCTGCAAAAAAAAAAATTATACAGAGCCTGTACATGTGGTATACAGTGAAACGGTTCGAGACCTTTTGTTGGTACACAGTGAAACGTTTCACTGTGTACTTTGCCACGGTGTTTCAGAGTGTACTTCTAACGAATTTTGCAAAAAGTTTTACCGAAACTTAATAACACATTATTTAAAAGTAACTTGTAGGTTAGGTTAACAAATGATCCAGGCAGCCGATAAAATATGAAAACAATGATTTAGTAAGAAGATGCATTTTAAATATGTATGAAAGTGTGACCTCTAGAAAACAAATTACCTTAAAATTGCCACTGGTTCTCACTACAACTTATACCCGCAGTTTTAATGGAAGACATCAACCAGCTACTGAAAGCTGTTGCTCGGGTGACTGTTATCAACCTACCAAAACTGCAATATGGCGGCGTATTTAAAAATTAAATTGATAGTTTCACTGTGAACGCTGTTTCACTGTGGCCCACTCTCCCCTACCTATAAATTTGATCCATGTGTGATGGTCTATTTTATGGTTCGTTTTTAAATTAACTAAAATCCACATTCATTTTAAGGAGTGATGTGTTAACTGCTCTTGTTGGAATTGATTATTTTGATCTCATTAATTGTTACCACATTTTGAATTTGTAGATTGCACCTGTGGCTTTTATTACTATTTTAATTTGTTTATTTACGTGAAATCAAATATACAGAATATATTATTTTCATGTTTGCATCTACTAACGTTTTTCAACTGTGGAGAACAGAACTAAGACATTTTATTATAAGCTGCTTGCCTCCTCAAAATACAACAATTTCCTGAAGTTACGTGTATTCTTCCCGAAACACTGATTTTCACGTTTTGATGTTTCCCAAATATTACAGAATAATAATAACCTGCCTAAGCAGTTGGTAATAAATACCTAAAAATGCAAATATCTTAGAAAAGGTTACAGTTATAGATTTAGACAAAGTATACATTTTTATGTGAAACACATCAAGGTTTCGTATTTTAATAAAAAAATCCAATTTACTCCATTGACGGAGAAATGAAGGATTAAAAGGTTTAACTACCCCTTGTGTTCTACGCCACTGTACATAATAAAAACTAATGTTTTTTGTAACTTTGACACCCTGTATCTCGGAAACGAAACACTATTGGATTTAGTTTGTATGAAAATTTTGTGTTAAAATCGGTGGGGGGGGGGGGGGGTCCCCAATCAGCCTGTAAAAAAGGAATTAAGTTAGGACTGAAAGACGACAGACTTTTAGAATATAAATAATGATGAGTTAGGTGGAATGTGTAAAACAGAAATGAAAAAATAATGGTATTTTTAAGTAATGTAAAAAAGTAGATAATGCAGAAAACAGGGGAAATGTTGAATATAATAGAAAGAAATAATGGATTTAGAGAATTGTTTTTTTGTTAGCTCAATTGCTAATTTACAATCTACTCTACAATTTTACAGAGTAATAAGTAAATGTTATGGCAGTGTTGCTAAGTGACACGAGGTGGGCACCGTCCATTGGCGGGTCTCCAGGATTTATTCAAAGAGGTCTTTCGGTCATAGTCTATGCAGGTTGGTGGGAATAGAGGTCAGCTATGAATTGGTTAGTGCGGTTTAGTGTGCGATGTTTGCTTTTAATAGCATATTTCTTGATGACTTCTGTGATGAATGGAATTTTAAGATCGTGAAAAGTTTGGTTGCTGATGTACCAGGGTGCATTGGCTAACATGCGCAGTGTCTTTGATTGAAACTATTGTAATATCTTGGTGTTTGATGGTTTACTGCATTCTCATAACTCGATCCCATAAGCCCATATAAGTGTTATAATGGCTTTGTAGAGTAGCAGTTTACTTTCGAGGGTCAGCTGTGATTTGCGTCCAATCAGCCAGTACATACTTTTTGCTTTAGGTTGAGCTGTTGTTTTTTGGCTTTTATGTGGGCTTTCCAGGCCAGTCTTTGGTCCAGGTGAAGTCCTAAGTGCTTCACATCGGTTTTTACTGGGATAAGTTGATTGTATACGGTGACTGGAGGGCATGTAGAGTATTTATTGGTAAAGGTAATTTGTGTGGATTTGCTACTGTTCACTTTAATGCGCCACATACTGGTCTAGCCAGAAATTGAGAACAGAATTAGATAGGTTCAAGTACGATTTTTATATTAAAACTAAAGTTTATTTGAATTAGTAGTTAGCAAGATACCGGAAGTTATAAGAGTTATTGAAGATTGTAGATTGCTCGTTTCGCAGGTAGGCTCGTGCTTTCGTTTCTTATTATCGTCCACATAGTTCCAATCACTATACCAGCTCGTCCACTTGCTTCACAATTTCATCTTCCAGAGTAAATACTGTACTCTCCTTTCCACCTTCCCGATTGAACACCACAATCTTAGTTTTGTTCATGTTTACCTTCAGGTCCATGCTCTTACAGACTGTATCAAACCTCCTCAGAGCAGTTTGTAGGTCATCCGCACTGTCATTTAATAATACTGTGTCATCTGAATTCACCTCGTACATTTACGTCACCAACCATTACACAATTTGTATCGGTACATGTATACATTGAACAACCACGGTGACATCACACAGCCTTGTCGCACTCTTTGCTCAATATTAAAGTATTCATTCACATCTCCTGTCACCCTATGCCCGGCTACCGTTGTATACTGCCCTTATTCCGTTTATTATACCTTTATTTACGCCATATTCATTTAATGTTTTCCACAGGTTCTCCCTATTCACTCTGTCGTATTCTTTCTCTAGATCTACAAATGTACAGTACAGCTTCCTTTTTATACTTAAACGCTTTTCGATCACCTGCTGGAGAGTACCCATCTGGTCAACACTCTCTGGCATGAAACCACTTATTCTGTTTATTAGACCTTTATTTACGCCATATTAATTTAATGTTTTCCACAGCTTCTCCCTATTCTCTCTGTCGTATGTTTTCTCTAGATCTACAAACGTACAGTACAGCTTCCGTTTTTTTTTGTAAAAATTAAAGAACGCTAATTATCGTAATGATAACGGTTGAAAAACAATATCCTTGAAATCTAACAGGTGATTGGTACGTTATTTTTGCGGCCTGTAGGTTATATACGTTATTACACATTGCTGGTCTATTACAGACAATGCAATTTTCAACAAAATTAAACATTTAATAATTGCAGCGGAATTATAGAAACAGGAGAATGGTTGCTGATACACAACCATACAATTGATTAGAGAATGCAATTTATAGGTTAAACAATTTGCATAAAATAACTGTCGAGCTGCACTATTTACACCTTGCAAGACTACTACATTTCATAATCATAATTTCTTATTGCAGATATTAATTCAGTAGCAATGATGGCCCACAATAAGATGGTAACATTATTACACAAAATGGATGTTAAATTACGCTATTTGCTATTATTTGTACGAAAATGGCATTTAATGTGGAACATAAATTCTATGGGAAATGTGTGATTCTATTACTAATTTTAGGTTGTAGAAACATGGTTATCAAAGTGTTAAACTTCTAATCGGAGTGACTATATACATCCGAGCTTTCACAATAGTTTCCGATGTTAATAATCAGTTTGTCAACTGTGATGTTCAACATTTACTCCCATTTATATCATTGCTTTGTTTCTTCAGTATGTGGCACACAATTAGCCCATAATGATTTTAATTAAAACAGATTACTTGCTGACGATTAGGTGAATGTATTGTTTAAGAAATTTAATTTACATTTCTACGATGTAACTTTTTTCAATAAAGCTCTACGGTTGGAGTCTTTTTTGCATTTGAATCCTAGCGACTGGATTGCTCGATGAAGACTTCTGTCACTTATTAATATATGATTGTTACGAATTTCTGCGTTTAAACTTGCAACTGTGACATGTTTTTCTGTAAATAAATTAGTATGTTAAACATGTGTAAAAGATTGTGAGGTACCATTACTCACTTTGTTCATACATACGTGTATAACGTATTCTTTACACCCATTTTGGATGTTTCAGGTAGATAGTCAGATTTCGTTTTCTTGCATGGTAGATTTTTACCCGGACTTGTAAAACAGGGTTAGATGCAGCTCGAGATTTAATATTTCTCCCCGTCTTCTCAGATATAACCAAGGCGCTTGTCACACGCTGTAATTTCATGATATCTTGTAATGAATTAAGATATAAAAACACTTAATGCCACACTTACTTCTTGGACAGTAGATACTGATATTAGGGGACCCCCATTTTCTTTAAAGTGTGTAATAAATGATGATTAAAAGAAGTAAATGTGGGAAATGGGGAAACAGTCAAAGGATAAACAAACAAATGGAGGTTATGTAGTATTAGTCAAACGAGAATTAAATTCATATGCATATAAAACAAATTGTATTCGCGTTTATAGATTTACTCTTTCTACTACATTTGCTTATTCAATACCGTATGTCCATTTCGTGAAATGCACTACGAATGTTCTCCATCCGTATTTAATTCACTGTTTTATATGAGAAGACAGTATAAGCAAATTGGATAGCTAAATTCATAAATTAATGACGTAGTGTAAACTTTCGTGGCTAGGGTAGTAAGTCTATGCAATAAATAACAAGTTGGGATGTTTTTATATACATGGAATGTATTTTAATGGTTATTCAATACACTATACATTATATGCATATACGATTGTCAGACTTGACATGATCTATGGTATATACACATATACAATTGGTATATACATTATACATTAGAAGGGTATAGAAATAGCATAATATACTGTGTACAATAAATATTATGTTGTAATATTTGATATATATATATATATATATATATATATATATATATATATATATATATATATATATATATATATATATATATATATATATATATATATATAGGCAATGTATTACATTAGATATTCAATATACATTGTAGATTGTATGAATAATAGATACATTTATCCAACTTATGACCCACTTACAAGAATTAAAAGCAGAATATTTGTAAACATAATTCTACTTTTAAACGTTCTAAATCACAATCATTATCAAACAAAAAAACCTAATCTATAACGTGTTATCATTCGCCTGGAATAAAAACTATTTTACTAAGATTATTAATACTGAAGGAAGTGTCTTACTTGTTTGCTATTTGTAGATTTTATAGTCTTTATAACACACCAGCCATTTACTTGCAACGATCATCATATCAAAGCTGTATATCGCTAAATGGTTCCGCACTTAACGTGAACTCTGCAGAATGTATGTATTTCACTTTCATATTTACAAACAACTAAAAAATTATAAAACATTGAACAGGTATTTAATTACGATGACTGGTATTCTCAAAATGTCCGCCATTCGCCCCAACACATCTTTGGTATCTTTTCAAAAAAATTCTTCTTACTACAAACAACGATGGATGCAGATTTCTAATTGCATTTGCAGCTACAACAATTTTTCTTTCAGCTCTTGTATTAATCATAGCAGCAGAATACTCTAAAGTATTTATGTACCTCAGAAGAAAAAGTCCATTGGATTTAAATCAGGAATTCGTGGAGGCCAACGACGTTCACTTCCTCTTCCAATCCAACGATGCGGGAAGACATCGTTTAAGGAAGTTTAGATACTCGCGACCATTCAGTTTAGCTCCCTTGTGGAGCTTGGGTTTTCGTCAGACCAGATATGGCAATTTCTACTGTTAAATACCCCTCTTCTGGTAAAGATTGCCTCATCCGTAAACAAAATATTGTTTATAAAAGACTGATCACGTCGATGATGGCTTAAAATCCAGTTAGAAAAATTCGCTCTTGCCAAAAAATCATCTGGCAATAAATTTTGAACTGGTGTGTAATAAGTACGGATGTAGTTGCTGTTCATGCAAAACAGTTGATATTTCCCGGTATACGCAGATATTCGCCGAATGCTAATGGACGCATCAATGTCAACTAGATCTAAGACCTCTTCTTCTTGTTCGATGGTACGCTCTATAGGTCATCTATAATGCTGGCGAGGACGAAAGCAACCTATTTCTCGCAATCTTGAAAATAATGTTCTGTCTGGTTCTCTACAATTTGAAAAAATATTTCCGTAACTTCTGGCAGCACTTTCATCAAAATTTTGTTACGCGTAAATTGCCACCATATCTCTCATTTCACTATTTGAGAACAAATTATGTCGCGGCATTCTTAAAACGGAAACGTAATACCTAAACAATGAAATATTCAAAAC
Source organism: Vesta saturnalis (assembly GCA_036346205.1). NCBI lineage: Eukaryota > Metazoa > Arthropoda > Insecta > Coleoptera > Lampyridae > Vesta > Vesta saturnalis. The sequence continues at coordinate 3,361,808 of JARFJB010002143.1, read as the reverse complement.
AACTAACAATAAACAAAACAACGCAAAAACCCAAAGATATTTTATGAGAAGTCAAATCAGAATTACGATTTTGTGATGGATACCTACTACGTTAAATTGGCATTAAACTTTATGCAAATGAAATATGTACATTCTGCGGAGTGCATTTTCCTCTAAAGCGGAACCATTTAGCGATATACAACAAGAGTATCTTTTTTAAAGAAAATAAAATTACATTACAGAAATGCTAAGAAGTCTTTCGAAATCTTTATCCACAAAAAAATACGGCGGAAACCAGAAACATGAGTAAGGTGTTGGTGGCGCCCTTTATCTTTTACGTTAAGTGCAAATAGATATTCATGTTTGTCTACCCGAAAAATTAATCTGTACCAAGTTTAGACAAGGTATCTCGAAAAACGAAAAGAAGTCAAATAAAACTGGGCTAAGGTAAGTTGGCCTAAAGTTGGGTTAATGTGTCCCAAGTACATATATGTTATAGTTTATATGTAATAAATCCAAAAGTATATTTTTATTTCATTTTTCAATTTCTGAATAATTTGCGTCCCTTTTCTTATTTAAAATAGAAAAGATTTTCGAGTCGTCTGACTAAATTTTTTTGAAAAACAAATTATAAGCTTACATAATTATCTATAGCAAAATGTGTCCCAAGCCATCCGGTTTTACGGTACATATATGTGATAGTTTAAACGTAGTAAATCTAAAAGTATATTCTTCTTTCTCGGTTTTACAACACACACGGTACATATGTATTATAGTTTAAATGTAATAAATTTAAAAGCACATTTTTGTTCCATTTTTCAGTTTAGAAATAATTTACGTCCGTAGATAGGAAAGATTCTCGAGTCCTCTGACTGAAAAGAAATTAGAACCTTACATAATTATATATAGCAAAATGTATCTTAAGTCACCCGGGTTTACAGTATATACGGTAGGTGTATGTTATAATTAAAATGTAATAATTCTAATTATTCTTTTCAGTTTATAAATTATATACGCCCGTTTTCTGCTTTAAAATGAGAAATACGAGTATTTTCGAGTCGTCTGACTCAAACTTTTTGAAAAGAAGTTATACGAGGGTTGCTATTTATATATTGAGAATAGAAAGAATAAACAAATGAATTTGATAAAAAATATTTTTATTGCTTTTCAAAATAATCGCCTTTAAGATCTATACACTTTTGCATGCGATTGAACCACCCTTCAAAGCACTTTGTCCAGTCAGAAGATGGTAGCTCTAAAACATGGGTTTTGGAGGCCTCAACTGCTTCTTCGGGCGATGAAAATCGTTGCCCACGCAGTTTATCTTTAATTAGTGGGAACAAGAAGAAGTCATTGGGTGCCAAGTCGGGGCTGTAAGGCGCATGACCCATCAATTCGATCTTTTGTATGTCCAAATACTCGTGTGTTGTATGTGATGTGTGTGAGCTGGCATTGTCGTGATGCAAAATGATTCGTCATTTTGGGTTGGTTTCTCTCAATTTACCAAAAACTTCAGGCAAACAAATGGTCGTATACCACGCTGAATTAACGGTCTTTTGATTTTCGAGAGCCACAGTTACAACAGGACTGGTTTTCGTGAAGAAAAACGCTACCATTTGCTTCTTAACGCTTCGAGAACGAACAACTTTTGTTGGCTTTGCTGCAAACTGAAACACCCAAACTGTGGACTGGCCTTTTCTTTCTGGCTCATACGCATAAACTCGTCACCTGTGACCGCTTTGGATGCACCACAGTTGTATTTTGAAATCATTTTATGGCACAAATGTTCGTGCAAAATCTTATGTATGCTGGTCATACTAATGCTTAAACATCTCTTGATTTCGTGATATGTCACATGACGATCTTCTTCAATTAGTTTTCGCATAGCATCGATATTTTCCGGCACAACGACTGATTTTGGACGACCTTCTTTAACTTCATCCGTGAGCGAACTACGTCCACGTTTGAATTCAGTGTACCAGCGATATACAGTGGCTGTGGATGGCGCTTCATCGCCAAAAGTTGAATTCAGTTGATTGATGCATTGTTCTTGAGTTAGACCACATCGAAAGTCATAACAAATCATAGCTCGAAAATTTTCACGAGTTAATTCCATGTTTTGGCTGAGATGAAATTTTCAACTTACTGTAAACAACACAAATAGTGCTCGCACCACAAAACGTTCTGAGTACGTATAACCTCAAAAATGTCAAACTTTAAGATGACAGTGATAAATTTCACCTGGCAATGCCAGTGTTGTCAATTCTCAATACATAAATAGTATCCTCGTAAGCTTACATAATTATATATAGCAAAATGTGTCCAAAGTCATCCGGTACATACCGTACATATATGTTATAGTTTAAATGTAATAAATCTAAAAGTGTATTCTTATTTCCCTGTTTTACAGCACACACGGTACATGTGTTATAGTTTAAATGTAAAAAATCTAAAAGTACCTACATTTTTATTTCATTTTTCAGTTTCTAAATAATTTACGTCCGTTTTCTTATTTAAAATAGGAAAGATTTTCGAGTCGTCCAGGCTCAAACTTTTTTGAAAAGAAATTATAACCTTGCATAATTATACAGGGTGTATTTTAAAATCTCCGACAAACGAAAACTGGAGATTCTATGATTCAAAATAAGACAAAAATGATCATAAACGCTTTTCCGAAAATGCTTCCTAACCGAGATACAGGTTGATTAAAAAATACTTTTTAAGGTTTTTTTAAGATTCCTCAAAAACTACAAAAGATATTACACTGAGATTTGGTACACCTAAATGTCTAATTAAATACAATTAATCAGGTGAGTTTGAGTCAACTGACTCCATCCAGTGGCGTAGAATATTTTAAGTTAATCAGTTTAAGTAAAAAAACGCACGCCCCTGGTTTTTTTGAAGAAATATTTTTTTGATAGATTCAACATTTAATTCTGCAAATAAAATCATACTTAGTATTTTTTCGATTCGGCACCCCGTTTTTGAAATATTTTGCATTAACATAAACGACCACATTATTCGATAAAAATCAAAATTTGTTTTATTTTAGAAAAAAATAACGCAGTTAACTATTAGGTACATTATTAAAGAGATATCGAAAAATAATAATTATTTTTATACATATTGTTCAAAATGTCCTCCTTCCTTTTGAGTGCAAGCTTGTATTCTTCTTAGCAAATGAAACCTAACACGCTGAAAAATTTGTGGCATAGCCCTAATCTCATCGCATACCATCTGTATGCGATTTTAAAGTTGCTCTCGATTATCAATTTGAACAGAATAGACACGAGTTTTCAGATACCCTCACACAAAAAAATCCAGTGGGTTTAAATCTTCACTTCCTCGTCCAATCCAGCGTCCAGGGAACCATGCATTTAAAAATTCTCTGACGTTTCGTGTAGAATGTGGTGGTGTGCCATCATGCATGAAATACATGTTCATTCTAACATCTAAGGGTACGTCGTCAAACAATTCTGGCAAATCTTCTCTCAAAAAATTTAAATAGAATTCGCCAGTAAGTCTTTGAGAAAAACGGATAGGTGATCGTCTAGTATATCTATCCAAATATTTTCGCTAAACCTATGTTGGTGAGCTGTAACTACAGTTGGATGCTGATTTTCATGTAACCATTTGTGGGAATTATGCAAGTTTATTATTCCATTTCGGGAAAAATACACTCATCAGTGGTCAATAAGTTTCTAACAAATTGTACATCTTCAGCATTTTATTTAAAACCATTCGCAAAATTCATTCGACGAGGACGGTCAGCAGGCAATAATGCATGCACTTTTTGTAGGTGAAAGGGATGTAAATTTTGTTCTCGTAAAACATTCCCAGACTTACTATGCGACACACCAAATTCTAAACCTAACTCACGCGTACTCATTCATGAATTTTCACAAACTCTATCTAAAATTTGTTCCTAAATTTCACTTGGTACACGAGCATTTCGTCCGGAATTTTTCTTTCCTTTTAAACTTCCATACTCTAACAAGTTATGATGAATGGTTCTAAACGTAGTATGATGTGGATGTCTTCTATTTGGAAATCTTTGTTCATAAAGTCGAGCAGCTGCACGAGCATTGCAATTAGCATTACCATAACATAAATGCATATCGACCAGTTCTCGTTTGGAATAATTCATTTTTTCACAGTAATTAGACACAAACAATGAATTACAAAACACGCATAAATGCAACTATTTTAGCAAACATAAGATACGTAACTGTCAAATGCAAAGCAATCTCTGATTTATTTAATTTGGTTATTACTGAATAATGTAGTCGTTTATGTTAATAAAAAAAAAATATTTCTTCAAAAAAAGCAGGGACGTGCGTTTTTTTTTTACTTAAAGTGATTAACTTGACATATTCTACGCCACTGGATGGAGCCAGTTGACTCAAACTCACCTGATTAATTGTATTGAATTAGACATTTAGGTGTACAAAATCTGAGTGTAATATCTTTTATAGTTTTTGAGGAATCTTAAAAAAATCTTAAAAAAACTATTTTTTTAATCAACCTGTATCTCGGTTAGGAAGAATTTTCGGAAAAGCGTTTATGATAATTTTTGTCTTATTTTGAATCATAGAATCTCCAGTTTTCGTTTGTCGGTGATTTTAAAATATACCCTGTATATAGCAAAATGTGTATATAGTTTAAATGTAATAAATCTAAAAGTATATTCTGGTTTCATTTTTTAGTTTATAAATAACATACGCTCGTTTTCTCATTTACAATAGGAAAGATTTTTGAGTCGTCTCACTCAAATTTGTTTGAAAAGAAATTATAAGCTTACACAATTATACATAGCTAAATGTGTCCCAAGTCATCCGGTTTTACGGTACATACAGTACATATATGTTATAGTTTAAATGTAGTAAATGTAAAAGTATATTCTTATTTCCTGTATTACACTACACACGGTACATATGTGTTATAGCAAATAGTATATAATATTATATACTCTTTGGTTATAGTTTAAATGTAATAAATCTAAAAGTATATTGTGCTTTCATTTTCAGTTTATAAATAATATATATATATATATATATATATATATATATATATATATATATATATATATATGTATCAAAATGTGTTCCAAGTCACTCGGTCTTACTGTGCAAGTATACAAAGTGATTTTTGTAAATATTTGTAAATGTCCGGGTAATTGTAGATAGTCATTTAATTTATAATTTAATGTGATTAATTTTATCTCGCAATTTTTGTCATTTGTTATTTAAACTGTATAACCTCGCAGATTGTCTAAATAAAACATAAAAATTATGTCCATCATCACGGATTAGCATATTTACATCCGTGCTATCATGGTAGAAGTCCAAGTGCAATTATGAAATTTTATACCAATTTTTTTGTTCTTATAATGTTTTATTTATATTTTTCTCATAGAAGAGCATAAGGTTTTTTTAATTCAATGGCTTAGACATGTTCAAATTAACGTAATATCTTGTATTGCAAAATACAGATAATAGGACTGCTATTTGGAGTCTCTGGATTTTAGCGTGCAAATTAACGTGGCTGGATATTTTTTATTAAAAAGTGTAATTCTTTGATAATTTTAAGTTTTAAACAAACCAATGTATTACTAAACAATATAAACATACATAGACGTAGATAAAGAAAAGATAACAGTTTGAAGAAGGGATCAAAAGTCTACCGTACTAACGATATAGCTTAATAAAGTTAATTTATTGCTTCCACACTGTCGCGACTTGTGTGTGTTATCGCAGAAAGTGAATATCGTTTTTAAAATTGTACACGTTTCATTATTATGTTTCAAAATGTCAAAATGTAAAGGAAAACGTCATTTTGCGACCAGCTTAAAATCTTTTTTTTATTTAAAACTACAAGCTTTATTTTGTTCTCGACAATCATTAATTAAAAAAAGTGGTTATCGTTATTTAATAACGGAAGAAGAGCAAAGGTACTAAACTTTTTTACGTTTGAATTATTATTAGAAGCATTAAATGTTTTGACCGTACGACCTTTAAGGTTAATCGCTTAGGTATTTATTGTCGCATTAATGAAGTTATTTAAAGTATGACATTGTACATAGGGAAATCGCCAATTGTACAATATTTCTATTAAAAAGACGATTTCACAATAATCACTACGTCCGTTGTCACATGTGGGTATTAATTAAAAACAACTTATGTATTATTACTTATCGTAGAAATTAGATAACAATGTAAGATTATAAGTGCATATTCTTTCTTGGGTGAAAGAAATTTTTAACAACAAATTAAGTAATTTATATTTTTAGGTGGCTGGATGAATATGCCGCAGAACGTAGCCAATTGCCCTCCAGGGTTGGAATACCTTACTATGATTGACCAGTTACTTGTTCATCAAAAGGTTGAATTGTTAGAAGGTAAAGCAGCTCATGCCTTAAATCAAGAAATTACTCAAATATATTTTAGCCTTCACTGGATTTGAAACAGCTAATAAATATAGTATCAAAAATAGTCTAGGTCAAAAAATATATTACGCCCTAGAAGACTCAGATTGTCTAACAAGAAATTGTTGTGGGCCAAAAAGACCTTTTGATATGAAAATTTTAGACAACTTCCAAAATGAAGTAATCCATTTAAGCAGACCACTCAGATGTGATAGCTGTTGGTTTCCGTGTTGTTTGCAAGTAAATGATTGTTGTTTTAGGGATTAGTAAATTTTATTAAATTTATTGGTAGAGTATAGAGGTGTCTTCACCTCCAGGCACAGTAGTTGGAACAATTGAGCAAGAGTGGAGCATATGTAGTCCAACCTATGCCATAAAAAATCCACATGGAGAAACTGTTTTACGTATTGAAGGGCCGCTTTGTACATGGAGTATTTGTGGAAATGTTGAATTTCAAGTCATGTCTGCGGATGGTAACACACAGGTGGGAAAAATCTCTAAACAGTGGTCTGGTCTTATTAGAGAAATGTTTACGGATGCGGATTATTTTGGAATAACATTTCCAATGGATTTAGATGTGAGAATGAAAGCAGTAATGTTGGGAGCTTGCTTTTTAATAGTAATTTTTACTAATCCAAATTTGAATTATATAATTATAATTTATATTTTAGGATGCAATGTTCTTTGAAAAATCTCAAAATAAGGAACAAGATTCCCCAGGAATGTTATAAAAATGGATTTTATTTCTAAACAAGTTTATTAGTATTCAAACTTTACAAAAACATTACGGAATTTATTAGTTTCGTGGTTTGCAATGTACCGCAACAGTTATTTGCGTGAACAGAAAACACTGTTTAGCTGTATTTCTTTAATTACGTAATACAAGTATGAATGCTAAAGTTTAATAATTATTTTAGAAAGGTTACATATACTTTGGCAAAGTGTACTTATAAAAAAACTATATTCCTTATAAAATTATTTTGATATATTTATACTGTAACTATAGAATCTCAATAAGGAGACCCATAACTTTCATACTCTATTTTGTAATGAATTTATGTTCTCTGGATTTATTTATTAAAATTGGCTAAGCAAATGGCGTTCAGTTATTCTTCATTAACCGAATGCAGCTGGGTGAGAGGATAGCCACGGTGAGACATTTGAATTGTTGTTATTCTATTCAGAAGTGGAGCTACTTTACGCTTACAATTATTAAGCGTAGGGCCCGCAGTAATAAATGGCTCTGGCTCACAGTGAGTAAATAAGTAATATAGACAATGACGAACATCCCATTAGGTTGACTAGGCTGAAACTTAGGGCACCCAAACGAAAGGGGCCCCTAGCCAATAAATTACTGTTCGGTGTCAGTTTTGCGTTTGCCGTTGATAATTGAAGAATATTACATCGTAGTCGTAAGCCGAGATTTAAGTAAAGCAGAGTGAGTGAGAGCATGAGATCTATCCTACTATTTACCTCTTACCCAATCTTAATGATTTTTTGATTAGTTTTAGCCAAAAAAAAAAACAAAATCGCCATGTTAATCTGCTCTTCTAAAGCCATGTACTAACTAGAGCACGCTCACTCGCATGAGCCGCTCACACTCGCGAGCGGCTCATATGTGTACCTCTGAGCTGAGCGCGCTCGGATGCTCGCTTGGCGTACATGAGCGTGTTCGACGCGAGCCCCCACTTGTCGGTTTTTTGGCAATGCTCAAAGGCGAGCTTGCTCAGTAGGCATGCGATCGGCGCTCGAGTGTGGACGTCGCCGGACGGTGCACGTTGTTTTTTAATAAACTCTTTCGATTGTCTGTCAATTTATAACCATGTGGACTAATGAAAAGTGTGTGATGCTTATTAGTTTATATGAAAGTAAAAGAGTTTTGTGGGATGCAAAATATGAACTTTACTTTAACAAACAACAAAAGGCGGATGCTTGGCGCAGTATTTCAATAAGTATGGAAATAGATGTGGAAGAAATTAAGAAAAAGATGACAAGTTTGCTGGGATCATTCAGAAGCGAACGTTCTAAAGTAAAAAGATCTATGACTACTGGGAAAGGTACGTATTGGAGTTGATGAATAAAATTAGATACTATATTCTAACGCCCTTAAAACAGGCAGTAAAATAACAATACAACGGCACATTTTGTAAGCAGTAAACTTTTAATACAATACATGTTTTAAATTCATTTACATTACTTTAAAAAAGCATCGCCACCTATCTATTTAGCACGAGAGTATAGTAGTTTAGTTTTGAAAATATGTATTTATCAATGTTATCAAGTAGAAATTACAATCCCTTTTCTGTTGTTACAGGCGCTGAAGAAGTGTACAAGTCTAAATGGTTTGCTTTCGAACATATGCAATTTCTGGCAGACAAGAATGACCCAGCTGACACTGTAGATAATACTGCAAGCCAAACTATGACAGAAGTAAGTATAATTTTGTGTGTATTCACATATTATTTTGCCATGGTAAACACGCATTGGTAATGAAATGTGTTGCAATGTGCTGTCGCACCCGCCTTGCATTTTCACTCGGCCGACGTGGCGTGTTCACTAACGGAGGCAATGAGGCTTGATTAGAAGTGTTTCTCCAAGATCCTGGCACTGTTTCTCCGTTGCTCGTTTCCCTGTCAAATGTTCCTTCTGGAGTGTATACCGATATTGAACTTTGTTTCCTCATAAAGTTATGCAAATGCGTAATAGCTAGAACTAGTAATGTAGCTTTTTCTGGACATAAAGGTATTGGTTTCTTCAGTATATTGAACACCGATACTATAAGTTCAAAAGTGTTTTCAACAATTCTGCGAGCTCTAGAGTGACGGTAATTATAAATTCTTTCTAATGTACCTGGGTTGTGCATGCCCTGGAAAGGTTTCATAGTAAATTCATTCAGAGCGAAAGCACTATCGCCTAATAGGACATATGGTATTTCTACATTATAAGGTACTTGTAAAATTGATGGTGGAGGTATATCCAATGTTCCATTTTCTAACATCTTATATAGAGTGGTATTTCTGAATACGCCTCCATCGGATATTCTCCCTTGGCAACCAACATTAACGTAGAGGAAATTATAGTTGGCGTCCACTAGAGCAAATAATACAATGCTAAAGAAATCTTTGTAATTTCGATATTCTGATCCGCTATGTGCCGGTGCTTTTACCATTACATGCTTGCCGTCAATGGAACCCAGGCAATGAGGATAATTCCATCGCTCTTCAAATTGTTCTGTAATTTTTAACCATTGTTCTTGCGAACGCGGCATCTGAAATGAAAAATTTGTTTCAGAATGAAGAAAATTACTTAGACGACAATGGGGTTGAAAGAGAACCAGCGGTAGCGGAAGGGGCAGAATTATTAACAGGTCAAAAACAAGGTACGGAAATATTACCAGTACAAGATGAAAATCCCCAACGAGATACCGAAGAGGTAGACCCACAACGTGAAGCGTTCAAGAAAAAGATGGCGCAAGTACCACTAAAAAATCCCGTTCCAAAGAAAAAAACACGCACTGAAATGAATGCTCCAGTTGACAGTGTTACCCAGGCTTTACAATTAATGAAAGATTCAGCGCAAAATGCTAATGATCCGTACATAGCATATGGCCTTAATATTGCCCATGAAATGCGCAAATATGATACTGTAACTCTGGCATGCGTGAAACACTCAATAAGCAATATTTTATTCCAAGCCGACATGGGTTTTTTTCGAAGTGGATATGGCAGCAGTAACTCTTTTAATCCAACATATAATAATCAGCATTATGGATATACGTCGTCAAGCAGCACTTGCACTCCTGCACCTTGACCTTCATCTATTACTGCAACTCATCACAGTTTACATGCAAATGAAAATGACGACAGCCACGACGTCGGTGAAGTTTTTTCGCAAATTATTCATGATTTGTAATTTTTTCACTTCATTAAACAAATAAAAATTTTCCAACTTACCTGGCAGTGTTCCTTTAGAGAATCGATAATAGCTTTGCAAACATCTGGAATTAGTGCACTTATGGACTGCTTGGAAATTTTAAAGAAATACTGAAGCTACTGTAACAATCCCCAGTGGCCAAAAATCTCAAAGTCAGGATTAGCTTCTCGGCCGATGATATTGCTTTACGAAAAGTCGTGTCCTGTTTTCTTATTTTGGGTTCTACTAGTGATAAACGCAGTTTAAAATCTTTTTTACTCATTCTCGTGAAATTTTTGAATGGTGCTTCATCACCTTCGAAAAGTAGATCTGCCATTGAATTCCTGTTACTTTGGTCCCGATTTCGATATCTCTCTCTAATCCACCAGCGTTTATTTCTCTTCGTTTTTTTTAACTTTTTTTTTAGTTAAGGCCTGAATTAATATGAAACCAGCCGCGAGAGTACACATGTTTTGTGGCGATTCCATGCCTACAAGTTATGAATATCGACTGAAAACAAAAATGGCTCGCTTTCCTGAGCAATGAGCCGCTCGTGGAAACGCATTGATTCACGCGCAAACATTGAGCACGCTCACACAGGCGAGCGGCTCATGCGAGTGAGCGTGCTCTAGTCAGTACATGGCTTAACAGTTTGTGAGACTAATTTCAAAAGGTTGCGACAAGAAGTCTGGAAGTTAAGATTACTTATATTTTGTAGGTTATGGTTAAAAGTGGAGCAATTTATAGAATTACTACAAAGTGCTTCTTGGCTTATCATACGATCAACGTTAAAATTTGGGCGCCACTTTGGTGATAATTATTCCGTGAATTTAAACGTAGAAGACGATGCACCTTAGAAGATGAAAGACCTGGACGAACTAGATCAGATGTGTGTTCTGAAGACGTTAATGGTGTCAGAAACCTACTTGAGCATAATCGAAGTATTAGTTGTAGAGAAATTCCTAATGAAGTATGGGATCAACTGCAAGCAGTAAAATTTCACATTTAGGTGTAAAAAAAGCTTGCGAGTTGATGGATTGCGTATTTGTCGAATATAGATCAAAAACAGACGCGCAGGTAAATAGATACTGGTTTATGTTAAAAAAGCTCGATGGGTGACCTTAAAAACAGGTGTTCAACGTTGTTACCTTCCAATAACTCTATCTCTCTAAAACATAATATAGCTAAAGATTTTAATACTACAATTTTAAGACAATCAATCAGAAATAGTATCCTACCATATTCCCTGTCTTGATTGTGATAAAATTTACATAGGTTCATCAACCATGCTTTAATAATAACAAATTGTTAGCAAGATAATCAAATTACAAAAAGAGTTACCTCAATTCGAATATGAAATTAACAGTGAAAACCTTGCCCTCACTCAGCTAACCTGGATTTAATAACTGAAATTGCAAAAGCTAAAGAAGTTTTGCAATGGGTCATTAATAACAGATATATATATATATATATATATATATATATATATTTAGGTATATATATATATATATATATATATATATATATATATATATTTAGTATATATATATATATATATATATATATATATATATATATATATATATATATATATATGAGAGAAATACGTCAAGTCCTTTGAATTTTTGTTAAGATTATATTGCAAGTGACTGCGCGTTTTTTGGAACAATATTCTACCAGATAGCACTGTATGAATTATGCCAAGTCCTTTGTTATTTAAGGCGCAAACAAAGCCAAGTCCATTTAGCTTGCTTTGCTTCAAGGTTTCTCGTTGCCCGCATAATCCAAGTCCACAGTGCCAACTCCGAGCGCATTTTGAATAACATTGTTTAGTGGTGTATTACATATGCTTTGAATTACTTGTCAAAAAATAATTAATTCATCGTTGTTATTAGCAGTATTAGAAATAGTTAGATGTTCCAAAATAGTATTCAATGTCTACTAGGTCAGCAAAAATACTCGCAGAACTGCAATACTGAAATAACAAAGCTTGTACAGAATGAATCAGAAGTTCCATCTAATTTAATACAAATGGACTGTGGCCAATCCAATTTTTCCGCGATTACTAATAACCTCCATAATTTGAAAGAAAACTTTCATGTGACCGCAGACGTTTGTCAAGAGGCAATCCATAAAACACCGGAAAAACAGAGGATTATGGATTTTGCAAGCGATGATGATGTAGGTGATCTTACATACGTTAGTAGCGATGCCAGTACTAGTAGCGAATCAAATGACCCTGACGTAGGAGTAGAAATCAAAGGTGACCTTCTAAAAGGAAGAAAAAGAAGGAAAAACCCTAAAGGATGGAAAAGGAATATAGTTAAACACAAGAGACACTCGGGAATGGAATACAAAACTGCGAAGAAAACTATTAAGGCCAAAATTGTTAGGTCCCTGTGTGCTGTTGTATGCAAACTTAAATGCAGAGAAAGAATTTCTGAAGAAAAGCGAAATATTGTACATGCACAATTTTGGAAGCAGCAAACGTCCCTAGAAATTAGGCGACAATTCATTGCGTCCCATGTGGAACAATTACCAATTTTCCGACTGCGTAAGAGAACAGGTGAAAGACAAGAGCAAAGAAAGCAAATGCACAAATATCATTTTGAAATAGATGGGATTCGTCAGAGAGTGTGCAAGAGGTTCTTCTTAAACACATTGAGCATTTCTCATCAAACTGTTGACAGCAATACAAAAGAAAAAAGGAGGAATACTAACGCCCGATAAACGTGGGAAACATGAACCGGCAGACAAAATATCTGAAGAGATTAAGAATAGTGTAAGAATTCACATATCAAAATTTCCAGCCTACAAGCCCCACTACAGCCGAGAAAAAACTAAAAAGAAATATTTGGGTTCCCATTTAAATATTTCTCGCATGTATAGCTTATACCTTGAAGATTGACATTTAAACGGGGTACCAAAAGAAAATACGTCAAAATTACGAATTCAACTACTCATTTCAAAGTCCTGACACAGATACATAGGATAAATGTGACAACTTCAAGTTGCAACTACAAGCAGCGACTCAAAAACTTAGACATACTCTCCAGGAAACTTATGAGGAACATTTGAGAGATGCCAACAACCGTTACAAACTAAAGTCCGAGGATAAGAACAAATCCGGACTGAATCATAATTTGGAAAAGGTTATCATGATAGCTCTTCAAAAGTGCCTTCCTACTCCCGATCTTCAGAACTCACAAAGTTTTTATTCCCTTAAACTGTGGACATATAATTTAACAATCAATGATTCAATCCCGCAAAAATCTGTTTGCATGGTGTGGGATGAAACCGTAAGTGGTCGTGGGGGAAATGAAATAGCTTCTTGTATTATTAAATGGCTAGAGACTGAAGTACGAGGCATTCGAGAACTCATTTGGTCGGACAATTGTCCCGGTCAAAACAGCAACATGATATTGGTTATGTGCTATTTTTGGATAATGAAAATTAAACCTGATATACAGACTGTAAATCATAAATTTCTCGCTAGGAGTTATACCCACCTTTAGGCAGATTCAGACCATGCATTAATTGAACGAAAAAGAAAAAAAGTACCTCAATTTAATATCATGACACCCTGGGACTGGCAGCAAATGGTGCGGTTGTGTGGAACAAAGAAGAAACTAAATGTGATAAATATGGAAGTCAGCGATTTTAAAACTCTGTATGAAGGACTAAATGCACAAAAAATCCAATGATGAAGCCGATTTTTCTATCTCCAATGTGGTCCATTTGCAAACAAGACGGGATGAACCCAGGTTTCTCTTTTACAAAACAAATTTTGAAGACGAATTTCTTTCCGTAGACTTGAATAGGAAAACAAGGTGTTCAACTTCTATGACTGATATTATACCGCAAATTAGTGCCGTACCCAAACCAATTTCTACCAAGAAGTGTCAGCACCTACAGAAACTTCTGCAGTGGGTACCTAGCAGGTTCCATGATTTCTACAAAAACATTTTACATGGGAATGAAGACCTTGAATGAGCCAAGGAAAATTTATTATATTTGTTTAATGCCATGTTAACCAAGCTATGAACTTAACTTAAGTTAAAATTTGTCTTTTCTTAATAAATGATATTAAGATTTACGTTTTGTTTTACAAATTTCTGTAATTGATTTTAAAATAATTATTTCAAGTCCACTTGTACCAGTAATATACTGGACTTGGAATGAGGCTAAGTCATTAAATTTATTTTTTTCCAATCGTAAAATGTGCCACGTCACTACAACAAAATGTGAATGGTTTTTAAAGGTTTATATTTTTTCATGTAGAAAGGTTCGTATACAAACGTTAATTTCAAAATTATAAAACTTAAAATTTATTTATAATATATATATATATATATATATATATATATATATAAAAGTTGCGATATTTTCAGCTCGTCCAGAATCCATTAAAAATTTGGCCTTATCATTTCCCGTTCCTGAAATATCCCGAATAAACTGAAAAACTCGAATTTGGAAAATCGGCCATAACTTTTATATTTCTTAACTGATTGCAATAAAATTTGGTGCACTTACATAAGACGTAGATACGAGTACACTGCCATCAATAAAATTCTTCCAGGAGTACTAAATTCTGAATGACGACAGTCAACTTTTTTTTTTCTTATGGACGCCATATTGGATTTCTGCACGGATAGATAAAGGAAAATATTCTCTTTATAACCATATACCTGATTTCCCAATAATTAATAAAAGTAATTGTTGTACGATGAAAAATAAAATTTTGGAAAAAAATCAATTAGTCATAGGCATATCGTTGTGAATAAAATGCTAACGTACAGTCAATGGTTGATTTTTTATTCTAAGAACAAGAAAAAAACATGAACACATAAACACAGTTTGTCATTTAGTAATTAAAAGAATCAATAGTTACTGAATGTCTAAAATTCAACAAGAAACAGTAAAAAAATTAAACAAATAATAGAATTCATAATAATTTCTGAAAATGATGCCCTGTTGATCCTGTTGGATGCACACTTGCACCCGCCTGTTCATTTGTAGATCCGATTTTCTTATAATTTCTGGTGGAATCGAATTACAAGCAACAACTATCCTATCACGTAATTGGTCTATGTCACTACATTGGGTTTTATAGACGGAATCTTTTATGTAACCCCGTAAAAAATAATGCAAGGGATTTAAACATGGCGAGCGTGGTGGCCAGCTTATAGATGATTTCCCTATCCAGTTATGAAATATGTTATTTAAATAATTAGAAACTCTAACTGCTCTGTGAGCAGGTGTACTATCGTGTTGATAATAAACTAAATTTCTTAGGGTTTCTAAAGGGAGCTCATCTAAATAATTTTCTAATTCCGTTCTTAAGAAATTTAAGTACATTTCACTATTTAAGTTTCCATCTATAAAATACAGCCCAACTAACTTATCGTTAATCAACCCACACCACACATTTACGGAGAATCGTCTCTGATTTCGAACTTCTTTAACCAAATGATGATTATCCACTGCATAATAATGAGTGTTTTTTCTGTTATACATCCCGCTATTTGTAAATTGGGTTTCATTTGTCCATAATATTTTAATAGCGACATGTTCATTATTTCTTACCTCTTCATTAAACCACTCACAGAATCTAAGTCTCTTTTCAGCATCCCCGGGATACAACTTTTGTACTGATAAATATTTATAATCATGAAACTTGAATTTATTTATAATCTTATTTACACAGCTTTTCGAAATGCTAGATTCTCGGGCAATTGATCAACATGATTCGTTATAATTAATTTCTATTTGGGCTAGAACATTTATATCATTACCTGTATGTCTTAAGCCACACTTATTTTTTAACTTAGATACAGAGCTATTTTCTAACATATTTTTAGATATTCTTGAAAACATCATAATAGAAGGTTGTCTTCTTTCTGGAAACGTTTCTTCATATATTCTTGTCGCTGCTACCGCATTTCTATTATTTTTTATGTAAATATCATACATTTCTTTTTTTTCTGTGTTGGTATATCTTACCATTTTAAAAACTATTTGTTACTACAAAACTAACAAATTTACTCTAAAATATTTAATTATTTTAAAACTTTGACAGATACCTACTTGATTATTGATTTAAAATTCAACGGTATTGACAACTATTTAATGTAACAATGCATGCCTACTGGATTTGAAAAACAAAATAAGTTATTATGTCTGTTCCTGTTCTTGCAATAAAAAATCAACAATGAAATGTACATTAGCATTTTATTCACAACGATATGCCTATGACTACTTGATTTTTTTCAAAATTTTATTTTTCACATGCAACAATTACTTTTATTAATTATCGGGAAATCAGGTATATGGTTATAAAGAGAATATTTTCCTTTATCTATCCGTGCAGAAATGCAATATGGCGTTCATAAGAAAAAAAAAAGTTGACTGTCATTAAGAGTTTAGTACTCCTGGAAGAATTTTATTAATGCCAGTGTACTCGTATCTACGTCTTATGTAAATGCCGATTTTCCAAATTCGAGTTTTTCAGTTTTTTGAGGATATTTCAGGAACAGGGAGAGATAAGGCCAAATTTTTATAGATTCTGGACGAGCAGAAAATATCGTGGACACCCTGTATATATATATATATATATATATATATATATATATATATATATATATATATATATATATATATATATATATATATATATATATATATGGATAACAGTTGATAGATGTCGCAGAATTTATGTTTAATTGCTGGTATTGCAGTTCATCTTCTAAAGTGTGTGTTTTGTGCTAGTCACTTACAGCATACAGTTTTAAGGTTAGCACTTTATATGCGTTTATGTCGATAATACAGCAACATGTAAAAATAGATTTCTGCTATAATATTCATCCTTCAAAAAACTTCATTGCTGTTCTATCCGTTACAGTTTTCTTATTTTGAATATCACGTCTGAATTATGGTCACTGTCTGAATTGGGGACACTTACCTTATGTATTTAGTTTTTTTGTGAATATTGCCTAGCTGCTATAGTTGGTCGGCAATGTATGTATTTTATTATTAAGTTAGATTCTCCTCCCTTTTCTGTGTCTTTTAGATGAGATTTCCTCTCTTCCAAAGACCTAGAAACAGATTCAGAAATAGAATATATAATATTATTTTACCAAGATTTACAGTCAGTAATCCCATTTATTACATTATCCACACTACGAGAAGGCAATAACGATTCTAATTTGATAAGTTGGATTCGAGTGAAGCAACAGAAACTTTAAGGTCTTCATTTTCCTTTTTGAGTGTTTCTAAAACTGTTATGTCATTAATATCCGACTGCTATATGCAAAATTTTTAAGAATTGATGTAATACTGTTTTTATTTCGTTTGAAAAAAAGTTTACTTAAATGTTTTCAGATGTAGAGTGTGGTTGTGATTGTTGCAAAACATTGGAAATCATCTTCATTAACAAATTCACCTTTAAGTCTAAGGGAACAACTTCAGTTATAAATTTTATTACAGATAGTACATTCTATTTCAGACTTAGCTATTGGTTTGTAACATTTAACCTTATCAATAAAAAAAGATAATAATAAATTAGTACCATTTTAATTAAGTTACTGAATCAGAAGGAAAAGCAAGTATTTCACATAGAATTAAGCTTTTCACGCCTAGTATGCCTACACTGACAACTTATTTACAAATACAAATAAAGTTTACGGGCAATAGAATAACAAGTATAAGTCGACAAAGGTTATGAAGTAACGATTTGATATGTAAATGAACGTTTAACGTCTACTTATTCTTAGTAAAAAGAATGCAAATTTTATGTTTGTTTTACTTATAAGAATGAGCATTTAACATGAAACAGTTCTACTATTTCAGAGGTAACAAGTAACCTAATGTAATGATCCCGATTAAATATCAACTGTTGAAGAAAACTTAATAAACACAGAGAGCACTAAACAGGAAAATATTAATACAACTTTTACAATTGGAGGGGTGAGCCCAGAAGGGGTACAAGTATAAAATGAAAGAATTTGATCAATTTTACTGTACAGTTTTTAGTATATTTAAAATTATAGGGTCAACTATGTTTCACTACATTTATAGATTAGTGCCTAGCATAGTATAGTCTGTGTTACGAAAAATTGGTTTGTGAGTTGACATTTAATTTTTCTACTTAATTATTATTTCTCTTGAAAGAATATAAGTGTTTTATCTTGTTTATATTAAAATAAAAGGTAAATTATTGTTTTATTACATTCAACATTTAATTTGCTATCGCATCCTACAACAGGTTCCATTTATTAGTCAATACAACGCTACAGTGTCATACGCTTAACTTTTCCCGGTTCTCTTTCACTGTTATAATTTTCCACTGTTTCACTTTCATTCTTTTCTTTCTCACCTTCACTCAAATCCAAGTCTGATGTCTTCCTATTTACTTTAGTTTCAATTAGCGACTCTCTCAAGTGATAACTATTTCTTCTGTACGTATTTCCATCTTCATCTTGAATTACATACGACCTTGGTGTGTTGGCTCTTTCAACAACCTTTGCTGGTACCCACTGATTATTTCTGTTTACAGTTACACTCTGTTCAAGTTTAAGTTCTTCTCGCTCTTTAGTTTTTAAATCATAGTATCTTTTTGCCAGTTCTTGCTTTTTAATAACCTTACTTTCTATACTATCTATATCTGTTATTACACTAGTTAACAAATTTTGACTTACCGGTAATTTTGTTCTTACTCTACGATTAAACATTAACTGTGCTGGTGTCAATCATATACCTATAACACAGCCCAACAAAATAAATTTTTTTTCTTGGTGCCGGAAAACTAAGAACTGATTTTGGATATTTTTGATGTGCTGATTCCAAAAATACCTGGCTTTTTTTTGTAACAGCTCTAGTTTGTGAGATACGGGCTAATTGATCTTAGTTCTGATAAAACGCAAAAATAATGAAATTATGACATCTTTGGAGAACAAAAGTGAATTTCATACCTAGATCATTAGAGTCTAATTAGCTAGTTTGAGTTATTTGGTATTATTTATTCATTAGTGTAAAACCCAACTTTCCAATACTCCTATCAAAAACTAATCAGTACGCCATATTACCTCGTATATATCTCTGCTTTACTAGAAATAGTTTATATAAAGACATTAGAATCTAATTAGCCAGTTTGAGTTACTTGGTATTTATTGATTAGCGTAAAATACAACATTCTTATAGCTACCCCCTCAAAAACTAATTAATACCCGGCTATATTACCTCGTATCTCGCTGTACGTGGTACAGTTTCCTATTTAATTTACATAGGTAAAGTTGTGGTATCATTTGGTATTTTTTAGTGATAAAACATTTAATTAAAATCATGGCCTCCAAATGCAGACGTAGCTGTGCGAATCATCCAGACGTTTTTTGCTATGTATGTGGCGAGTACACTTTTCAAGAAAGTAGAAAACCTATTTCTGAGTTAGTGAAAAGAAGTCATCTGGCCTATTTTGGCGTTCACTTGGGAGACCAGGATAAATCTTGGGCGCCACATTTCGTATGTAAAACATGCATTGAACACTTGCGTCAGTGGACAATCGGAAAGAGAAAGTGCCTAAAGTTTGGAGTACCAATGGTTTGGAGGGAATCAAGAAACCACCACGATGACTGCTATTTTTGTCTCGTAAATATTAAAGGCATCAATCGGAACAATAGACAGAAATGGAAATATCCTGATCTAGACTCAGCTAAGAGGCCTGTACCGCATAGTGATGAAATACCCATTCCATCATTCAGCAGTCTGCCTAGGCTCCCGGAAGATATAGAATCATCAAACTTTGATGATTATCGTAAAAGAGATCAGGAGCTGCTGCCGTTTTACTCTGAGGAAAATAACCTGGTATTCTGTAACGATATAAGAGGACTCTTACAAAAAATGGGTTTGTCAGAATACATACCAAACGAATGGCGCCTTTTTATTGACAGTTCAAGACGTAGTTTGAAATGTGTGCTTTTACATAACGGTAATAAATATGGCTCAATACCCAGTGGTCATTCTACCAGCATGAAGGAGGAATATGAGGCAATATCACTAGTCCTGAAAAAAATTAAGTATGAAGAACATCAGTGGATGATTTGTGTCAACCTAAAAATGGTAAACTACCTCCTTGGACAGCAAAGTGGATATACAAAATATCATTGTTTTTTATGTCTTTGGGACAGCAGAGCTAAGGATCAGCACTGGGTTAACCGAAATTGGCCTTTAAGAAATGTTATGATTCAAGGAAAGCAAAACGTAAACAACGAACCTTTGGTTGCGAGAGAGAAAATCATATTTCCACCCTTGCATATCAAGTTGGGGCTTATGAAGCAATTTGTGAAGGCTTTAAATCGAGATGGACTTTGTTTTGGCTACTTGATACACAAGTTTCCTGGGATTAGCACGGAAAAACTGAAAGCCGGAATATTCGATGGCCCTCAGATAAGGCAGCTTATTAAAGATCCACAATTTACGGCATCAATGAATGTGATTGAATCTAACGCTTGGTGTTCATTTGTTCAAGTAGTACAAAATTTTCTTGAAAATCATAAGGCAAAGAATTATATAGAATTAGTGGAAAATAAGATTTCCAACTTTAATACTCTCGGTTGTAACATGAGCATAAAAGTTCACTACCTCCACAGCCACTTAGATCGGTTTCCAGAAAACCTAGGGGATGTGAGTGAAGAACAGGGGGAAAGATTCCCTCAGGACATTAAAACTATAGAAGATCGATATCAAGGAAGATGGGGTAGCCCCATGATGGCCGACTACTGTTGGAGTCTTCAGCGGGACTGTCCTGGTAAACACCATGCTAAAAAGTCCTATAAAAGAAAATTTTTAAGTGATATGTAAATATACATTTATTTATTTCATGAAGTAAATACCTTACTTTGGATTGTTTGTGTTTTTTTAACCGGCAGTTCGAGAATATAATAGTAATAATGTAAAATGTATAAGAGTTAAAAAATAAGATGATTTCTTTCTAAAAAAAAGGTCAATATAGCATATCTCAAAAACTAGATCTGATAGAAAAAATCTGACGGCAGTTTTGGATTCTGCACCCAAACATTACATAAAAACAGTTACAAAAACCCCTGCACCAAAATATGTGTTGGGCTGTGTAATAGGTGTGTTTCTATAATTTAATAATGATGTGCTCAACTCATCCCCTTTCTTTAATATACCCTTAGCAATTTTTACACCACTCTCAGCAAAACCGTTACTTCGAGGATACCGCGGATTGCTTGTTATTATTTCAAAATTAAAATCTTTAGCAAATTCTTTAAACTTATATGACAGATAAGGATTATTGTCAGCAATTAATGTACTAGGCACGCTGTGAGTAGCAAAACAAATTTTAAATTTATCTATGAGTTCATCAGACGTTTTATTTAGCACTGGAATAATTTCAATCCATTTAGTGTAATAATCAAAGATAATTAAATAATTCTTACCACCGTATTCACATAAATCAGAAGCAATTTTCAAAAATGGTTTGATTGGTATGTTATGACAAATGAATGGCTCTTTAACATTATTTGGTTTATTCTTTTCACACTTTCTACACCTTTTAATGTATTTCTCTATATCTCCTTTAAGATTTGGCCAGTAAAGAGACTCTGCTGTTCTAAGAGAAGTCTTAGTGATCCCAAAATGTCCCTCATGACATAAGTTAAACGCAACTTTCTTTTCTGTTATGTTAACAATGGAATGAACATTCCACACCGCCTCTAAACCAGAATCATCCCCATTATTACTTAAATAGTTTCGTGATAACAAATCAGCTACATGTAAATCTTTACCTGGGACATATATTACATTAAGGTTATACCTTGTAGGTAGCACACTACGAAAATTTGATGAATACATTGAAAATATTCCGATTAAAATTGTTGTCGCGATAGCAAAAGATAATTACTAAAAGTTATTATATAATAATTGTTATTTGAGAATGGTTTGTATTTCTTTTTTTTTTGTAAGACATATTTGTGTAGGATTTTAACTGAGGGTGGCCCGCAACCAGATGTTTTGAAGTTGCAGGTGCAGGCTAAACTGCATTTATCGAAAGGGCAAGACAAATTGCTAAAGATGTTTATAAATGCGTTTTGAAAATAAAAATGTTAGTATTATACAAAAAATTACACCGCGGTGAAAGCATAAGTTGTTCATGGGTTGAAATGTGATATTTTAAATACAGGATTTCTATGGTTGATTGCACATGTTAATTAGAAATAATGTTTCTTTTCATAATTAAAGGCAAAACGTTCACATGAAATATTTTTATTGCTTTTGTTAGTTGATATGGAAAATAGGGGGTTATGGAATAAAAAAACGGTTGTTGTGCTTAGAATAAGGGAGTTGCATTTGAATTTTCAAAGCGTGCGTTATTAAGATTTGACATCGATTTTGTGTTTGGTAAATTAGATCTTTTTTTTGTAAGAGTTGCCTTGTGAAACTGTTGTGTTGTGTTGATCAATGTAAAATCGTCTTTTCTTTTGTGTTAATCGATAAATCCGAGTATTTAAATATTTGTGCTGGTGAAAGCTTAAAAGGATAACCTACATTGATAATGTAAGTAAAAGAAAAGATTTTACGGTTTGTGAAATTACACAGAAAAGGTCATTCTACCTACTCATTTAAATTGTTAAAACCAAACTGAAACACTGACTTGCAAAGCTGTTGTTTTCATTGAAATTATGCAGGCACAGAGAAGCTCGCTCTCTTTTTTTTATGTGTTCTATCTTGTGTATTGATAATTCTAACCTGTATTTATAGTGATAAAAACACAAACGATCATAGGTATAAAATCAGAAAGCTGATCCTAATGATCTAGTTATCTATATATCTATCCAAACGTCTCTTGTTACCGTTATATGCCTATATGTGTATATTTTGTGTTTTGTTTTATGCCTAAGAAAAATTGAGAGAAGGGATCGCCCGTTTTATTATCTTGCATTTGTAATAATACCTACTAATCATGTAGGTGAATCGGTGTTTTGCAGGGCTTTGTTTCAGATGTTATACTTTGTCTCAACTGCGTATTTAATGTGTTTGGCCACGAATGGTTTTTCTGTGTACGCAATTATATCATTTATTGTTATTGTCCATGTGTATCATTTGTTGTGCTCGTATCCACAAATTTGTATGTGTAACGTACTTGCCCTTTTTCATTTTTATCTACTTAAATAATCTGTAACCTGTTTAATTTTCTGTTGTTATTTTTCCATGTAAGTTGAATTTGTAATATGTATTACTAGAGTGCTTAATGTATTTGGGTGTTAAAAACCGCCATGATTGGTTAAACAAAAGGGCCAGATGGTCGGGATAACCTCTTCCTTTTTATGATTGATTGACGATCTTATTGTGGATACGATCACACTGTTTATGTTTATTGCCTTTATCTGTAGTTATTGAAATTGCTTTGCATTTTATTTTGGTGATATTTAAATTTTGTAAGGTACGCCCTTTTACCTTGATTTAATGATGTCCTTTGTTTTTTTTTGTGTTCTGTTTATGTCCGGTTGTCCCACACCCTGTATAATGCTTTATATGTAATTATTTACCTAAAAGCAGACAGGAATTGGTTCCAAAAGGGATCCTCTGTTTGTTATTTATTACCTGTTTATTTTGCTTTAATTTGAATACCATTTGTAGACCTGATTTTATGTTTATTTGCGACTAAACTTCGTTTTAGGCAATGTTATAGATTTTGTCCGCCTTTAATACCGATAGAGTAGTATTGATACCTATTTAATCATTTGATTGCGATTTACTTGTGTTATCTGATCTTTGTTTTTTCTTTGTGTGATTATTATTGGAATAAAGGGAGTTTTCTTGGTGATTCTTTTTCTCCCGATGTAAATAGGATGACGAGCGAATCACCAGGTAGCGCAACTCGTTCATCTCAATTGTAGTTTTGTTTCATTTAATTACCTTGCCACCTTATGCAACCAATTAACCTTATCCGACCCTATCTCATGCAAATTACACAACGTAGGTTATTTGCCCCTTGACGATCACTGTTTGTTTAATCAGGTTAGAATTTTGCGAGTTCTAGATCAGATTTGTAAATCAACTCTGATTATTTAATCACGGCCAGTAAGGGAGATTTAAGCTATTAATTGGAGCAAGCCTAACATTAGCCGGAGTAGCATCATTCTCAGTGACATCAAT
Organism: Vesta saturnalis; assembly: GCA_036346205.1. Classification (NCBI taxonomy): domain Eukaryota; kingdom Metazoa; phylum Arthropoda; class Insecta; order Coleoptera; family Lampyridae; genus Vesta; species Vesta saturnalis. The sequence goes on along the minus strand of JARFJB010002143.1, from coordinate 3,337,318 downwards.
TTAAGCAATTAATAATAGCATCTTATCAGTCAAATTAAGATGCATCATTTAGCTATTGTTTTGTCTCTTGAATTTGCATTAATGCGAACAAGTTCAAATTACACGTTTCATGATAGGGTACGTCTGGGTTACGACAACCTACTTAATTTTAACTTGATTTTTTGCAACCTTGGAGAAATTATGTCACACACTTTTTTCTGTGATATCGAAACTAATGGTTTATGATCGGTATTAACCGTAACCCTTCTACCAAAAACAAAATTATGAAATTTTTTTGCTGCAAACAATATAGCCAAATACTCCTTTTCTACTTGGGCATAGTTTATTTCAGGTTCCGTTAAACTATGAGAAGCAAAATATACAGGCCTACCCCTCTGCATTAAACAACAACCTAGCCCTGCCTTTGACGCATCGCATTGTATCACAATTTCTGCTTTTTCATCAAAGTTTGCTAGTACTGGCGCCTTTGACAGCATGCCTTAATTTTATTAAATGATCGTTCACATTCGCTTGACCACACAAACAAAATATCTTTCTTAAGCAGCTGCCTTAAGGGTTCAGCTGCTTCAGATAAATTTGGGATAAAACCCCTAAAATAATTGAACATTCCGAGTACTTTTTGTACTTCTATTTTATTTATAGGAGCTTTTAGACTTGTCACTGCTTTTACTCTATCCTCATCAGGGCTAACTCCCTCACGTGAAAATTTGTGACCCAAGTATTTTACTTGGCTTACCCTATATTGAATTTTTTCCTTGTTAAATTTTACATGTAGTTCTCTGGCCTTATCTACCACTTTTTGTAATGTTCCTTCTTCTGTGCTCCCCGATACCAATATATCATCAAAATACACAATTACGTTTTCAATGTTACCAAAATTCTTATTATTAATTTCCTGAAACAATTCCGGTGTGATACTTAAACCGAAAGGCAACCTTTTAAATTTATAGAATCCAAACGGTGTGCTAAAAGTACACAGTCTGCTAGACTCTTCCTCAAGTTCTATGTGATAGAACCCATTCCTAAAATCTAATACAGTGAAATATTTTTTTTGTGACAACTGGCTACAAATTTCATTTACTGTTGGAATCAGGCACTGTTTATGTTTTATATACTTGTTTAAATCAACTGGATCTAAACAAACTCGTAGGACCCATTGGGGTTTTCTACAATCACCAAATTGCTTGCCCACTCCACAGCACGATTTACTTTTTCTATAATTTTATCCTTTTCTAAATCAATTAGATCTTGTTTTAATTTGTTCTGTATAGAAATTGGTACTCTGCGAGGTGGTCTTACAACTGGAATTACACCTTGCTTTAATTCTATCCTACATTTATCTTTAAATTTACCTAAGCCGGTGAACAAATCTAAATTTAATTTTATAAAATTTTTCTTACTACTAATTTCATGTATGCGTTTAATTAAATTTAATTCGACACAAGTATTCAACCCAAGCAATGGCACTGACTTATGTTCTGTAACTACAAAATGTTGTAATTTCTTCAATTGGTTTGTTTCACAACACAGAGAAACAACCCCAACAGGCTTAAATTTATAACCCCCATATGCCTCTAATAACAAAGTAGTTTTCTCTATTATGTATGTATCTTTTAACTTATTTAATACAAACATTGGTGTTATATTTATATCCGCCCCCGTGTCTAATTTGAACTGTACTTCTACATTGTTAACCTTAATTGTTTCGTACCATGTCAGTGTTTTAACTTCATCCACATTGACGGATGCTGCTTTAATATGTTCCACTGCTAACCTTTGTTCTGGAAGTGCTGTATCTTCTATTTCTTGTACATCGTTCACTCCACAAGCTTTCTTCACTCTGCATGACACTTTGAAATGATTTAACTTACCACAATTTAAACATTTTTCCCAAATGCTGGACATTTATTGATGCCATGAACTGTTTGACACCTGCTGCATTTAAAATTTCTTTTTTCTGTATTCACCTGTTGTTTCTTTACTAAATTAACATTTTTGAACTCGTACAATTCTAATCTGATCTTTTGTCACCTCGCTGTTTTTACACAATTCGACAGCTTTATCTAAACTTAATTTCTCAACCGATAACAATTTTTCTTGTAGATTCTTATCCTTTATTCCCAGAACAATTCTATCTCGGACCATTTCTTCCGGATCTTTAAATTCACAACTATGCACTAATTTTTTTAACTCACTTAGAAAATGTTCAAACGGCTCCCCATCTTCTTGTAGCTTATTGTAAAACAAGAATCTTTCATAAACAATATTTTTCTTTGGAAATATATATTCATCAAACTCTGCAATTACTAAAATCATATTTTTCTCTTTCTTCAGCTGACAATTTAAAATTATTGAAAATCTCAATGCCTTCTCTACCCATTAAATTTAGTAACTTAGCAATTTTGATTTTGTCACCTTTTTTTCTCATTTTACGTCGCGATCATATAAATTTCAAATTCTGAACAGTTTAAAATTTTCCACAATATTTTCATTAAATTTCATTTGCTGCGGCAACCTGGACTCCATATTTCCTTTGTTCGAATTACCCTGCGTGCTCACGAAGTATCTTATTCACGTTTTTTTTTTTTCAACTCGAATCTTAAAACTTGTTTTATCTTGTATTTCAAAATGTCTTTTTTATACCGACTGCGCCATGTTTTATCTTGTTTATATTAAAATAAAAGATAAATTATTGTTTTATTACATTCAACATTTAATTTGCTATCGCATCCTACAACAGATTAATTACCATTTATTATTTAATACGCTAGTGTTGTCACACTTTATATTTCTAAAAGTACCTCCTTTAGAAGAGAAAAATCATTTAATTTTAAGTCTTTAAAATCACTTAAACTTTTAAAAAAGATAATTGGCAGTAAAAATATTAATAAATATGGATCTTTTCGGTTGTGTCAACAATGTTTAAAATTTTTCGAAAAGGAAATAGAAATTAATCACGAAACTGCAGTTGACTGGAATAATTATAAGCCCAAGGTTACTGTGAATTATTTATTTAAGGTTACTGCAAATTATTTTTTAAATAACCACCAGTGACTTAAATAGGCATCGTCATCACCACGGAAAGGATCCTGTTTAAGCAAAGTTTACAGCATAGAATCACCTATTGGCACCCAGAATAAAGGTAAAGGGTTTACAATTGTTTTGTTTCCATAGAAATTCTTCAAATATTTAAACTTAAAACAAAAAGATCCATAGCTATCATAACACAAGCAAATGAAAACTTGGTACTTAAAATGGAAATAGTACAAGTGAGCTTTTACCTTTTGTTCCAAGTATTACATTAGTTCAGGTTTCTCCATGGTAGTAGAGATGTCACAGTCTTAAAATGGACTTGAATCTCTTTTTTAAGTAAGTTTTTGGCACACAAACACTTTCACCCCTACTCCATATACCAACACATATGTAAACAATTGTTATGAAATTTTAAATATCTACCCTTGGCCAGCATTGTACAAGTGTTTTGTTTCTGGACTTACTACAATTTTTGTACAAACCGTTTCAACAAGTGGGTTCTGACAAACACGTACCACACTGATTAATTTCTATAAAATAATCGCTTTCCTTTTGTAAAAATTTAATCAAATCACTGACTAACACGATTTACAATATATATTTTAAATATTAGTTAGATAAAACACCTATTTCTTTCCTTTCTTTGTATCTATTTTTGCAATATCATCTGTATTTTCTGCAGCTTCCTTTTGACGCTTAGCTCTAATTCCCACTAATTTTGCATCTGAACGTGCCTATTAAAAAAATTTACATTAAATTTTAATCGATGTTTAAATAAATCATACCTTTCTTAAAGTAGCATAAGCATTAAATCTCTTTTCTCGTTGTGTTGGTACACGAGCTTCAGGTTCAATAACTGCTTGTCTGATTGGTATAATTTCACCAGTAAATTGAGTAGCCATTTTCTGTTCTTCTTCGGTAGCTTCTCCAGCACGTAATTTCTTTTTATGAAGAGGGAATAAAATTAATTTAGAACGATATTCTTTCAGCCGTTGCGTGTTCACTTGAACAGATTCTACAGACTTGTTACGTCTGCGAAAATCAACAGCGATACCAACTGATCGTGCGAATCTTGGTGTAAGTTGTGCAGCCTAAATATTAATTTCGTTATTACAATAGGAATAAGTTGAAAGACCACATACCTTCAATTCTTGTAGAGTAAATCCTCTTCCTGCACGAACTTTTGTGTGATACCGTATAGTAGGGCATCTAACAATAGGACGTAACGGACCTGCTGCAGGTCTCGGTGCAATAGCACGAGCATTCTTTATACGATTCTGTCTTCTTCTCAGCTTACGAGCTGGTTGATTAAACCATGTCTTCACATACCGTTTCCAATCCTTATGGAAATGTCCATAAGGGATCATATTATTACCCCTAGGAGCCATTTTTACTGTTTCTAAAAAACACAAATGAGTATTTTCTCGTACACACCAAATAATTAAAATCAATAAAAAAAATTAACCTCAAAACACAATCACGTTATAAGTGAACAATCGGTATAAATATAAACTGAATAATATTTGTTAAACTATTTTGTTATAATTTTAATTGCATTTTATTCATAAATTAAAGGATGATTAAGTAAAAAACAGATTAAAAATTATTGAAAACATACTTTAACCTATTGTCAAAAACTTTAAATGGTGGAAAAGAATCGTGTATGCTGTGAAGTTAGTAAAATAAAGTTTCGTTGTATTGATACCAACTGCTAGGTTACAGTGACCAGAAAATACTAACCTAACCGGCGGCAAAATTTGAATATTGAATTTAAAATGATAAACCCGTTATTTCTAAGTTAATTAGAAAGCATAGCTTTACCTAACTGAAATTATCCCTTATAATTGTTCAAATCAAGGTATTATTATTAATTGTTAAACGCTCGAACGTGCGAAAATATTATAATTTAGCCGTGACCGCACTCTTGCCTGCATAGGGATATGTTGTAGTATATAAACAGGGCTGCTCGTACTTAAGAGGATTGTTCATTTTAAACAATGCTAAGAGATGTCAGCCATATGATCGATTTAAATTAAGGAGTTATCAATATAACATACGGATTAGGGAACAACCAGTAAATATAAGTATCATTTTACCAATTTTACAAAAAAAAATATACAGCTCCAAAACCAAATCCAGATAGTGAGTACCATGCTGAACTGAGCTGAATACCAAACAAGAAAAAAAAATTAATTATAATTATTAAATGCCAATACTACATTAGCAATTTTGACTATAAAACTAATTTCACGACTTCGACAACCGAAGATAAAGAAGTGAAAATAAAGATTTTTCTTTTTGGGGTCAAAATTGTGTATATTAGACCTTATGTCATTCTACCTGGCGAAAAAACACGCAGGCGACGCGGATACTTTTCACAGGTAACTCCGCTTTTAAGTGCTGCTATCTATTTTCAATTGCGTACACAAAATCAATACAATTTTTATTTAAATTGCCAATTATTTTAGAACGTTTAACAAGAAACATTTTATTCCATTATTTATGTTTACATTAACATAACATAACTACAAAATAAGTTACTATGTAAAAAAGGTATAAAAATAACATTTAAAAATAAATATCGTATCAAATAATTAACTTAAATAGATACATAATTAGTAACTCGTCTTCACTAAAACTATCATCACTGTCACTGATGATACTTTCACCAATATTTATAATGACCGGTTCAACTGTAATGTCAAGTACATTCTCCTTTTCTCAAAAATCATTTACAGTTGCAATTACCTACACGATTGCAGCATTTTTTCGCAAATGAATTTTCCGCTAAATTTTGGCAAATCAATTTTTCCCGCAACCATTTTTCGTAATTTTCCGGGTTCAAGTCATCGTGGTAATCGCCGCTCTTCTATCCTGATTTAAAAATAAGTAGGCAATTCGGAATGAATCCCAGATCTCCACCAGCGTGAACTATGATTAACCTCCTTTAGGAATTGGTGTGAATAATCCGGATGACATTCCATCACTCCAACACTTGGAAGTTATACGTGCAGCGTGAACGTAAGTTACATTCAAGTACTGCCCTCATCTCTAAAATTTGTTCAATTTTCTTCAGTAGTTGGTACAACGTAGCTTTGCTGTCCACTGTAGTTCATTTTCCAATTTATATTGGAGATTATCAAGATAGATCGGCAGCTTTTGTTATTATGAAAATTGTAGAGAACATCCAGTATGTGGTTTATGTCATAATCTGGTACTCTTGAAATCACGCCTATTTTATTTCCCCCTCCCATTTTTGGTGAACTGAATACTGGATTTCCATTTTTATTTTCCTCAGCCATACCTTTGCTTCTTTCATAATCCGTTCAATCGTTCTTACAGAACAATTATGAACACGTTGCGTAATTTCTTGTTTCAACTCATTTGGGAATAGTGTTGCAAGATAATGAAAATTATTGTACACTACCTTGTATGCTTACCTCTACACTGCCTTTCCACCACGTAATGTTGACATTTTCACAGTTATGGTTTAAAATATTCCATAGTAGCTGAAATTATTTGAAACAAAACTGTAGAAAGCGACATGTAAACAAATTTGTTAAAAGTGCTGCTTTATGCGATTAGAAGATTGAACATAGAACATATTTACTTGCCTCATAATAAAATATTAATTACACACCTACGATTATTATTAATATTAATAATTAATTAAAATACCTACATCTATTTCGTACGGAATTGCAACTGTAAAAAGTGTTATTCACCGTGGCCAAACAATGTATAAATTGAAATAGTGAAAATCAGTGCCTACGCCTCCGCACTTCTGTAAAACGAGATCGTAATCGGTTATGCTCAGCCTGAATCCTTTGAGACGGGCCACTTGGACTCTTGCGTAACCAACCTTTTCGCCAGACAAAATTACATATTCTATAAATACATATTGTACAATGTGGATTCTTTCTAACCTTTTTAACAACAACTGCAACTGTCGCCTTAAATAACATAAGAAAGGTTTGTAAATACAGACCGTGCAATCGCTGTCGAAAATTGTAAAAAAATTAGAAACGATATGCGATTGTAACTCAAAAAAGCTAAATACTTAGCATAAGTATAAACAAACATAAACAATTTAAAAAATCTGGTGTGACCAGCACATAATTTTCTTGTGGTATATTAGCAAATATACTACAAAAATGTGCAAATTTTTCGGAAAGGGACGTTTAGGTACGCTCTTTTAGGCGCACACCGTTAGGCGCGAACTTTTAGGCGCCTGAACATTAGGCGCGGGTACAATTAGGCACCATGTGGATACGTTTCAGAATGGTATGGACATGCAATGGAAAAATATGAGCGGTTTTTCAATAGTTTTATTTAGCTCGAAATGTATGCATGTATGTATGTATGTATGTATGCATGTACATATGTATGTATGATAAAGGTTTTAATATAAAAACTAAGGCATATAACCCACAAACTGCATTCTTTATTGGGTTTGCAGAGTTCAGTTTTTTTGCAATGTACCTACATTCTTTTTAGAAACCTTGAAAGTGTCCTTGAAAATGTCTAATCATCTGGTAATTTAATCAATGAATGAAATATGCCATCCAGATTTAAAAGAAAACCATTACTTAAACCTTATCTTTTTATAACCTTTAATCCCTTTGATTTCATACCCTCATTAAGGGGGTTGAATAAAAAATGTAGTCCGCCAGCTTGGAGCATATGCGTGCCTATACATAACTCATACTCCTGCTCGATAATTACCAAACTACATTTCATAGGTAATGTTAGAATCATTCAAGTAGCGCCTAACTGTACCCGCGCCTAATGTTCCGGCGCCTAAAAGTTCGCGCGCCTAAAAGAACTCGCGCCTAATGACTGCGTCTAAACGTCCTAGACCGGCAAATTTTTGTATTGGGAAAAAACAATAAATATTACAGAAACCCTACCTGGTTAAAATTTCTTTATTTATGAAACATTTATTTTAAAAGTTAATTATTATCCGTTGCGACATGACTACTAACAAAAGATGTTTAAAATAATTTTTAAGGCCTATTTGTATTCCGATAAAATTGAATTGCACTTAAACAAGCTTAAAGCACTAAAATTAACAGTTTTTCCTATATAGGGACTTTTTTGTGACTTATAGTTACTACTCTACCAAAACAATTTCATTGCAGAAATGGGTTTAATATTTAATCATCTTTACTAAAGAACTTTCAATAAAATCTTTAGCGCTCACCTTTCTTTGTAGATAGGTTTTAACCAAAATTTGATAAAACCGAGTTATTTTAAAAGTAACTCAATAAACTTTCATTAAAATTGGTCACGCATTTTAGTTATTGTGGCAATACTTGGGGAGAGTTTGTGGGGTAGGAGGATTCGCAACGGTAGTGTCGCCCGAACATGACGACACTGCGTGCGAGGAGGAAGTCGAAGGTGGTTTTGGAAGTGGTGATGACGCGGACTAGGGATGTGGTAGTGTTCGTGGCCTTAGAGGTGATAAGAACGCCCTTGATCACATGTGGAAGATCGATCGCACCCCGGTTCTCTTCGGCTAGGATGTCCTTATCTACGTGACGAATCACGCAGGAAAAGGAGGGAGGTCTAGCATTGGCGTTGGAGGAACGGGAACCGGATAGTTGGGGTAGGGTAACGGTAAGATTACCGAAGTGGTGCTGCAGTCTAAGCTCTATACCATCCGGCAAGGGAGAGGAAGGTCTCTAGGAGGCAGGTATGGTTATGGTTGAATGTTAAATTCAACCTGGGAAGGTTAAGGGATTTTAAAGAATTGTACAGGGTTTTCTGGGAGGTGATGGTTTTAGGGGTATTACGGATGTAATATCTCGAGGATTGGGAGCGTGTAGGATTAGAATTAGAGGCAGCGGGTGTGGGAATCACGGCAGGTATAGGTAGATGGGCGGGTGTAGGTAGCAGGGTGGAGACCGTGCTTCACCATCACGACTGTTGTTAGTATGAAATTAACGGAAATACATTAAGAGTATGAAATTTGTGTTTATCAAAAGGCTGGGTTTCCTCCGACGTGCAGCCTCACACTCCGAGGAAAAAAGGCTTGGAAATCAGAGACCCAATAGAAAGGAGGAAAACCAATGTTAAAATAAAACAAATTAAAAATAATAAAATAAATTAATAAAAATTCTTTACTAACTCTTACTGCTGTCCGACGTCGATCCTAGTAGTGTTGGCGTAGTCCTGGATTCTTCTTTATACCTCTGTTCTTCGCGTTATTCCTGCTGTACGTCCTACCGGTCCTGGTTCCTGATAGGCTGTGGCTCTCCTTCTGACCGCTTCTTCGTATTATCTGTATGCAAGCAGTGATCTAACTCCGAAGCGGCGAAGATCACGATGCACGGACCATTGAGCGCGAAAACGCTAAGTTCTTTTTTTGGATTGCTTTAGAGTGTGCAATAAAAATCGCAAGAGCTCTTAAGTGTGGTAGGGACCTATGTTAGACCGAAGTACAAACTGCCCTATTTTAATAAGTTTCTTTGCATAATAAAATGCGTTTAAAATATTGTCGTTTGGCATTTAAACTCAACAGGTTATGGGCCCAGAGAGTGCATAAATAAAATAAAATCTGTGTAAATTAAAATTGTGTTGAAATTAAAATAAAATAAAAAGTTCACTGAACTGGTAGGAAAAGTTAACGTTAATAATGGCGTCGACAAAAGATGATGAAACCTAATGATAGAAAAATTAACAGTTAATGAGTCATTCAAATTGTGGAAATTTCAGATCGTGACGGTGATAAAATGAATGGAATCGGAAGGATGCACATGCACAAAAAACCATTGTTACAAAAATCGATAAAAACTAATAATGCATATTATAAATTGTACGAGTTCATATGAAATATTTAAAAATTGTGTGATATATTTCAGAAAGACACTGAACAACAAAAGTGCACCATGTCGCAATAATTTTTAATTACAAATTTGAAAATAGTTCAGATATGTCAGTATATGTCAGCAAAATGGAAAATTTTGTGTTCAAATTAAAAATCCCTAAAACAATCCGTGATGTAATGATAATATCCAAGATTTTATCTATTTACCAGAAGAACATAAACACTTTTGTAGAGCATGGTAGTCGACAATTACAGTTGAAAGAAACTTAACCAACTTGACATGCAGGCTCACAGCAGAAGAGTTACGATTAATGAACATTGAAAATGATGAAAATATTGCATTCAAAGTTGAAGAAAAACAAAAGAAAAGCATTATTTCCACATTTTGTTCACAAACTATTCTTTTAATTGTGGAAGATCCGGACACTTTGCGTCAAACTGTCACATCAAAGAACAATTTGGTAAAATATGTAAGAAAACCAATCATAAAAAAGAGAACTGTTTTTTTAGAAAAAAGGAAGATTCAATGCAAAGAACTGAACAGAGCAAAATAGCATACCTGGCACATAGTGATCATAAAAAGGATAACAACTTTATTGTAGACTCTGGTTCATCGTCACATATGTCAAATGGCAAAAATTTATTTCAATTCGTTGAAAACGTAAATGGAGAAATTCTAGTTGCCAAGAAAAATGCAATAATGGAATCGCAAGGAAAATGATCAATAGTAGGTGAGGCATGCACCATCAATAATGTATTATTTGTTCCAGACTTGAGCGAAAATTTACTTTCTGTAAATGTAATAACTGAAAATGGCGGTGAAGTGACATTCACAGATAAAACCGTTCTGGTTACAAAAAATAAAGAAAAGGTATTACAAAGAGTCAAAATGGATAATATAAGATAGACATTAAACAGGTATCAGAAGATAGTATGTTAACCCAGAATAAAAAGAAAATAGAAGCAAGGCACAAAAAATTAGGACATTTAAGCATTAAAAACATAAGAAAATTAACAAAAGGTATGGACATATATAAAAATGATTATATTGAACTACAGGTGTGTGAAGTATGCATGCAAGCTACAAATAAGACAGCCGTTTTTACAAACACGATATCGAGCGACCAGACCGTTGGAAATTCTACATATTGATATTGATAAATAATGCGAACACCGACAGATGTGTCAGACAGTAACCAGCTTCTGGAATTGCGTGATTTCGAGTTGATATAATTGATATTAATTACTAATTAAACCATTAAATAGAATAAATATTTTTTGTTAATGGAAACTGGTCGAATTATATATCAATCGTTCTGTTATTTCACAAATAATAATTTTAGCACAAGGAAAGATATATTAACTCAGTAATTGATTTAATATCAACTAAAACAATTTATTTCGCTGTCGCCTCGTCGTTAAAATTGTGGAATTTCCATAAGTTCCCCCCTTTTAAATGTCGTACGCTATATAGGTAAGTGCTTTTACCAAAATGATTACCTTTTCCTTCTCACTGCGTTACGTATAGACGAAGCTAAAGAGTAGTTTAACAATTGATTAACCTAATTAAACTTAATAAAGACTCGCTCTGTAATTAAGTTCGAAACCTAGTTAATTTATTTCGATAAGTAGCAAGGGAATTACTTTGCTACCGTGCACCGTTTTGCTTGAACCGTACTCATTGAAATTTGAATAATTAATAGAGTTCATATTTATTAAAAATCGTTCATTTTCGTCCATCATTGGTGAAAGAATTTTGATTGTCAAGGGGACATATGACCTTTGTCAACTACCGTATCCTCTTTCCGTCCGTACTAATTGAGTTTTAGGTACATCTTCTATCATAAGGATTAGACCCTGAATTATATCCTCCACTGGTAAATCCGACGCAGCCGTTTGGGAAGCCGTAGACGTTCAGAAGTGGACCCAAATACCGCCTGAACGATAGCTTATCTTTGGGGGGCGCCCGAATCCGTTTTCTAACCCCTAGAGCGAAAGATCGCTGTCCGCAACCGTCCAAGAGCATTATGTAATAGCAACTACCGTAACTTATAATTTTCTTTGAATAAAATTATTTTTTTTCCAAACGAGTCTTAATTTTTGTGTTGGACTACGTTGAGGGCAAGCTTCTCTTGCCACCACCGAAAATCCATTACATATTGTGTTATTTACCTTTTGGAAAATAAAAATGGAGCTAAAGAATGTCTTGAACAATACGTTGAAGAATGCGAAGCATACAAAAATAAGAGAGTTTCAAAAGTAAGGTGTGATAACGGTGAAGAATTTAAAAATGTTGACATAAAAAGATGCTGTTCAAAGAAAGGAATAACATTAGATTATACAGTACCCCAACGCAACGAAATGGTAAAGCAGAAAGATTCAATCGTACACTGATGGAAAAGACTAGAGCACTGATGTTTGATTCAAAATTATATAAAGAATTCTGGACTGAAGCTGCAAGAGTAGCGACTTAGCTCTTAAATAGAAGTCCTTCTGATTCCTGCATTGAGAATAAAACTCCAATATAGAACTGGACGGGTAGACAACCAGATCTTTCAAGATAGCAGTTTCTTGGTTGCGAAGCATATGCAAAAGTTTTAAGATACCAAAGAAAGTTAGATCCTCATAGAAAAGGTACATTTTTTAGGTTGTGCTCAAGGAGGCTATAGGTTGTTTGATCAAGAGAAAAGACAAGTTGTAATATCCTGAGATGTAGTGTTTCAAGAAAGAACTGAAGATCAAATTATACATTCAAATCAAAGGGAATTGAGAATAAATTTAGAAGATATTGGGGAAAAGGATCACGAAGAAGAAAATAGAGGAGAACCGAGAAGAAAAAAACATTTACGATCAAATGGCGAAAGATGAAGATCAACCAGTGGTAAATCTCGAACAATACACAAATTACCCAAAAAAATATGAATACTATGTTATGTTAACATGTGAAGATGCCTTGAATGGTCCTGAAAGAAAAAATTGGATAAAAGCTATAGAAAATGAGAAGGAATTGTTGGAAAAAAGTCATACTTGGGCATATGTCGATAAAGAATACACACAAGGAAAGAACATTTTAACAAGTAAATGGATCTTTAAAGTAAAAAGTGATGGAAGGTATAAAGCAAGATTAGTGGTAGGTGCATGGTTGTGAGCAAGAATATGGTATGGACTTTGAAGGAACCTTTAGTCCCACAATCAGCACTAAAAGTTATGTTTGCGATAGCTACATCAAATCGTTAAGTGATGAAGAAGTTTGATATAAAAACAGCTTTTCTGCATGGTGAACTTTGTGATGAAATTTATATCACTGTGCCGCAAGGATATGAAGGATATAACAACGAGGTGTGTAAACTACAAAAGGCACTGTATGGTTTGATACAAGCACCACAGCGATGGAATAAGCATTCTACAGACTGTTTGACCTAACTGCTTTAAAATTAGAACAGTGCATTTTTAAAAATCAAACTAATATGTTTTTAGTTATATATGCGGGTAATGGAATAATTATTGGAGCAAATGAGATGGAAGTAAACAAATTACTGGAAGAATTACAGAGCAAATTTGAAATTGTGAAACATGAAAAAGTGGATTCATTGATAGGAATAGACATAGAAAGAGAAAATGGTGCACTTACATTAAGTCAAGTAAACTACACTGAATCGCTTATACAACGATTTAACATGGAAAAGGCAAAACCGACTGCAACAACCAGTGGTTACTAGTAAACCAGTCATTTCTTACTCTGAACTAGCAGGAAGATGGAAAATCCCTCTAATATAGATACAACGAATGTAAAGCATATTTTAAAATATTTAATATCAAGCAAAAGTGAAGGTATACAATATAAAAGTTATAGTGGTAATTTTAACCTATTAGCGTATTGTGGCCCAGACTTTGCTGGAGATATTGAAAATCGGAAAAGCACAACTGGATATGTTATATACTTCTGTGTTGAACCTATAACGTTTCTTCTGGAATGCTTTATTTTAATAAGTACCTTTGCATAATAAAATGCGTTTAAAATATTGTCGTTTGGCATTTAAACTCGACAGTACACATATACATATATAATATACCCATATACACGACTGCATACACACTCACGCGCGTCCGCATGCACATACACTTACACACACGCCCGCGCCCAATCATGAACACCTAGACACGCATCCTCCCAAATATGCAGTTATTACACACACATACATACGCACGCGCACGCACGCACGCACACACACACGCACGTTCATATACAGATGCATTACATTTACTACAAAGTTTTCAGTTATCACACACACTCGTGGCGTTATGTCCAAAGCAAGCGTACTGTCCAATCGTAATAGTGGGTAATCGAATATAGTCTACGTTCTGTCCATAGAGAAAGGGCGTAATGTGCTTTGTACAGTGTTTGGCGTTATATGCCCTACCGACGTAATACACACAATGAATAAAATAAAAACAAACTACTGCTCATCAGCGACCAGAATGTGCAGTACTAATTTATATTACTAGCTGTAACCAAATTTAAACTAATACAGAAGCAATCATTTATCAAGTGTAATTAAATCATGGCGATTGCGATACGTTCGGCATATGTTTGTAGTGGGGTACCTGGGAAGTCCAACAACCCACTCCACGTCATGTTTAACTCGGCATATGTTTGTGGTGGGGTACCTGGGAAGTCTAACAACCCACTCCACGTCATGTTGGCTTTTAAATAAAATTAATGCACCGTACTTGCTATTATAAATGTGCTATGCTTATTCATTATCTCAAAACGGATCAATTTGTTAAAATGCCACTTTATAACTAAAGATTTGCACTAATTACATAATCGATCAATTACTAATATTTGATAATCCCATCACATCAGATTTTTGAAAATACGGAAGTTAAATGACTACTACAACATGTGGCACTGTTCTGAATGCAATTTCACAGCGCATTGTGATTAAGCAGATTTCTATATTTTACGTTAACAAAACTACATTATAATACGTTATAGAAGATAACATTAAAATTCAATTCCGTTAATTATTATTAACAGTCATGCTGCTTCAGTCGACAATTCGACCAAACACGGTTAGCGAGATACACATTTAGTTATGGTCTATCCAAGAGATGCGATTGTTTGTAGTATATGTGTGCACCTAATCTCTTTCACTGACCTATGAAATTGTTTACACAGAATCAATTTATAACGGCGTACTGTTGCGTTTAAATCTAGTTGCATAATATGCAAATGTTTAATATAAAGTAAACTATTCAATTTCATGTACTAAATATAATAATTCATTAATAAAGAGTCAAAGCTAATTATGTTATACTCAACGTACATGTAGCTCTGTCGATATGCACTTTTGTCACGTTTATCCACATCGTTAATACAACAATGAAAATAAATTTACTTTAATATACTATGTTCATTTAAAAGCATTTTGATTGTCATACTGCTTTCACAGAAACAACTATTTATTACTTTTCTGTTTTTGAATAAGTTTTTCACTTTCTTATGCGAGAAGACCCATAAACATTGTGTCCGTGAAAAGAATCAATCTTCAGTTTTCAAAAAAAGTATACGTATTCAGCATATTGAAAACCATCTAGACCATTTTCGACTAAATGTGTGCTCTTGTGTATGCGTGTTAGTGTATCTGTCTGTGTGTATGCGCGCGTCCGTATGTGAGTGTGTGCGCGTGTCCGTATGTGAGTGTGTGCGTGCATACGTGAGCTTGTGCGTGCGTATGTATGGATGTATGCGGGTGTGTGCGTGCTTGAGTGTGTTTGTGTGTGTGTGTGTGTGTGTGTGTGTGTGTGTGTGTGCGCGCGCGCTTGCGCGTGAGTGTGTAATAACTTTGTAGTAGATTGTGCAAAACAAACATAATATTTACTATGTAATTACAAATTTCAATAGAACTAAAATCTGAAATTTGGATAGGAGGCTCGCGTGTGTGTGGCGGCGTACGTGCACGCGAGAGTATGTGTGACTGGTGTGTATATGCGCACGTATGTGTGTGTGAGTGTGCGTGTGTGTGTGTGTATGTAGTAACTTTGTAGTAGATTGTACTTACAAAACAAACTTAATATTTACTATGTAATTACAAATTTCACTAAAACTAAAATAGGAAATTTTGATAGTGTGTGTGGGTGCGTGCGTGTGTGTGTGCGTGTTGTAATAACTTTGTAGCAGATTGTACAGAACAAACGTAATATTCACTATGTAATTACAAATTTCACTAAAACTAAAATCGGAAATTTTGATAGGGGGCTCGCGTGTGTGTGGCAGCGTGCGTGAGTGTGTGTGTGTGTGTGTGTGTGTATGTGTGTGTGCGAGAGTGTGGGTGCGTACGTGAGTGCGTGTATGTGTCTGTGTGTGTATGGTTTGCGTGTATTTATGCTGTGTGCTGGCAGATAGTGATACTGTTCATCCAATTAATCTTAATATTTATATATTGATAAGATGTAAATTGGTAAATTAGAATGATGGTATAGGTAGTCATATTGGAAAAATACTGCCTTTGCCTTTGCTTATTAATAATTAGTAGTTAAGTCAAATTAAATATTCTGAAACAGTTTAATAATATTGAATCTATTAAGGATGTGCGTAAATAAAGTACAAATACTAAACGTAGATAGATCTTGACCACAACGGTAATTATTTTATTACACTTAAGTTACGCTCAGGTCATAAAATTTTTGCATGGCTATATAACGTGTCATTTAAGTCCGAAAAATGTAACGAGACTTGAAACTTCTGGTCAATTTCGACTCTCAAAACAGAATCCCGATTGCCTACTCTCCTTTCTAAATGCCACAATCGTACATAAGTTTTTAATACGCTATTCAAAACGCTAAAGGTTTTAAAACTTTTCTTTCAATTTTGAAAACGCGCGAGTTTAAAAAATGTGCCTCACCCGTAGTGGTGTCAAAACGTAGACTGGTTAATTCATTTATATTTTCTTGGAAGCAAGAAAAATAAATCGTAATTGTAAATAAAATATAACACTCTAGTAGGTGTACGATTTAAGAGAAGTAACATTTTCCCACTTCTGCTAATAAGTAGTGGATGAAACCACCAACATTTTTCCATTTTGTGTACGTTGGTTACAGTTTATAGTGCTGATATTTTATATTGTGTTCGCTTTCCGTAATTATTATAATTATAGCAAGTCTCCAGTAAGTTAAATCAAAATTCCGTAAAAAAATAGTGTTTTATAATTATTTTTAAACAAAATCGAGAAAGAACAGCTTGGCCTAGTAAACCAAATTCGTTTCATAGAAAATAAACAGCCAATGCCCTCCTAAATCACTACTATTAAGGGGCGTGCGTGTGTGTGTGTGTTTGGATGTTTGCAGGGGCCAATTTGTTTGCTAGTTTCTAGGTTGTTTTTGCTAACTTTTATAAAAGTTTCAAGGGAGATAGTTGTGTAAGGTTTGGTAAAGAGTAGACGTGGTCTGAAAGCGCCGTAGTCAGTGATTAGTTCTTTCCATTTATTATGGGGAAATATGCAGGAAGGAGGAACGAACTAAAGTTAATGTAATGACATGGATAGAAGAAAAAGATCGGGAGTGGGGCGAAAAGGTAATCTCAAGTGAATTTTCATGGGTGGTACAGTACACGGAAAGGAACAATAGGAAACGAACAGCAAAGGGGGGATAATAGTAGGAATAAGAAGAAAATGGTTGGAAAAGAAAGAAGAAGAGAAAGTGCAACAAAGAAGAGGTATGGTAGAAAGTAATATACAGTGGGGAACAGAAAAATAGTGACGGTATACAGTAGAAAGATGAAATAGACAAGGGAAAAGTTAGAGTTGATAGAAGGGAGGAGGGGGAGGGATGATAATAATAGGAGGGGATTTTAACGCAAAAATATGGGAAGAAGGGGAATACAAGAGAAGAGAGGGACGGGAAAAAGACACACAAAAGATAAAGTGTTAAATATGGAAGGAAAAGAGCTTCTAGAAGTGTGCAACGAAAGGAGTTGCGAAATAATGAATGGAAATAGAGAGGAAAGAGAGAGGGGAGAGTATATGTACATATGAGCAAGGGGAGAATCAATAATAGACTATATAATAACGAATGCAGAAGTGGAAGAAAAGGTGAAGACATTTAGGGTAGGGAAGAGGATCGAATACGATCATCAGCCCTTGGAAATGATAATGGAAGGAAGAGAAGGAGAGGAGATGAGAAAAGTAGAGGAATTCTCAACCAAGAAGGTATGGACAGAAGAGAGTATAAAGAGGTACAATGAGAAAATGGAAAAGGCAATATGGGAAGGGAAAGGAGCACAAGAAAGTGTGGTAGAAATGAGAGAGAGAATGGAGGAAGCAACAGAGAAACTCAAGTTTAAAAGATGGAAGAGGGAGAAAACGGGTTAGAAGCAATGGTGGGACAGAGAATGCGGGAGCAAAAAGGAAGAAAACAAAAAGGAAAACGAAGAACAGATTCGGAATATAAAACGTATGGAAATATCTAATGAAAGAAAAGAGGAGAAGATGGACACAAATGGGAATACAAATAAACGAATGGGAGAGATATTTCAGGAACGTACTGGAGGGGGAGAATATACAGGAAGAAAAAGGAAGATAAAGTAAGAAGACATATGAAACACATGAGTAAGGAGAAGGAAGAGGAAGTAGTAGAGGCAATACAGAAGATGAAAAAAGGTAAACCGGCAGGAGAAGACGGGATACAATGTGAGGAGAGGATATATGGAGGAGAAAAGGTAGCAACAATGATGACGGAAATAGTAAATAAAATATGGAGAGGGGAAGGATTCCCGGAGAGGTGGAGAGAAGGATATATATGCCCGGTGTACAAAAAAGAGGACAAAAACAAGTGTCAAATTACAAAGGAATCACACTACTGTACACGGCATACAAAATATACGCGACTGTACTAGAAGAAAGGTTGAAAAAGGAAACAGATGAAAAGAATCTGATACCAGATGACAGGCAGGGTTTAGGAAAGGAAGAAGTACAATAGATAATGTATATATATATATATATATATATATATATATATATATATATATATATATATATATATACTGAAACGTGCAAAGGAATTAGAAAAGAAATGGGGAAAAATGGTAGCGGTATTTGTACACCTAGTAGCTGCGTTTGATAGAGTAAAGAGGCAAAAGCTGTGGGAATACTTGAGGAAAAAGAAGATAAACGAAAGACTAATAGAAAGGATGGTAGAAATATACGAAGAAACGAGGAATAGGGTGAAGGTGAATGGGGAATTAAGTGAAGGATTTGTAACAAGGAAGGGACTAAGGCAAGGATGCTCACTGAGCACAGGCCTGTTCGCGGTATACACAGGAGACCTAGAGGAGATATTAAGGGGGCAACAAGAAGGAGACGTGGTGGTGGGGAACAGGAAAGTGTGGTCTCTGGCATACGCTGATGACATAGTGCTAATAGCGACGAAAGGAAACGAAATGAAGGGGATGCTAAAAACGATAGACACATATTTGAAAAGAAAAGATTTGGAAGTAAATGGGAACAAAACTAAGGTAATGGTATTGAGAAATGGGGGGAGGGAGGAGTGGAAATGGAGGAATATGAGATACAGCAGGTAAAGCAACTCAACCTACTTGGGATACACGACGAGAGAAGACAATAAAGACAGGGAGCATATAAAAGTGCGAGTGAAAAAAAGAAATAAATTAATAGGGCAAGTGTGGAGCGTTGGAGAAAGACTGTTCGGAATGGACTTAAGGAAAAGGAGATTATTATTTGAAAAACTAATAAAAAGTGTGATGTTGTACGGGACGGAAGTGTGGGGGTGGAAAGAGTGTAAAGAGATAGAGGGATTGCAAGAAAAATACTGGATGTGGGTACTGGGAGTGGAAAGAGAAACACCCAGATACATCATCAGAGCGGAGGTTCAATTAGAAAAAATAAGGGTGAAGGCGGGAAAAAGAGAAATAAAGTTCGAGGAGGAAATGAGTAGAAGATCGGAGTGCAAGATACTACAAGAATAAGGAAATAAAAGAAGAAAGAATAAAATATGGACAGGAAACCAGAAAAGATTATTACGAAAGAAATGGGTAGGCGAAAGAAAAAGTGGAGATACTAAGAAGGGAAGGAGTGAGTGTGAGAGAGGACATAATTAGAAGGGTTATGGTTGCCCAAAAGCAGGAAAGATGGACGAAGGTGAAAGAAGGAAAATATAATATAAACTATAGGAATATTAAGAGAGAAGGTATACCGGAATATATGAACGGGGAAGGGAGGAAGCAAAGAAACAAAATGATAGCCAGATTTAGATGTGGAAACGAAGAAAGAGGGAACAAATATTGGAGAATGGACGAAGACAGAAAGTGTAGGTTGTGTGGGGAAGAGATGGAGACGATCAACCATATATTGAAAGAATACAGGGAGTTAAAGGAAGAAGATAGGATGGCAGGGGAGATACTGGGGGAAAAGGGAAGGGGAGTGGATTGGATGGAATAAATATGGAAAAGAAGAAGACAGTTAAGGGGAGAGGAGACAAGAGGGAGGAAGACAATGCAGGTGGAGTAAGGAAAGGCGAGACAGTAGATAGACAATTGTAAATAGTGTGCACAATTAACTTTGCAATATTTTTGTACATAAGCAAATAAATATTTATGTATGTGTAAAAGTTTCAAGGACTTAAATACTGTGGTAAAACTTGTTGCTGGTTGAGTCATAAGTATCTAAATGTCGTTACATAATTTAAAAAAGTTCAATTAATGGCATAAACTTGAGTTTATCCGAAGAGTGAGATTGTGATGATGATATGACTTAATCCAAAAAGTGGGGAATCCTTAAAGTATATTAACTTTTCAGAATAAAGAAGCAGTGTGCAAGATCCTTAATCAAGATGCTGACCCACAGACGTTGGACTTTAAATATTGTTCTCTTAGACATATGCAACCTGCTGGAGGTCACGTGATGTGGTGTGGCGATATCACATTGACAAGGCTTTGAGCTAATCAGCGGCAAGGAGGCGGTGTTTAGAAAAGGTAGTGAAAAGTTACCTCGTCTTAGAAAAGATAAGGTACCATGATAATTGACCAAAGGTTGTTGGACTCCTTTGATACGTGATAGAAAATAAAAGTTACAAAACCGGTTCAAAAAGATGATAAAACAATCGGGGTTGAAAATCCAAGGTAATGGAAAATAGGGATGAAGAACAAGCTGAAAAAATAACGGTAAGAAGTGGTAGACGGGCCTTGGGAGTGGGACGTGGTGGGGGGGGATAATTTCACACTTATAAAAAAATTACACCCCTAAAAAGGAAAAACTCGATAATACATTCTTCTTAAACATGCTGCAAATAAAAATTTCGTGTATCCCAATTTTGGAAGATCTCAATATGCTCTTTGCATACTTTTAACAAGAATTGAAACATTTGACCAATAAGTACATTTCTACAATGCCAAAAAGAGAGTTACCTGCCAAAAACTCTTGTACACTTAGGTTAGAAGGTTTTGGAAATTATTTGATTATTATTCCCCAGATTTAAAATTTGATACCTGTAGTTATATCCTAGTAAACCGTCATTAGGTATTTTGGACATCAGTATTTGTAATCTTCAGTTCGATTGTGTTTTATTTAAAGATTATATTAAAAAATCAGAAAAGATTCAAGAACATTTATATACAGTGCTAGTCAAAAGTCCGCTCCCCCCCCCCCCTTGTATTTTTTGAACGGTTTTACTTATACTAATGAAATTTGGAGGGTGAATATAAACGAATATAAGCTTCTCAACTAGTCATGACAAGTGACGTAATAAGTCTTATATGACGTCACAGGGCCACAATGACCAATATTTTTAAATAGTACTTTATGGCGTTTGAAAGGTATTAAAATTACCTATTCAGTCATACTAATTTTGATAGGGTTTAGGTTGATTTTGATAGAAAAATTAAATAAATACCAAAATTATAGTTTGGCATTTAATTAATCAAGATTGTAAAGTCTGCCTCTGGTTAATTGTCAAAAAAGTTGACGTTTTTTAATTCTCTCGTTGTTTTTACTTTGATAAGTTTTTATGCCTTGACTATTCAGTTTAATTATTCTTTAACGCGACGTTTAAGTGTCTACGTAGACAAAATGGTACGTACGGTATGCGACAAAGTAGCAGCAATCTTAATAATTGGTGAATGTAGAAACAATTTCCATGCAGCGGAATGTCTTTTTAATGAGAGGTACCCCGATCGCCCTACATCGAGGACTTATTTGAGGGAACTTCTTCAGAAGTTTGAAGCAACCGGTAGTGTTCAAGATGTCAAACGATCTGGTCGACCAACAATTAGTGACGACAAAAAAATCGAGATAATTGCAGAAATGGTAGTACATCCTACTTCTTCTACAGCCCAAGTTGCGTCTATCTGTGAAGTCAGTCAAAGGACAGTACATAGGGTGTTGGCTAAAAACAAATTTCATCCATACAAATTAAAAATGGTGCACCAACCTTCAGATGATGACCCCGACCGAAGATTAGAATTCTGTGAAAATATGTCCAATCAAATTATCCAACACCCAGACTACATAACATCAATTTGTTTTAGTGACGAAAGTACTTTCTTCCTCAATGGAAACGTTAACACACAAAATGTGAGATATTGGAGTGACACAAATCCTCAAATGTTTCGTGAAAAACGTACTCAATTTCCAGAAAAAGTAAATGTTTGGGCAGGTATTTTGGGAAACCACATAGTTGGACCTGTTTTTCTCAATGCTAACTTAACCGGTGAAGTGTATCTGGAGATGTTACAAAACGCAATTGAACCGTTAATTCTTGAAATTTTGGAAGATAATCTAGATGAATTCGGCAACTTGGAAATAACGTTCCAACAAGATGGTGCTCCTGCGCACTATTATGGTGCAGTAAGACGTTACTTGGACGAAGAATATCGTGGCAGATGGATTCGACGACGAGGTCCGATAGAATGGCCAGCTCGGTCACCAGACCTGACACCATTAGATTTTTTTCTGTGGGGGTACTTAAAATCTAAGGTTTACGCTACAGCACCTGGCAGTATGCACATTTTGAAACAAAGAATTGTTGAAGAATGTAGAGCAATTTCCGCAGACACATTTGAACTAGTACGACAAGAGTTTAGCAATAGGATGGATTACTGTCAGGAAATAAGTGGAGCACATTTCCAACATTTACTGTAAGAATTGGTCCTTGAATCTTGATTAATTAAATGCCAAACTATAATTTTTGTATTTATTTAATGTTTCTATCAAAATCAACCTAAACCCTAACAAAATTAGTATGACCGAATAGGTAATTTTAATACCTTTCAAACGGGATGTCACTTGCCATAAGGTACTATTTAAAATTATTGGTCACTGTGGCCCTGTGACGTCATATATGACTATACGTCACTTGTCATCACTAGTTGAGAAGCTTATATCCGTTTATATTCACCCTCCAAATTTCATTATTACAAGTAAAACCGCTCAAAAGATACAAGGGGGGGGAGGGGACTTTTTACTAGCACTGTATATATCAAAAACTATATGTCTATCAAAAATCTACTGTCATTCATTATCTAGCCTTCATGCAATTTGCCTATCATTTTTCTTTGGCGAGCAGTACTCTTCATCTAGTAAACTGTAATTTAAACATGTAAGTGCACCCAATTTCACAGTTTACTATCAAAACGTACGAGGATTACGATCAAACACTAACACCTTTTAAAATTCAGTTTCAAACTGTGAATTTGATATTATTTGTATAACAGAAACAAATTTGTCTAGTAATGTTATAACATTTAGAATTGTTTAATAGTATGTTCGTAGTGAATAGATGTGATAGAAATTTTTGTGCTAATACCGTCATTAAAAGATATGGTGCACTAATTACTGTTAGAGCAAAATTAATTGTAACTTTATTAGATCTGACTGATTGAAACGATATACCCCTAATAGATATTGTGGGTTGTAAAGTGACCAAATGTAATCAAACTTGCTATCTTACACGATTTGATCAATTATTTGAATACTTAGCTATTTCTAACCACATTCAAAGGTAATTTTATTATTGTAGGTGATTATAATACACCCAAACTTAACTGTGTTGCAACAGATATAAAATGTAACATCATTAACAATTTATGTCAGCTACAGAAGCAACACAATTCAATACTGTTACAAATTGTAATCATAGTCTTCTAGATCTCGTTATAAGTAATGTACCTACACTCTTGTAATGTGGTAGAGTACGATTTTCCTCTCATCAACATCGGCGAATACTATGCTTCGCTACTTTTTAAATGTTACATGAGGTCAGTCCCGACTACCAGACGGTATAAAGTTTATGGATGTAGAAACTGATAATCGACAAGATATTGTAAATTTCTTTGCAAATTATTTTAAAAGTGACTTCAAAACCGCTAAGCATAAACATCGAACTTTCTGAAAATCAAATTATAAATGCTTCCCGTAAATTAAAAGATAAATTAACATCAGGTGTCGATTGCATTCATAGTTTTGCGGTTAAAGATTGTATCAGATCTCTAAGCGCTTCTTTGAAATATATTTACAATTTAATACTTCTAAGTTTCCCTGCGCATGGAAAACTGCTAAAGTTTGTCCAATTTTCAAAAAAGGTTCAAAACAGAATATAGAAAACTATACAGCCATATCGATTTTATGCAACTTTAAAAACTATTTGAAGTGGTCTTATACAATATATATTCAAGTATAAAAAATTGGATATCATCAGTTTGTATTACAAATTTAACATGTCTTAATCAGTTCATTTACGGTGCAATAGATAATTCAAGTCAAGTAGTTGTGTCTTGTACATTTGACTAAATAGATCATTTTTATTTTGTTACACAGGATGAAGGATTTTGGCTTTACTGACTTATTGATTTGCGTTTTTAGATCATATTAAATGGATAGAAAGCAATATGTCTACTACGAAGGGTTTGAATCACATACATATACAATTACTACAGGGGTCCCTCAAGGTTCCAATTTGCAACCTTTACTTTTTTTTAATGTTTATTAATGATTTGCTGTCAACCATACCATGCTTTAAACTAGCATTTGCCGATAACATAAAACTGTACCTTGAAGTGACTAGCATTACAGATTGTATTCAGTTACAAAATGCGATTGATACAATTTCTAGTTGGTACAACTCAAACAAATTATTTCTTAGTACTTCAAAGTGTAAAGTAGTTACTTCCATAAAAAAAATGTTCCTTTTCGTACAACTATCGAGTGAACTTTGTTCCCATTTCTCGAAGTAACGTAGTTCAAGACTTGGGTATTATATACCATAATATGACATATACATGCCATATTGAAAATATGTTGCCAAGGCTTATAAAGAACTTGGTTCCATTATTAGAAATACTCAGGACTTCTCTAATAACAAGTATCGTGCAACTTATCCTTTACACACGTACGATCAATTCTCGAATATGGTTGTTATATTTGGTACCATTTATACCAGCATGAAATTGAAATGATAGAGAAAGTGCAACGTAGATTCTTAAGATATTTAGTTTACAAACTATATGGAATTTATCCTCCACAAGGAATAGATAACAATCTACTTTTAAAGCGTTTTGGTTTTTTCTCGTTAGAACTTAGCCGCTATGTCGTAGATCTAAAAATCTTGTACCACCTATTACAAAACGGCATAAATTGTCCTTATCTCCTGGAAACGATGAACATACTTATTCCTAAACAAGGTATACGTAACTCACTCTCTTTTTATTGTAATGCACCACAATCAATACAACAGCACAATCACCATGTAACATGATTTGTAACGTATACAATAAAATCTGCCATTTTTGTGATATGTAAATTAAGTACACCGACTGATTCTTTATTCAATATTAGATTATCTAACAAAAATGTTAGTTAAGGACATTTTTGATCAACAGTCTAGTTTAACGCTTAGAAAGTATCTGTAATTGTGTTGTTTAGTTTTTCAATAGTTAGCGACATACTGTGTATACTTTTTTATATCCTTCTTTATACCCTTCCTGTCACTACATATAAAAAATAGTATAATATGTAAATGGATTTTTGTACCGATATATTAATTGTAATACTTGGGGTTCAGTATTATCTAAGGAAGTCTTTAGTTTAGTTTGTCTGTACCTACCGATAGCATATGTACATTATACAGTGTGTTCGTAAAGTAGCGGATAAATTCAATTACAATTCGAATGGGAGTTTAGGAAGAAAACGCTCTGACCCGTCGATTTTTATTATCAATTTAGAATTTTTTTACGTAAAAGTGAAATATACACGATGCCAAGAAAAAGATGACGTTATTGACATTTTTTTTAATGTCAACCCCCATTTTCTATTTCAGAATTAGAAAGGGTACAAAGTACAAAGGATGAACCTTAGACAAGTTCTTTCCTTGTCTAAGGGATCAACGGTACACTAAATAAAGCAAATGATTCCTTACTTGAGCATGCGCACCTAGCAAAGTATTCTAATAAAAAAATGGAAATTAACTCTACGGTAACCTCTAGGTTACCGTAGATTTATTTCAATTTGTTTACTTGATCATCGTAGATTTCATTTCAATTTTTTTACCTTGATCATGCACAATATTGGCATAGTTTGCATTGTATAGGATGATGTTAGTACGGGTGTTCCAAACTTACGTTCGCGTGCGATACCTCCCTTATTTGATGGAATAGAAGAAAAAAATTTTGAAGTGGAGTAGAAAGAACTGAGGGACATTTTTAAAAACTATTTTGGGTTATACAGGGTGAAACAAACATATGGGTACCCTGTATGTTATTTCAAATTTGGATTCGGCTCACTTCGGCCATTCTTTCAATATAAGGTTTGACTGTTATACAGGGTAGTTTAGAAGATGTGGTCATTGTACCTACATGGATACCATACCTTCCTAATAACAAATAATCAAATGATTTTTTTTAATAAAATGTTTTTTGAAAAACGGACAATTTTTTGTAAAACGATTCCACTAATTTAAATTAAATGTTCGAATTGAGCACTGTTAACAATATGACCGTAGCCAAGCCGATTAACACATGATTTTTTAACGTTGTCGATGATATCTGTGGTAATATTCCTAATTTCTTGGCGAATTCATGCTTTTAAATCTTCTAAATTGGCTGGTCGCGTCGCGTACACCTTTTTTCTTTTAAGTATCTCACAAGAAGTAATCTAGAGGATTTAAATCTGGCTGGCCACTCAACTGTCCCTTTTCTACCTATCCAACGATTTGGAAAAACTTCATCCAAATAAGCGCGAACAGGTAAAGCTTAGTGTGGCGGCGCTTCATCTTGTTGAAAAAAGAAGTCACAGTGGTGCATATTGGGCTCTTCTAAATCCAGATACAACAAGAAAGTCTAAATATCTCGCACCAGTGAATGTATCCTTGAAGAAGTAAGGATGTGATAATCCGTGAAACAATTTTCCCATTGCTCGTGAAGTAAACATATCTTGTAGGGATGAAACTTCTCTCTTTTCAATACTTTATACACAGTAGATCATGCTACACTAATATTATTAGCCCTGTACGTAATGGTGGTATTAGAATTATCTTGCACTGTTCAACTGATCTTCTTTACTTATCAACTTTCGATCAAATTTTCTCATATCCCGAACACGCCTAAATCCCTGAAACAACGGTAAAGCAGTTACTAGATAAACTCACGATAACAATGCTGTTGCTTATCAAAAAACTAACCACAAGTTGCTAACATGCAAATAATTAGAATAATTTTAACAAAATGTACAATTTAACGTTTTCTTACATTGACAATGTACTTTTCTCATTTTTAATGTTTACGATAATTTTTATTTAATATTTCCATATTTACCTTGTCAGACATAAAAAGATGTACCCTTTCTAATATTTAAAAAAATGTCGATGACGTCATATGTTTTTCTTGACACACCCTATATATTCCACTTTTACGTAGAAAAATTCTAAATTGAAAATAAAAATCGAAGGGTCCGAGCATTTTCTTCCCAAATTCCCATTCAAATTTTAATTGAATTTGTCCGCTACTTTACGAACGCACTGTATTTTCTTATTTTTACTGTAATTGGGTGCAAACCTGTTGGAACTAAATAAATAGTATTCCTCAATCAATAAATCTACATAAAAAGCTTAAAAATAATAATTTTCATGATTAAAAATTGCAGTAAATCAACAAATGGAAATAGATTATTTTTATCAGCTTTCACTTATCCATCATTATTTCTAGTGAAATAATCATAAACAATGACTTTTAGGAAATAAATATTCCCAGTGAATCATCTAAAGCGGTATTAGAAAACCAATGTATTGTTTATTACTTATACAGGTTGTCCCATTTTCGTATGTTTTACGAGGTATCTCGCTTATTTTTTAGGTTAGAACCTTGCAGTTTTCGTGACACCGTGCTATTTTTTAATGAAACCAAAGATGCACTAATCAAATTTGCCATAGCCATTTTAGTTTTTGTGCTACAGGGTAATTTTGGAAAAATTGCATTTTCAGTCATCCCCTGTAACTCTGTTATTGTCAGACATATTAAAAAAGTAAAAACTGATATTTGTAGATTTTTTTACGTAGAATCCAGTGGCGTACTCATATTTTCTTTAGAGGTCACAGTTTTGAGATATTGACATAACCTACTTTTTTTATGGGTCACCCTATATATTTTTAAATCTTTTCCCTTGCCAAGAACTTTTCAAAATATAGCATAGAGTATATTTATTTTTATAAATAACGTGACAAAATGATTTTTTTCTATAATTTACATTGATAAAAAACAAAATAATTAATTAATCACAAATATTGTTCAAATTGCAGACCATTATGTCTCCTACAAGTTTCACAAAGTTTATAATTCTTTTAATAGCATTTTCCAAAATAAATGATTGTCTTCGTAATTCTGCAAAAGCATTTTCCGTTGCAATTTTTAATTGTTGCATGTTGGCATATTGCCTTGAATAAATTTTATTCTTTAAATACCCCCACAAAAAAAAAATCCAAAACCGAGAGATCCGGTGATCGTGGTGACCATCGAACAGGTCCATTTGTTTCAATCCATCTCCTGGGAAAACGTTCATTTACCCAGTTTTGTATTATTCTAGAATTGTGGGCTGGAGCCCCATCCTGCTGGAAGAATATATCGTTCAGTTGAGTCAGTGGAATATCTTCTAAAATGTTCATAGTTTTTTCTTGTAGAATTTGTAAGTACCCATTATAGTTTAGGTTTTCTTCATAAATCTTGTAAACTATTTTTCGGTTAAAAATAAAGCAGGAGACATTAAATCCGAACCTGCCTTGACACTCTCTAGGAAAAATCACGTGGGTGTTTTCTTGACTCCAAAACCGCGAGTTGTGTCTATTAAGAATTCCCGAATTAGTGAAATGTGCCTCGTCTGACCAAATTATTTTTTTTTCAAAATTATTGTCCTTGAGTTTTCATATTTATAAACCAATTGCAGAACTCCAATCTACGTTTAGCATCACCACGGTGCAAATAATGAACAAGTTTATACTTGTAGGGTTTGAATTTATATTTTTTTAAAATCCTTTGCACTGTTGTTTTAGACACACCGGGCTCTTCATCTATTTTCCTGCACGAGGTTTCAGGAGTGGCCTGAACAACTGCTAAAATGTTGATCTCTGATTCCTCGTTCTCTTTGTTGTAAACTCGGGGTCGAGGTTTGTCAAAACACAATATTCTTCTGTCAGGTTGTCTTCTTTCGGGATATCTACATGACAAAATAGGTATATAAAATAAATACAAATTCTAAGGTAAAGATTAACTGGCCTGTTCAGATTGAGTTCTAAGGCCAGGTCTGCGTTTTCATTAGATAATATGAAGCAGGTATTCATATCATATTTCTCAGTTTTCAAATTTTTGATTTCGAGCCATATTAAAAAATAATTAAACAACAACAACAACAAGAACGATAACAATAAACAAA
This sequence comes from Vesta saturnalis, assembly GCA_036346205.1. Lineage (NCBI taxonomy): Eukaryota > Metazoa > Arthropoda > Insecta > Coleoptera > Lampyridae > Vesta > Vesta saturnalis. The sequence continues at coordinate 3,307,531 of JARFJB010002143.1, read as the reverse complement.
AACAACGAATAACAATAAATATCAGCACTAAATTTGGGAAAATGTAAGCAGAAATAATTTGGGAGAAGCAGAAACTTCAAAAATCAAATACCTAAGTAATGGCAGAACGTTAATTATTTTGTTTTTTTGCCTTACCATGGTTACCCACGCCCTATCCACTATTATCAATGTAAATTATAAAAAAAAATCATTTTGTCACGTTATTTATAAAAATAAATATAGACTATGCTATATTTTTTAAAAGCTCTTGGCAAGGGAAAGATTTTAAAAAAATATATAGGGTGACCCATAAAAAAAAAAGTAGGTTATGTCAATATCTCAAAAACTGTGACCTCTAAAGAAAATATGAGTACGCCACTGGATTCTACGTAAAAAAATCTACAAATATCAGTTTTTACTTTTTTAATATGTCTGACAATAACAGAGTTACAGGGGATGACTGAAAATGCAATTTTTCCAAAATTACCCTGTAGCACAAAAACTAAAATGGCTATGGCAAATTTGATTAGTGCATCTTTGGTTTCATTAAAAAATAGCACGGTGTCACGAAAACTGCAAGGTTCTAACCTAAAAAATAAGCGAGATACCTCGTAAAACATACGAAAATGGGACAACCTGTACTGTAGATGGGTGCAAAGTTCAAACTGACCGAATTATTCATCTAACAGTGTTGTTGGTTGTCTGAACACACTTTGCTGGAAAACCAAACTTAAATTCAGTTGACGGCTTAAGGAATCATTTTCCACGAGTTAAAAAAAATTCATGAGCTTTAGAATATTTTATTATTTTTTTTTTTTTAATTTTTGTGTCCCTGGAAGACTAAACTTATTTACACTCTTCCACAACACATTTTACCAACTAACTTTTTTTTAAGTAGGTTCACATTGGCAAAAAGATATGAGCAAGATTTCTTAATAAAATTATAATAAATGGATATTATTTATACCTTCTAATAACATAAAATTAAAATATCAACACAAAGACAAGCATAAACAAAACAAGAACTTTAATTGTTACAGTTAAAATAAACGCTGGCAAAAACCTTAAAATAATGGCAATGATTATTAAGTTGAGATTTAACAGTACTCTAAAAGCGGTGTTACTTTAACTTATAGAATGGAATATTAATTAAGTATGCTAAAGGCAACAAGTGCAGACAATTTAAAAAAACGTAACAGAAAATGACACCTGTTAAGATAGTGTAAATAAAAGTAGTCAAATGTGCAAGAAAACCCGCAAATAATACACACGCATGTTTAAAAAATATAAACTCATTTCTTTTATGCCATATTTTTGTGATCTGCGCATTCTTACACATAAAGGTACAAGTAAAAAAACACAAGCATGTATTGCATAAAAGAATTTGAATGAATGCGAGATTACAAAAATGTACAACTATACCTACCAAATAGAAATAAAAATATTTTAAATGAACATAACAAACAACTTAGCAACGACCACCTTAAAAATTATCTAAATTTTTTTTTGTTTTTTTGGAAAGATGCATATCACATATATCGCATGTAATTGCAAAATTCAAAATGCAAAGTTGATTACTTTCAAAGAACACACATATCAAGATTCATATCAAGAATTATGTCAATATGCTAAATGCTAAAAAAAATTATAATCACGTTATTTATATGAAAATAATCACCAATGGCTTTTAGTACCCTTAAAAATTAAAAATATTGTCTTAACTGCTAATGACTAAATATAATTAATTGTGAAAATAACCACAACAAAGCAAGAAAACAAAACGTTCCCTCTCAACAAGAAAAAGCAATTTATAAATATTATGGTCAGCACTATATTATATACATAAAAAGTCAATTTCAAGCAACTGATTCTTTTTTTCCGTAACTTTCAATTAATAGTTTACGTTTAATTTATTAAAAAAAAAAGTACTTAGTCCACTATCCCTGCTGTACATTATAGTTCTATTAAATTTGCTACAAAAATATGAAAATCCTGAATATAAAGGCAATGGCACTGAACAACACTTGCTGTTAAAACACAATACATAAATATATACACGGTACCACTGAATATCTGTACATGTCTCAGTGCTGGATGTTATACTTATATTTAAGCTATTTTTACTACTTAATCTTATAATATTTATAAAAAGGCTTATATTTACTACTAATATTTAGTACTAATCACTAAGTATCGTGTAAATATTTTTCACAGATTTTCTTTCTCTAGACCATTCATTACTTCTTATCTGAAATTAAAAAACATTATAGTATGACGCCAAATAATTCACATTACTAATCTCGGTCAAAAGTTCTAACTTCGTTTACTATCAAAATATTAATAAGGAGAAGTAGTCACATATCTTGGTTTAGTCAGTAACAAATGACAAAGTTTAATTTGTTGGAATTAACATCAAGATGCTAATGAAAATTACACTAACAATGCCTTAAATATAGTTACATTTTGAGTACTGTATATAAATGCATATTTTTCAAAAATGTAATCATATGGACCAAATACAAATATGAAAGAGTTAATGATTTCTGTTACATGTGTGTATTTTTATGATTACTGAGTTAATGATTTATATAGAATAAATAATTATCTGTAAAAGACTGAAATGCAAATAGTATTAGAACATTTGTTTATAGAATAAAAATATGGAATGCTTAAAGAATTAATTTCGAATGAAATGAAATGAAATAAGAGGTAAATATTACATTACAGCTATCGTCTTTACCATTGCTACCTTATTTGCTAATAGGAGCGTTGATGATAAAGTAGAGTAATCTAGTAAAGGAATTAATTGTACATAGAACTTTGAATGTGTATAAACGGAATATTTTCAATATAAAAGGGATAAAGGTCATAAACGTATAATGCCGTAATGCGTAGGAAAATCTAATCGTCAAATTTAAAAACACATTATGTTTTGTTAAGATTTCAGTGATTTGGAAAAACCAAATTTGGTATAAGTTGTGAGTGTACCAAGAGCATTAATCGACAATAAGTAGAGTCCAGTTGTAGCATTTTAAAGAATTGATAAGGCATAAGGCACCATTAAAATGTGACAGAATTTTTTAACACACTGTTATTTTTCAAAAAACTATAATTTTCTACAAAAACCCGAATAACTAAAAACATGCATTGTAACTGCATTATTTAAAATCATCGAAATGAAAGTTCAAGCTTGACAATGTGGAAAATAAATCATTTAATTTTAGTAATTGTTTGCAGTGTTTTGAAAATGACCGGGAAGTTTTTATTTAGCGAACTAAGTGGCATGCTGTTAGTGTTAGGTTTGTGTGAAACTGCAGAAGAAGTGTTGAAGAATATCGGAGAAGATTTCCTTATTATGTGATCTCCCATTGAGAAACAGTTTCCAATGTTGAAAGACGAGCCTGTTTTCCAGTAACACTCGAGAACGTGCTACTGCAATCAGGGCACAATACAAAAAACTTATTTTGAATGCAATTAAAGATGATCCACATAAAACGTAATCTACTACACCCATATCACATCCAAAAAGTGCAAGAATTGTTACCAGAAGATTTGGTTAAACGAGTGAATTTCTGTCAGTTTATTTTCCATCAAGACATTAACCTTCAAAAGAAAATTCTCTTTACTGATGAAGCTTGTTTTACCCACAGAGGTATTACAAATTTACATAACTATCATGAGTATTCTGACGTACACTCTCATTCAGAAACTCCTCGACATTTCCGACCCAAGTTTAAAATAAATGTTTGGATCTTTGTAATTGATCGGTATTTAAAATGGTTCAGTTATTTTACTAAATCGACTAAATGGTGAAACTTATTTAGAATCTCTCCAAAACACTCCCCAGTATCTACTTGATGAGGTGCCAACTCGGACAGAAACATTGGTTTAAGCATGATGGAGCACCACCTCATTTTAGTATTATTGCTAGAAACTTTTTAAACCACCAATATCCAAACAAAGGGATTGAAAGAGGAAATAATTGCGCACCTCAACAAATGTGACATCTTTCTTTGGAGAACGTTAAAAGATGTGTATTTCTCGCCACTTATGTCTCGAGTATAATTGTGAAATCGCATTACGGATAAGTGCACATTCATTAGAAACAATCAACAGTTATTTCTGTTGTTTAAATTGTTTGTTTTTTTTTATTAAATTATTCTTATTACAACTTTTTTCCTCGTCTTTTTTAAGTCCGGCAACCGGTTAAAAAATTCTGTCACATTTTAATGGTGCGCCATCTCTTATCAACCTTTTAAAATGCTACAATTGGACTCTACTTACTGTCAATTAATGCTTTTGGTACACGCCGAACGTGTGCCAAATTGGTTTTTCTAAGTTCAAGTATAACTGAGATATTGATTTTATTCAACATTTGAAACCCCACTTTCAAGGCCTACAACTTCTCTGGGGTGCAACTTAGTATATAGAGGTAAATTGGGTTAAATCATCATATTTTGGGTTACCTGCTCTGTGTCGGTTCTTATACGAATCGCCCTAGATAGAGGGAAGTTTTATAATTCAATAAGAACGTTCTAACGTATTAAAGTTTAGTGTCCACTGGTGCTTATACAGTTATACGATGTTATTGAACTTGAAATTACTATTAATTAAACCTTGCAAAGGTACAATAAAATAATGTATTGTGTAGATTTTCAAACAAACGTGATGCTATCACAAAATTGAGTTGAGTATGGTAGTTAAAACTAATAAATTACAGAACCTGTTTGGGATTTATAAAATATAATTGTGTGTAGTTTCTGAACAATTGTGCGAGAAAAATGTTTCAAGCTTATACAACACTTTTTTGTTATTTTAAAGAATTAGTGGCAAATCCAGATATAAAATAGAGCAGTAACTGTGTGCATGTTTGTGCAAACAAAAGCAATTTAAATGTAATTAAAGTCAACTTATTTTTGGAAACGAGAGATAAGGCTTCAACCCCCTTCACATTAATTAAGTATAAACACGTTTGCATTTTGAACATTGAGAATTAATTAATTACTAATCTAAACTGTTGGAGAGATTTATTAATGAAACGTGATCACTACTAAATAGACTGTTAAGATACAAAAATCAAATAGCAAGTAAGAAAGGGCCAAAAGACGATACGAGGTGATGCTACAGTAATTTATGGCTGTAGGTAAGTTACGTTTATATTCGGCAGTGCGGTGTGTGCCAGACTACATTTTCCGTGTAGAGCCAAGTAACCGACAGCTGTGCGATCATTTTTATGCATTTTGTATTTCTGTGTACTATGTAAATATTTATACCCAAAAAGGATACTGCAATTAATCATCTTTTCTAGATACGATTAACGTTAGAGGCTAGAGTAAAATTTAGTTTTTTAAGACCATTTTGTTTACGATTGAGTGTTTAATTCCATTATGTGTTTCTCACGTTAACGTGATTTGATAACAGACATACATTTTATGGGTATTTTTTTTCTTTAATTTTTTTAAGTAATTATATTTCACAATGTGTAAGAATGCAAATTCTTTATTTATTGAAATTATATTTTTTATTGTGTTTAATGTTGATGGCTAACACTAGTTTGAAAGGTTTGTTTATTAAAGCAAGTAAAGTAGATAACGGTACTGAATTTTAATGATAAATTTTCTGAATTTAGTAGTCAATCATGTGATTTCCAGTACGAAATCAAAATTTCTAAGCCTTTGGAATTATTTGTACAATTGGAATACGAAACTATGTACAAAGCGATGTACAGTTTAGTAAACGTATGTAATTCATTTGATAAATAATAGATATAGTAATATTCACTTATCAACTACCGAACCTTAATATTTTAAATGACTAACGTATAATTTTATCACGTTTATTGACAATCAAATTACTAATGGCATTGATAACATTTAGCATATATGTCAAATATATAAGGGAGTTAGGAAAAATTCATGGAAATACATTTCACTAGTTTGATGCCACAAATGTTACAGGGTCTGATAAATATTTATTTTGTTTTTAAGTTTTCACGTTTTCAAAATTTGTTTAAGCATTTGGTATTAATTATTTTGATACTAAGTACACTCTTTAAGTTTAGGGATTGATACTTTAAATTTACAAACGCAATATGAATTTTTCCGAATTTTATGTCGAGATTCAGGTTAGGGTTATATAAATATACCGAAAATTCAGATCACAGTGGCGTCAGTGACGTTGTTTATCGATCGTGAGCCTTCTTGTATGGTAAGTGTAACGTTCTTGAAGCATTCTTTCAACCACTTTACGTCTTATTACGAACCCTCCGTCTTCGATGAGTGTAGTCTACAACTCGCTTATCTTTATAAACGCGGTTTGATTAGGTAACAAGTAATTACAATCTTGCCCATTACTGTTAATAGTAAAATTATTAGAAATGATACTATAAAATAAAATACATAATAAATTGGCAACAAGGATGGAATGATAATGTTAAAACACCCATTTATGATAAACAATGTGTTTAAATTTTGATAAATTCCTTGAATTCAAACATTTTTCAAATTCTGACAAAACTAACTGTTCCTGAACTGCCAAGTTCAATATCCTACAAGAATATAACAATTACTACTACTGCTATTGCTAAGTAACACAAATTTTCGCTTTGTCTACAAGATGAAGGTGAAAACTTATCTAATTACATCACAGAAATAAAAAAATTAACCATAAATTGTTATTTTCAATGTGAAAAATGGAAGGCCTTTACAGTAAATACACATTTCCGCTCACAGTTTATACGTGGAGTTAGAGATGATTACATAAGGGACCAACTTTTTCAACAAAATGCAAAAGTGTCAAACTTGCATTAGCGAATCTTCTAAAAAATAAAGTAATGGAATGGAGGCTGCTTTTGCGAACACTCAGAAGGTATTGCAGAAAAGGTTCTAGTTCTCAACATTTCAGAGGAAGAAGTTTTCAATGTGGGAAAACCGACACCTACTGCTAAGGTACAAATCTTAAATGCAGGCATGTGGTTTTACAGGTGATATACGATATATTTGCCTCAAAGTAAAAGGTGGAATAATAGCCAAAAATAGTAGCAGTTCAAGAAGTAAAAGATTTTAAAGGTGAAAACGTTGTTACGATTGACCTAATATATTATACGAATCCCACGCAATCAGACAATATTTGTCAAACAGGACTACTGTGGTACAGCAGTGTTGACAATGTGAATTGGAAACTGGAAATTTTCGATTGCTTTCCTACCGCAAACATGAGATACTTACATTGGGTACAATAAAAGTACTATTTGAAATTCTGTGAGAGATAAAACTTGGTTGTTTATATGTACATAGTTGCTGACAATTCAGACACTATATTTGGAAAAGAATCTCATGAATGTGGACTATACTACAAATTAAAAGCATACAAAAGCCTTCAAACTAAATTACACTGCTGACATATATTTCAGCATTCCAAAATTTACTAATAAACTACACGAATGTTTTATCTAATACTATCGGAATTCTACCAAATTACAAATGCAGTTTAAAACTTAAAAGTACAAATGCAACCTCTATTTTTATAAAACAGAGCAAAAAGTTTAGTTACTTCACTTTGAAGGCTTTGCCACGTGTCTAACCATCATATGGCATAAAAAGAATGAGTGGGCTCGACTAAACTCAGGCGTACGGTCGGAAGACCGCAGAGCACTCGGATGCGTGGTTGTTTTGGAGATATAGCTTAAAATGATAGTAATCTGGTTAGATAACAACCGGATATGAGTAGGCGCCACAGGCTTTAATAAGGAAATACTCAACAAGTGTTGAAAGGAGAGTAAACCCTGTAAAGCCTGAAACAGGATTTACTAAAAAAAGAAAGAAATAAGAATGAAAGGAGAAACGAGTTGACAATTCCCCCAATAAAGTAATTTTTATTGTCGATATCCTGAAAAAGAATAAAATAAAATATATATATAAATTAACATTCCACCAAAGCCCACGATGACAAGCAGTGAGCCTCAGCTTGTGCCCACGGCAATTACAATTTAAATTTCAATAAGATAAAAAAAAAAGTAAAATTATTATATGCCCCCTTTGTAAGATCTTACTGTTCATATTCGGAATTGGCTAATTTAACACATAATCCCATTGGGATGTTTAGTAAGATAAAAAAAAAAAAAAAACGAACAAAGTAATCAAGAAATTTATAGGAACTAAACTGGCCCGAACAACCTTGTCCACAGGAAAAAGTAATGTACATAACACATAAAGAATACGAGACAAAAATTACAAATTCATATAAAATTAAATGTTTAACATTTGCAGTAGTCACGTAATACAGATAATCGATACACCCGTTATATTGCAATCAAAACAGGACTTAAATCGTTGGGTGAATGTAGCCACAGAAGCTAGAATTAATTAGGTCAAAATGGAAGCTAAAACTGTTTAGGTGTGGTCTATCAAGTCACTAATTAATGATTCAATTAAAGTTTTACTTGTGATTGAGTGCAAAATATTCAAAACTGAATTAGTGAATATATACCGTTTTACATAAAAGAATTTTGTGAAAGTGAACTGCTGGAAGTACCTTAAATATATAAATTTAATTAAGACGTAACAATTGTCAATTATTTGATTCCAAAATCAAGATTATCAGTCCATTTATTTTCGTTGTAGAAATTCACTAAGAACCTCCTAGGTGTAATTGAAATTTGGAAACACAATCGTGTAACCAGGTGATAAAGAACAAAAAAATATCTGACCTTTATTGTTGAAACTATTACTTATTTGATCTTGCAAATTTCGGGTACTATTCCAATGATCTTGCAGCCTTCACGTACATGGTCATGGATGTCAGCAAGGCTCGTATGCCTTCCAGCGATAATCGTATACTTTGGATGTAACGTAACAGTAAAATGTAAGCAGAAAATTTAAGAAGGAATGACGTTAGAAATGTAGGTAGTACAGAGATGCTCTTACGTAGGTAGTACAGAGATGCTCTTACGTAGGTAGTACAGAGATGTTCTTACGTAGGTAGTACAGAGATACTCTTACATAGGCAGTACAGAGATGCTCATACAGGTGACAAACGAGCCGTTAGTGAACATTCAACGTAATTTCGATTGAAGTATCTTTATATGTAAAGAATTAGCATTGAATGCTTTTATATTCGAAAACCGAAGATGTGGACGAATGAATAATTTCAATTATATCCGCCTTTTAAAAACGTTAGTAATACTTTTACTTAACAAAGTATTTCTTTAAGTGAGAATTTTCCAAAAAAATGATGCTTCAGCATCCAGAACCAGAAACGAAAAATTCTCTAAAAACTCAACATCCACCATCAAAGGCGTTCTTAAAAGGAAGCAAGAAAAATTGGCCAACACCTTAAAAATCAATTTTACAAAAATTTGTATTTAATTATTGTTGCCAAAAGTTAAAATGTGTAGACAACAAGTATTTATTACCTGTATATGTATTATTTGACCTTAACAGATCCCAGGTTTCTTTTAACTGCTTTATATTAAATGATCCGAAATCTCAAGAGATGCCGCTGAAGGTATTAAATTTGACTTATTTGAACTAAGTAAGAGATGGATACAAAAGTTACATACGTTAATTTAAATGCAATTAGAGATGCGTAAAAATTTGGGAAATAGTGAATTGGAAGCATTCAACCTAAGAATAAATAGCTATTTTTAGTAAGTAAATGTGACAAAATGACGAACGTTATCAAAAAGAAACGTTTTCCAATTAAACACGTAACAGCTTATTTTACAAAATTGGTGGAGCAGATTTGCCTAAAACACCCACAAGAACATAGTGTCCCCTACCTAGATACTAAATTAATCAGAACCAATGATAAAATTATCTTGGACTGGTATATTAAACCAACAAGTAGCCAGAAGTTCATGAATTTCTATTCAACACATACACAAAGAATGAAAATTAACTTAGTGCTAACTCAAAAAATTAGAGTTCAAAGGATTAGCCACCCTACATTATTAAAGACATTATATAATATTTTTATTAAAAAGTCATATCCTCCATATTTCTTAAAAAAAGCTAATTTTCAATACTAATTCAATACATAGTAATGCTCCCACACATACACATAATATAGTTGAAAGAAACAATTCTAACAATAGTAACATCGAACAGATAGAAGTTACATTCCAAAAAAAATTTGCATATACATCAACAAAATTAATTAATGTTTTAAGGATCATCAACATCTTAGGTTGACACATAAATACACCAAAGTAACCAATAATATTCATTCTAATATAAAAGAAAAAGATATTCCACAGAAAAAATCATGAGTGGTATATAGTGTTCCTTGTCATAATTGCAATCAAACATATAGAGGTCAAACATCTCTTAACGTCACACAAAAGTGACATAAAGTTAAATAAAAAATCATGCGCATTAGTAGAACATAACATACAGGGCACAAGGCCAATTTTAATGGAAGTCATATTTAACGAAACCAACAATTCAAAACGATTAATTCTTGAGTGTTTTCAAACAGCTTTTAACCCTTGCAATTAATAAAAAAGAGACAACATCTAATAAATACATTCATATTCATACTTACTGTCATTAGCTAATAGAGTATCGAACAATGTCAGTGATTCTTGATATCTGATTTAAGAAACAAATAGAAAAGAAAATTGAAATTTAAAATATTAAATATACCTTTTCAATTAACAATACATTGACATTTCAGCTGTCGAATTAATGACATGTTCGTATTTTGAATTATATCCTATAAATTTTGTATGATGTAGTTAATGGTGGTTATTTCTATACTTATGTTTTTTTTTAAGAATTCACTTTGCACTGTAAGTACCATTATAATATCATAGAAAGTTGTCACATGTAAATTAATTTTTAGCATTGATAAAGGAAATAAACATTTCCGAAAGCTCGGCGCAGCAAAAAAGAATTATTTCTTTTTTACAAACCCTACCCATTGACATCCCCAAAAAACAAAAAAAAAATTGAAATTTTTATATACAGGGTGTCCGCGAAGTGCGACAACGGAGGATGTCTCCTTACACAATAAGGATAGAAAAAAAGTTTCAACACAAAAGTTTTTCAGTAATCAAATCCACATTTAAAGAAAATATTTTCGTTTATACAGGGTATCTCATATGAACTGGAGAGCATGCAATTTTATTTTTTTAAATAGGACACCCTGTATTGTTTTTTTAAAAAAATCGCGATTTCACGTGTCGTTGACAAAGGGCATACTTTTTTTTATTTGATATCCTTGAAGGAAAATGTTTTGCAGGTAAATTTGAAAATATTATACAGGGTGTTGCCTAAACTATTCACAAAATCATAATCTTCAAAACACAAAATCTCAATTTTTTTAAATGGAATGATTTGTTTTTTACGGAAAAATTTTGATTAAGTAATAAGCTAACTTCTTTATCTATACCTATCTTTCATATTGAGTTATTTTAGTTTTTAAAATCTATTTTTTAAAATGCATACCTCGTTTCAAAAATTTATATTAGTTGGCCATGGTTGTCATGGAAACATTAATAAATAAATGTTTGTTTGACACTTGACAGTTTAAAAATTCAATTTAAGCAACACACACTATATAAGTTGTGATTTATCCGTAGAGGTCGCGCGTTGAATTATCTTCCCCTGTTACCTCTGTGTGCAGTTACACGTTATCCTTGTTCAATTTATATCCCTTAGTTAGCAATTATACAACAATTTCAAGAAAATGTCGATCTTTCCTTACTCATTGGTTTTAATATACACCATCCTGTAAACATATCGCGTATAACGCTTAGAATAAGAGGCTTAACAAGCATTTTTCCTTTACTACACGGTTCTTAAATAATAGAAAGTCAGCATCAATCTCTAAGCAAAGGTGTACTTTGCCATATACCTAAAAATGAAGGCAATCCATTAATTAGTGTTATATAGATTATGATGCAAGTTGTTTGATTAAAATCGGCCTAATAGTTTTCGAAATATAAACGTGTCAAGACAGGTGACTAAACGTTATACTTTGTAACTTTGATAGCAGGTAAATGTCTTGACAAATTGGGAATTATCAAACCAATTACTGACTTTGGTTCAGGTACCCCAATTATTACAAATGGCCGATTATGCCTCTGCGCACATTATCAACATTAAATACATTTTTAGAAGAAGAATCCAATTCTGACAAAAGACGAGATTTCCAAATTGCAGGCTATTAGTATTCATAAAGGAGTACATAAACGTAATCATCTAATGTTTGGGGGTTAAGGTAAATATTGGCAGATCTTCCACGAACTTTCTTTGACAATACAGTAATTCAGGAGAATACACATCCAGAGTAATGGTGCTCCAAACGTTCGTCAAAGTAAATTTTTAGAAACATTTGGTCTTTCGTTGACCATTATTACAGTACTGATAATAAACCTCAATTTATATCATACGAATTTCATAACTGTTACGATCAAATGGAATAAACCACAAACTGACAGCACCATGTCACGTGGTATATGCACGTTTCTATCGTGTATTTGTTGTTAGTTTAGAATTATAAGATATTCATTAGTAACCGACATCAGAAAAGTAGTCTAGTTCCAGAAAATTAACGTGTCATAGATTTTGGAAGCTTTTATACTGTAACGGTTTTCTTTACGTATATGAAGACATTGGAAATTTTTGCAAATGGTAATCGTATTTAGAATCATTATTTTTAGAACGAAATAAAGTTTTTGGTTTGTTTATCAAGATTAGATAGGACTTTTAAATTAAAATTTGGGTTACACATTGACATAGATAGATAGTGGAATTCCCTTTTAACTATGTTAGTTGAGAATTAATTAGTTCCTTTGTAAATATTTGTTCGTATTTTTCGTAAATTTTATCGATGATAATAATCATTGATTATATATTAATACGTCGTATTAAAATAGTTATTTTGTATTCAAATATAGTGCAGGAAAGCATACATTGCAGGTCTAAAAACGTTTCGGTGACGGGCGGACGAGAGTTTTCGATAAAATTTAGGTCCTCAAAACAAAGAGTTTCGGTTTTAAATAAGAGACTTTTAGGTCCAGTGTCCAGAAGACATCATCGACGTTTGAGATATCGGTAAGATAACAGGAGGTTGTTTTTTATGATGAAATTTCAATTCGTTTTTGGCGCAATTTAAGATTTAAGTAATTAATGGTTATGATTGGTTGATGAAAATCCAATATGGCGAAAAGTAAAAGACGTGTGTTCGGTACTAGTTCTGATGCTATAGTGATGAGTCTAATTTACGTAATTTTGGTGCAGGAAGGAGGTTAGAAGAATCCGTGTTGACAGAACTTCCGTTAGGGACAGTTTTCCCAATCAACCCTAGTTAGGGATATTAAGTAGTTTCAGCCAGCACGCGATTAAAGTATCGCAAAGTGTCCCTTGTGCAGAGGGGCATTGTCAAGCGTCCTTAAAAGAGGGTTAAGTGTTTTCACCTAGTGCTTTCCCCTAGTTTTGGAATAGAGTCGCCGTTTATGCGGAGGAAATTAAACATCCCTTCCCAAACGTAAAGACATTCAGGATCACAACTCGATAACAACTAGAGAACTCGCTGTAAACAAATTAAGTTTCGCGTAAGTCATTTACGTTCAATTAACTGTATATATTTAAATTAAAGTTCTTAAGTATCGGTGACTATAAGCGTTAGTGTACCATATAATAAACTGAAGTATTAATCAAACGCTATAATTGAATCTAAGCAAGTTGACCGATATCCACAAGATGGGTTATTACCGTAGCTTCGAGCGTTAAGACTGCGGCGATCACGGCACTGAGACACCTACAGGGTCCATCCTCTGGGTCTATATCGTTTGGTGTATAAAGAAAGCAGGCAATCTAGAGACGTCAATTGATGTAAACGTTTAATCAAATTTTAAGGTAATATTTTCCGTACGCTTATCTGTCGTGGTTGACAATTTTAATAAAGTGTTGTGTTTATCCCATTTATATTTTCGTACGGTTGAACACGCTTTCCTTGGAAGCTTACTTGACAGTTTATCATTGATTAACTCGTTTAAAGCGTATTCATCCTGAAAATAATTTAAATTGTATGAGGTTTGTTTATTTGTTGAATTGACCATTTGCTATCGAAATTTAAAATTACAGAAGTGTTGAAAAGCTGAGACGCTTATTATTTGTTATAAACACTTTTGTTTTAAGAGTAAAATTTACGATAATTTAGAAATTGCAGAAAATTTGACACTAGCTAGTTTCAATGCAATTTAAGCATGCAAAGTGATTTAAGTATTGATGAGAATTATGACACACCAGATTGTTTATTATACTTGTGTCTGGTTGATTACAATATACATACCTAGGTTAATGAAGACGTTTTCTTTGGGAATGTGTATACAACTTATACATTTTAGTTGTTCGGCCTTTTTTTTATTATTTATTTATTTCGCGTCAATATTGTTATGAATAAAATGTTAAATTTAGGCCACCGAAGTAAAAACGCTCATAAGTGTATCGATTGTTTATCTTATTTTTAAACGTAACGATTGAGTTAGTTGAAGCACGATATTACATCACGATTTCGTGCAAATAGATTTTGTAGCCTTTCAGGTGTAATGCAACTTCTGCAGGTCCCTGGACCCATCTGTAATTACGATACCAGGTAAGAGTTATTTGAGGAGTATTTAGACGAGCTGTGAACCTGCGTAATTACGCATTTCAACCCCGATTGTGTTAATTTCAAATACACTGGCGCCCTTCCTGGTTTGTGTCAACCCCTATCGCGACTTATGTATGACAAGCTACCCTAAAGTACGTAAAATTAGGTTAATAATACACCCACCCCAACCACTGAGCACCAACACCCTTACCCCTTTATCTGTTACCCTGTTCTACTGCCATTTTATACCGTAACAACCATAGATGAACTAAAACTGTGCAGGTTTTTAATGCAATGTTGCAGTCCTGCTGAATTACTGTTAAAGAAAAATATTCGAACTCAACATGATTAAATCAAAAGAAATTTGTCAATGGAGTAAAATGAACAAAATGTCCAAAACATAATAATAAAATAAAGTGCATTTCACATTATAATAAAAAAAGTGTGGTTTACATTACACAATTGATACTAATGGGTGTGAATATTTGTGACATATAAAGATTCGCTCAACCAGTGTTATTACTACTGAGCGTGACGAATTCGATCTTAAAACACTTTCTGATAAATCAACTCCAAGAGAAAATAAAAAATCAGAATAACTAGAGGATGCTCATCCAAGTGATTGCTCCGGAATCAATGATTTTTATTAGAAAAAAAAAAATCTGTATAACAAAGTCGCATAAGAGAAACTGCTGGAAATTATTTTCAAGTTTCACACTCCACCAATAGAGGACGTAGTTCACAATAACACAAAAACATAATTTTTCTATAACAAATGAACAGTAATAGTGCCACAAAATTTAAATATTCGTAATCTTCAAATCATTTTACGTAAGTTTGCTCCAGTACTTTTTTCTCTATCTTGTAAACTAACTGATAGGGGTGAGTGGGAAAGCTGACTCAATAAAACAGTTATAAATTTTATGCCGCTTTACGGATTTTGACAAACTTAGTATCATTTGAAATGCCTAAGAAAATATATCATCGTTTTATTTCGGTTTTTTAACGATCGCTAGGTGGCGTTGTTTGAACAATTGTTATTTTTACAACTTTTTTTAGGAATTTTCAAATGTGATGCGATGTATTTTAATCATTTACTTGAAAGAGCATGGAATTGAAAAAAAAATGGTAAAAGCCGCATCTCAATATCTATTTTCTAAGCGAAGATACGAGACAAAACAGGTATTCTACCTAAGTAAATTGAAACCTTACATAATCTAGTAGGCGTCCAGATCTCATAAATTCTTAAATATAAAATAATTTAATTCATTTGTTGGTAATTGTCAAGAAAAAAGCGAGGCGTGCGCCGCCATATCAAAATATCTAGTAGATTTATAAAAGTTATATCGCCACACGATTCTGTTAGCATAAAATAATGTTTCAATATCTATTTGTTATATTATTTTCTGTAACAAAGTCATATCACAATAGAAGATGTATGCAAAATTGACGAAATCTTTATTTTAAATTCGTTTTTACTTAAATAGTATTGTGTGTATTGTGAATCTATTTACAGATAATTGTATTAACAGTAAACAACAATTAATTATGTAACAAAAACAGCAAAAATAAACTTTGATCTAGTAAAGTAACAATAGATACCTACTAAATATACTGCTCGAAATGTTTTTCATCTTTTTCGATGCAGATTTTAATCTCTGCGTGGTAAAAAAGACACAACTTCTATTTCAGCCCTGGGAATACTGACAATTGCGTTTTGTATTCGTTGAATAAGATCTTCTCTACATGCAGGTCTTGTCTGAAAAACTAAATCTTTAATTCGGCCCCACAGATAAAAATCTAACACAGTAAGGTCTGGAGATCTTGGCGGCCACGGGAATATGCTACCTCTTCCTGCAAATTATGTCTATTTACAGATTACTGGAAAATGTAGCTTCATCGGACCACATTATATTTGATAAATAATTTTGATTTTCATTCGGCATACCCTTTAGCCAGTTACAATGCTTCAGTCTTTTATCGTAATCTGTAACTTTTAATCCTTGATGAAGAGCTATATAATACGGATGAAAACGATTTCTTTTTAAAATAGAGTGAACACAATACCTAGTAATTCCTAACTCACAAGCTAGTTTTCTTACACTCACATGTGGATTTGCAGCAATATATCCTAAAACATTTATTTCATCTATTTCTGTATTGTTTCTTCGCCGTCGTGTAGAATTTCTTTTAGGTTGACCAGATCCGGTTTGTTTTAAACGTTTAGCCAGATTTTTAATTGCTCTTCTGCAAAAATGTTGTCACTGGAGATGTCTTAATGCATATTCCCTTGCTGCAATCGGACCATTTTCAAAACATTTAAAATACACTTTTAACATGTCATAAGCTTCACTATTTGTGTAAGCCCCTTAGTTTCATAAATTCACTCTACATTAAATTTATCTTTAAGTTGTCAACAATTTATAATATCTGGACATAAAGTTTTGATAAATTCTGACTACTAGATTATATAAAATTTTCAATTTACTTAAGTATAAAACTCGATCCCCTAGTATACCTATTTTTTCTCATATCTTCGCTTAGAAAATAGATATTGAGATGCGGTTTGTACAATTTTTTTGTTCAATTCCGTGCTCTTTCAAGTAATTGATTAAAATACATAGCAGCGCATTTGAAAATACCCAAAAAAAGTTGAAAAAATAACAATTGTTCAAACAACGCCACCTAGCGATCTTTAAAAAACCGGAATAAAACGATGATATAATATTTTATTAGACATTGAATTCCCTTTCAAATGATAGTAAGTTTGCAAAATCTATAAAGCGGCGCAAAATTTATAACTGTTTTATTGAGACAGCTTTCCTACTCACTCCTACCAGTTATTTTACAAGATAGAGGCAAAAGTACTCGAGCAAACTTACGTAAAATGATCTGAACATTACGGATATTTAAATTTTGTGGTACTATTACTGTGCATTTATTATAGAAAAATTATGTTTTTGTATTATTATTGTGAACTACGCCCTTTATTGGGTGGAGTATGAAACTTGAAAATAATTTCCAGCAGTTTCTCTTATGCGACTTTGTTATACAGATTTTTTTCCCTAAGTTGTACGATAAATAGTTTCTGAAATACAGAGGGTTACCTTTTTTAATCACACACCTAATACATTATAAACTCAAATGGGTGCCAGATTTGTTTTCTGTTAGGATGTAAATTAACAAAGTTTTTTGTTGATGTAAACATAAATGTAATGTAACCTGTATTTATCAGAAATGTGTATATAATTATTTTTATACGAATTCGTAATGTGAATGCTTAATAAAACTAATAATAGAAATAAACTGTAATGATAGTATTGAATTTTTAAAATCGGTATGAGTAAACTTTGTTGAAAATGAAGATTCGCAAATTTAACTTATATTTGAGGTAAGGTTTGTACATCAACAATATAGCTGTGTATGATATGTTAATAGTTTATTACATTCACAGTACCATCTGCGTTTTTATCAGCTGCTTGGAAATCAAAGCAACTGGAAAAATCATATTAATTGAGGGACTCTCTTCACACTTGAACAAACTGCCTCGCCAACAGTGTAGAGTTTTTGAATCCAATGCAACAATAACTCTAAATTTAGACATTTAGGTGTATGTCGAAATAACCATAATCTTTGTATTAAATAATCCCTGATTAATGTAATGATTACGATAGTCAAACTGAATGAACGGTTTTTCCATTTTATTATAGGTTTCTCATTGACGTTAAGAATTATATTTGTTGACAACCTTAGTGTAAATTATTGAGCTATATAGTGTTATATTTCAGGTAATTTGTAATTGCAGGTGAAGATACAAAAGATATCTAAGAACAGTATAAACAGAAATACAGAAATGGGAACATCAATTTAAATGGTTATGTGAACAAATCCTTCGTAAAATTTGTAATATAAATATAATGGGAAATGTCATTTGAAATAACATGAATCTAATCAGAAGCATGTCCGAAAATCTAAAGCTATTGCAACTACTTCTACAGTTAATTTTTCAAAAAAATAAATAACAGAAAGAAGATTAAAATAGGTGAGTAATGGTCATTGTCAAACATAATATTATCACTGACTACCATGAATCATCTACTATAGTGGGTGAAACAATGGAGATAACTCTAACAAAATCAATGACAACGAAAGTAAGGTGTGTGATGAACTAATTGAAATCAAAGATTCAACTGCTGCTGGCAAAATTCTCAAACTAAAAATAATATTCCAATAACGAATATGATTGACTTTTGGGGCAGATAATTATTCGATAATGATGAGGAACAATAAAAAAATATAATACTAACATAATGATTGTTGCTTGTACATGTCACTCAATGGCATTATGCGCTTCCTCTGCGGTTCTTAAGCTAGCAAAGCAGGTAAAAGACTTTATGATGCATTATTATTTTAGTAATACTTCAAAAAGACAGGCACAGTTAAGGGAATTTCAAGAATTTGTCAACTTCAAACCCTTTCAAACTAGGTGGTTATTTCTTCAGGTATAAGACATAAGTGTTGTCTTTTTAGGTTATTTTTGACTAAATTTCAGATGGTTGTCCAACGTACATTGTTGCTAGGGCCAGTTATGGAAATTTTTTTGCAGCTGCTATATCTGAATACCATTTACAGGCTACTGGGACTATGTTAAATGCTCTTACTCTAATTGGTAAAATGAATTTTCAAGCAGAGGATCCTAAAATTTTCTTACTTTGTAATGGAATTACATTTTTATTTAAAAGAATTTTAAAAAAACATTGTGAAAAAATTATACATAAATTCATTTGAAGACAATCTGAGTATTGATGAGATGCTTATGTAGGAGTTAATGCAGCACTCACTACACATTGAAAAATGTGCAATCAGTATAAATAATTAGAAAACGTTTAATTTGTGATGCCTTGACTATTAAGCAGAGTTATGTTACAGCGATTTACTGCATTTACCCAGAACTAGAAGGTTTGTAGTGTATAGGAACCAAAAACTGTTTTGAGCGAAGTAATCAGCAACAATTTTTTATACAACTTATTAGAAAATTACGTCACTTATTTGTAGCTGATAAACAAATCGAAGATATAGTGAATTTTCACAAATTTTGTTTTACTGTTCTAAAACATTCTAGAAACGAGTTACTGTACCCAAATCTTTCTGATTTTATGTATAGTATTCCTGCAGTTCCAGCCAAGTACAAATCGTTAAGGCGTAGAAACCTGTAACGAATTCCCCGCAAGCAAAAGCCTTGTTCGGCGATGACAATTGTTACTATTACTCTCCATTGGATTATATGGTACAAAGGAATGTGACATATCATTAAAATTAATTTTTACCAAATTTGTTTTTACCTCCCAACCTACATATACACATGTATAGTGCATTTCACGAATAATTAGACCTCCATAATATCGCTGCCATTCCATTATGAACAACATCCAATTATAAAATAACTAAAATGCTATAAGTGTAACATTGTAATGAAAGGGATATTTCAGTTGGCTACTCTGAACCGCATTTTCCATCCTTTCCTACAACATTATAATAGCAAAAGACAAATATAATAACAAACACGACCTTCAAACGTCTTAAAATATTATTTGCCAACTCAGTAGCGTATCACGCGGAGAGGTAACTTAGGTTAGTAAAATTGAAAAGTTTTCAATTAAATTAATTATTGTAAGAAATAAACATCGTTAAAATAAAAGAATGTCCCAAACAAATATGATTATTGTTAAGAATTTCTGAAAATTTACCTGCAAATTACTCCATTAGCATAATGTGAATTAGAAATCATTAATGACCACTTGCTTTGCTTATAAATGTTGAATCAATTTTCCATTTTGCCATTATACTGTAAACAATAATTTGTAACGGTTGTAGTGATTGTGTAGTTTTTATACTAAAATGGAAGAAAGTTTTGTTTTAACTAAAATAATTTACTACATACTTGTTCATTTTTTAAAATTTGTATTAAAATAGTTAAAATAGTATATAATAATAATACTAGGTGAGCGTGGTGATGGCGAATTTATTAATAATAAATTTATTCAAATAAGTTTTTCACTTTTTTAAATGACAAAAGGTACTACGCCAATGAGTGTTCCCGCTTTATTTAGTGACAAACTTAAATGGCGGCCATATTGTAGAGGTCTAATTACTCGTGAAATGCACTTTAGGTATAGGACGTTATGAAATCCATTTTTTTTCACTAACGCTAAGTCGACTTATTACCTCATTTACGAAGTTTGACAACGTTTCACCAAGATTGGTTATGATATCTGTGGATGTATGTTAGTATCCATGATAACTCCAAAATGACATCTGCATAGCTAAAATTTGTTATTTAAGCTTGTTTTCATTTCTCTTCGAGCTGATTAGATTATGGGAGAAATTCAGCGGCGAAGAGGGAGGTTTATTAAGAGCAGTTCTTGGTTTTATGAAATATTTATGAAACGACTGTATATTTCAAAGATATAAAATACCAGGCATACAAACCTTAAACATATTGATCAATTATGTTCTATGCTATTCTTTTGAAATTCCTAAGGTAGAATTGTTTTAGTTCAAATTTGTTCAATATTTGAATAACGATCAACTTTATAGAAAAATGTGTAAATATATTTTTAAAGAAAATTTAATTTCAAGTAACTTTTCTTTATAAAGATTCTTAATATAAAGAAAAATAGGTCTTAAAATTAATTAAACAAGATTGAAAATGCTTAAACTGTACTATCGATATTTTACACGGCTTTCGAATTTTTTTACGTTAGCATCTATATATCTATCTGTTATGAACATATTAAAAGAGATTGCATAACTATCTTAAAAATTTCATTCCTTTTAAATTAAACTTTGTAAGTTGGAAAGTCATATGTTATTCCACACTATAATAAATATTTCACTAATTACTAATAAAATATGTTTATTAAACAGGTATATTTAAAAATATAATGCTGGCACCACTATTCAAACACCATTGTTTGTTACCAACCTACGTTCTATACAAATTGAAATACCTACAAGGTGACAATTAGAATTTACTTTTTTCAAAATTTTCAACATAAATACTGTGACTCGTTTTCAAAACTTGGATTCGTGGGTAAAAATGCAGTTTCTTAATATACTATTAGAATTTGATGGATAAACTGGAATGCACCTTCATGTGGTGATAGTAGAATAGTAGAAGTGCCTTCATTGTTTATTGTTTAAATTTAGTATTTAGTAGTAATAAACTATTATTTCAAAATTATTCCTCAAGGATTTTTAAAACTATACATCGACGTTACAAAAGTATCAATTCCTGAGCAAAAAACAATATGGCAAACTACAAAGTCTAAGACGCAACAATTATGTGGCGTTGGTTACAAATACAGCAAATAAACAGTTGCAGAGTAATTTACCGTGCAATCGCAAAACACAGTAATCCCAAAAATAAGTTTGAAATGATTGCCAAAAAAAAGGGACTAAGAGCAGTAATCAGGTAGGATAAGCTAATAATAAACGGAGAAGCATGGAAGATAAAAGATTTAACAGGAATGACAAAGAAAGAAGGAAGTAGCAATAAACGAGGAAGTAGATTAACAAAAGAAAAGAGGTAGATTGTAACGGGTGCCTTAGAAAATTTGGTAATTGGAAAGTATTTAAATAAACGCGACAGTTGCGCAAACGTAAATGTTTTGAAGAGGATGAGACGCTGTCATAATGACGTGTCGTTTTTAAAACAGTCGCCTTAAGTAAGCGATCAGAGTTGGTCGAAAATCACCAACAGAGTAATTCGTCGTCGAAGCACGAATTACAAGGTAATAGTCAAGTTACCCTAAAATTAGAAAAGATTGTGCAATAAATTAAAATCGCGTTAAAGGTTACCCAATAATTAAAAATCACGTTTTCTGGTTTAAATATTGAACGATTAAATGTAGAATAAGACAATCGATCCAGTGTAATAGATCGATACATAAAGCAAAGTAATTGGAAAATATTGACAATTAAAAGCGCGCCGTTGGTAGTTCGCTTGCAGTTCGTCGCGCAAGCTATTTGTCGTTAAAATTGAGCAATTAAAGTAATAATTGACTATTATAAATATATCAAGCAGTTATTTACAAAAATCATAAGTGTTGGAGAGAAAATTGCAATAGACTTAATCCACAAAAAGGTGTAAACAAGATATCGTGGGAACAAAGAAGCAAGGAGCCAATTGCATCCGGCCCAATTGCGTAATCGGCTTTCAACGAGGCACCAGATAGGTACGATTTCTAATAGCGTAAATAAAGAAACGTTTGTGTTTTGTTTTCTCTGAATTTAAATTGAATATCAAAATCGAACGGAAAACATTCCATTCAATTTTGATAAAGGTTTTTTGTTGCATGTTAGTATTAAGAATCTTACTTAGAATTAAAGGTTTGAGTGTTAATGCTGTTAAACAAAACATTTTGCACTTCAATTTCAGTAATAAAATAAGTATAACGTTTGTTTTGTTTTATTATTAACGACTATTGATATTAAAAGCTTACATATTGATTATATAAATGCGAAAGGAAGACAATCGAATTGAGTATACATTTTCGTAATTGATAAAAGTGACCATTTCTTTTAACATTTGAGCTAGCTGGCGTACCTAAATAAGAAAAGAGTTTGCTAACGTAAATATTAAAGTTCATTTATTCCAACTGAAATTAAATAGCAAGCAAATTAAAACTAACTAGTAGATGATATCTTTATAAAATAAACCCATTCAGCGTAAATAAAAAGGTAATTATTTTAAATCTCACAAAAACAATAGAAATTTTTTATTCAATAATTTTGACATAAAAAATGGTAAAAGAACCCTAATATTATTCTTTGTAGCGGAGTGTAAACAACACAAGTAATAACGTAAGGTATTACGCCCGTTGGAAGATCCACAGATGAAAGAAGCCCATCCCAAGGAGCAGTACCAAAAAGAAAACTTGAACGCAATGTTGCTACCCTTGCACACAGAAAAGCAAGGATCAACAGAGGATGACTTAAATAAAACGATTAGGAACATTACAAAGACAAATAGAATCCAAAAAACTAGCAGGAACTGAAAGCCGGACTGAGTGATCTAAGGAAGACCAAAAGCAATAATACCGGATAAAGAGAAAGGAAAGAAGAACAGAAAAATGAAGAAGGAACAAACGTGAAAATAGTAACGTAGAATGTAACATCCATAACCAACTAAGGACAAGAAATAATAGAAGAAATGAAGAGATACGACATACAAATATTAGGGCTTAGAGAAGTAAAGAAAACAGGAAAAGGTCAAACAACAATAACTACAAGCTATACTACTCAGGAATAGATCCATGAGGGAAGCCAAAGTAAACAATGGGCATAATAGTAACAGAGGCGATTAACAAAAGAATAACTAACTATATAGCCATAATAGCGAAACAAGAAGAAGAAATAAGCATAATTCAAATACACAGCCCAATAGAAGGAACTGATGAAAATACAACGGTAGAATTCTATTCAAAGTTACAGCCCACATTAGACAAAATAAAGGTGAGAACATAACAAAATAATTATAATGGGAGACTGGAACGTGGGAATATGAAAGGACATACATAAGAGATTGGGATCCAGAGGACCATATGAAGAAAGGGAAGAGGACCATATGTAGAAAGGGAATTAAATGAGAATAGGAATAAAATGATACAATTTTGTATAGCAAAGAGCTGAAAATTGGAAGTAAAAACAAGAAGATCGACTAACTTTTGTTGCACAAGAGAAACAAGCAAGTAGCATCGTAGACTATATAGTATACACAGCGGAAATGAAAGAAGGCATAAAAGAAATAAAAGTGGAAACAGAAGCAGAAATTGGCACACAACACAGACTGGTAATAGGAAAATTGAGGAATGCCAAATCAACCACAGAGAAGATACAATAATTTAATAAAATAAATATAAATAAGTTAGCAAATGACGAAAACAAAAATAAAAATAGACAAATAATGGAGGCAAAAATAAACAACTTTGTATTGGAAAATAGAAACTGAGCAATGGAAGATAGAAGGCAAACACTAAAAGAAATAATAACTAGCTCAGCAATGGAAATATGTGGATACAGGAAGATAAATACGGGACAGAAAAAGACAAGATAGTGGATAAAAAAAATCAATGTTGCAGTACAAGCCAAAAAAACAAGCATGGAAAAAGTATATAGACACAAAAGAAATAAGAGACAAAGAAAAATATGATAAAAAGAGAAGAGGGGCAAAAGAAGTAGTGCAAAAGGTGAAGCAAAAAACATGGAAGGAATTGGAAATGAACTAAGTGAAGGATATAGAATCAACAATAGAAAATTTTGGAATGCAATAAAAGGATTAAGAGGAAAAAGATAGATTCAGGCGTAAGGGATAAAAACAACATAATAAAAATAAACATACCAGAAAAAATGAAGGTATGGAGAAGTTACTACAGCTAAAAATTCGACAAAGACAGAAGAACATAATAAAATACAACTAGTACAAGTAAATACATATTAGAACAGGAAGAGGAAATGCAGACCTATAATATAGAAATAGAAGAAGCAATAAAAAACATCAAGATAGGAAAAGTAAGTGGAGAAGATGGGGTAGACCCAGAAATGATTAAGTACATGGGAGAGAAGGGAATAACATGGTTACACAAAATTTTAACTGAAGCGTGAGAAAGAAATACGATACCTAAGGAATGGAACAACAACCTGATAATACCCATACACAAAAAAGGCGACAAGACCCAATGTAACAATTACAGACCAATGTGCGTATCACCGGTGGCTTACAAAGTATATACAAAATAAACTAAAGGTACAAAAGTACATAGAGGATAAACTAGAAGATGAACAAACAGCTTTCAGAGAGAAAAGACAAATGACGATCAACTGATAGAAGGAAAAATGGAGACAGAGGAAGAACTTATTCTCGCATTCATCGATCTATGGGAAACATTTGATTCAATACAGAGACAAGTAATAGGAAACTGGCTAGAACTAATAGGTACGTCGAAAAAACTAATACAAGTCATAAACTCATTACATGGAGAACCAAAAGCAAGAGTACAAATAAATGGCAACAGGTCAGAACCATTTAATATTAGGAAGGGATTAAAGCAGGGAGATAGCCTAAGTCCATACCTGTTTATAATAGTATATAAACAGACTGCTGAAAAATACAAGAATAAGAACAGAGAAACTACAAACTGCAATGGGACACAGGAATATGGTACCAATGAGAGTGGACAGCGTGCTATATGCAGATGCAGATGACCTGGTGCTTAAACCAGATAAAAGAAATAAAATGCAAAAGTTGATAAATGCAGGGTGAATCACGACCAACGCCGCGGAGTTCTACGGCGAAGCGGCATATCATTGTTAATTTCTAATACAGTGGAATTATGTAATCAGCAACACTAAAAATATTATGAAATATACTGAGCGCTCCAAAAAAGTGGCATATCAAACTTATTTTGAAATGACACACCCCGTATATTATTGCATTTTCGAATTTTACATAAAAAATAAGTAGCACTTTCATAAGGGTTCTCTATACCTACATACAGAGTGTTTCAAGTTATATCAATTTTTCTGAAAATGTAGGGTTTTAGGAAAAATTAAATATCTGCTAACAAAATTAACTCCAACAAATTTACTCTTAGGATTAAGTAAAATACTGTTCCCTTAGTCAATTTATTCACTGAATAGTAAACACCTCTTTACAGGGTGTTCATTTTTTTCAGTTAAATTAGTAGAAGATTCATACTGAAATATTCGGAACACCCTGTATTTTATACACTTATCGTTTAGCTTACTTAATTACCGTTCAACTTCTATAAGGGTTTCCTATAACTAAACCTTCAAATATTCAACTTATTTAATAATTTTTTAAATTTCTATGTTCCTTTATCATTTGTAGATTGAAATATCCTCCCAAAACACCTACTCTTAACGATTTTTGGCTAATGTAACACATTTTCAAATTTAAATTATAGTAACTTTAATTTAAACGTTTATGAAGTTATTTCTACACTATGTAGATTAAACTAAAAATCAAAATAGATTTTTTATACACTTATCTTTACTCTCGCTAACCATAACAACAAATTGTCACCTTCCAAAGCTCTGATGATGCTTGGCTCGTCCAAGCGAAACTGTTCAGTTTCAATTTTAAAAAATAAAGTGAAACTTTAAAAAATCTATTGTGATTTTTAATCTACATAATGCAACATGACAAACAATGGAAACTAAAATTTTATTTATGTCGTGTGATAATTTGCCCAAAAAAATTACAATGAATGTTCGATATGAAGTCCATCTTCTTGAATACACAGTGTTATTCTTTTTTCCAACGAACATCTTACGTTTTGCAACATATCAGGGGTGACCATTTATACAGAAACAGACAAATTCCAAAAATTATTAAATAAGTTGAAAATTTGAAGGTATAGGAAACCCTTATAGAGGTTGAAAGGTAATTAAGTAAGCTAAACGATAAGCGTATAAAATACAGCGTGTTCCATAAGCCGAATATTTCAGTATGAATGTTCTACTAATTTAACTGAAAAAAATGAACACCCTGTGAAGAGGTGTTTATTATTCAGTCAATAAATAGACTAAGGGGAACAGTATTTTACACAAACTTAAGAGTAAATTTGTTGGAGTTAATTTTATTAGGAGATATTTAATTTTTCCTAAAACCCTACATTTTCAGAAAAATTGATATAACTTGAAACACTCTGTATGTAGGTATAGGGAACCTTTATGAAAGTGCTAGTTATTTTTTATGTAAAATTCCAAAATGCAATAATATACGGGGTGTGTCATTTGGAGCACCCTATATATTTAAAAATATGTTTAAAAGGTTGCTCATATTGACTTACACAATATCACTTTATTAGAAATTAATGATTATATGCCGCTTCGCCCTAGAATTCCGTGATTCACCCTGTATATGCACCGAATAAATTGAAGATGGAAGTTAATGTGGAAAAAGGAGAATAAATATAAAAAAGAAAAAGAGCATCGAAATCAAATCCTATATAAATATGAACCTATGGAAGAAGTGATCACAATGGAATACCTCAGAAATATTATAGAAAATGACGGTAGAATAGACCTGGAAATAGTCAACAAAATAAAAAAAAAACAAATAATCTGTAACACATTAAATAAAACAATCTTTAGGAAAACCGAAATAAATGAAAAAACTAAAGTAGACATACACAACATAGTAACAATTCCAATGATCCTATATGGTAGTGAAACGTGAGACATTACAGCAGAAACACAAACCAAAATTAATTGCAGCTGAAATTAAGTACTTCAGGAAGATAGCGGGGAAAACCAAATTGGACAACATTCAAAATGGGGAAATCATAAGAAAATTAAACCAACAAACGATAACATAAAAAACTCAGATGAAACAACTAGAATGGTATGGACAGCGACAGAGAATGGACAGAAATAGACCGCCGAAAAAAGTAATGGAAACTAAACGAGCGAATAAACGGAAAAGAGGAAGGTCGCGAATCACCTGGATGAAGTGCATAGAAGGGAGAACTAATGAAGAGTTGAAAGAAATCTCCAAAGACCGCAAAAGATGGAAGTAATGGATGAAGGGCACAGAATCCGCTAATATCCAACGCCCGTGAGGATAACAAAGGATAAAACGAGAAAGAAAGAAAGTAATTGCGTTTCAAAGCTTTTCGCAATTGTTTTTTTTATCCCTTGAACATAAAGTTGTGAAATTTTATGCTATACTCTGGCCCACAGTTATAATTCAGTGTGGAAACATCCGATAATGTATTTTAAATGGGAAAGATCCCGACATGGTTGCCAGACCTTTCGCAGGGCCGCACTTAAAAATATTTAAAAATAACACAGGTAACTGTTATACAGATGATATTATTCAGTAATAATTAGTAGATTGTCCTTTATTGTAGGAAAGTTTAAATCTATAGTTAATGAGATAATAATTCCCAAATAGTACTGGAAACTACATCATTAGTCATTAGTGTTAATGGGTAATTAGAAATTTTCCATATAAATAAGCCCCATTTCAGAACACATTTAAAAGTTAATCAAATTTCCAGTACATCACATTGTGAGAGAGACTTCGATTTATATCATGGACCAGTTTCTGTACTTAAATTTAAGCAGGGCATGACCCTTAATTTACAATCGAACTGATTACTTCTAAACGTACAAAACTATCACTTTAACTTAGACAACGGTCAGAGTTTGTCACTTACTATTTACTATTGAAAATGTTTCAAAAATGTGCGTCGCTCATGTTAAAAAATTGGACGATATTGCACCAGTAATCGTAAATTTAGAAGACGATTCCGATGATGAAAATGACTCGGATATGGATTGCGATTAAAGCGATTCATTCAATGACTACATAATCATTATTTCCTTTTACGATATTAAAGTTTGAGATTATTAATTTCCATTATTCTTTAAAACCCACGTTCATTAAAAGTTACTATTAATTTCTATAATTCTTTATTTCCAAAACTGTCCTGTCTGTTGTGAATATAAATATCTTTTAATACAATAATTATGGGAATATTACCTCTGCCTGTCCAGTGACAATTGGTATTAATTATTATTTAATATCAATACTTGACCGAACCACGTCAAAAATATTAATCAACAAATTTATTTAGCTTAATATGAGAAAAGATATTATTGTCCTAAATATTGTTTTATCCATTTCACTAACCCCAGTTACTTCTGGAATTGAAGCGCATACGATCCTGAGATACCAGGTAGCTCCGTAAGTGGCAATTCTGTTCTCCGTATAGCCAGTACTGAATTTTAACTATGGACCAGAGTATAGTATACAGTTTATTGTGCTTATTCGGACTTTTATAGTTAGATTTATAAATTCTAATTATGTTTGAAACAGATTTCCATTACGTGAGAATAAAATCAAATATTGACAACTCGATAATAAATGCTCTAAAAATTTAGCATGTTTTAAGATATTTATTTTGAATAGTGAAAAGAAAATGGATTTTTATTGAACAAAAACGTGAAATATCAATTAAATAACACAAATAATACACAACCTACCATGCGAATGCGGCAGAGCATACATAGGAGAGAGCAGTAGACCACTCAAAGTGAGAACTCAGGAACACAAGAACAACGTCCGCAAGGGCGAAACAGAAAGATCAAGAATCGCTGAACATGTCTGGAACGAAGACCACCGCATCCAATGGGATAACATACAGATAGTGGCAAAGGACGAGAATACAACTCGTCGGAAACTCAAAGAAGCCACATTCATCGCACTAGCAGAAAATCCAATAAGCCAAGCTAGTGTAGAAATGAAACCCATATGGATTCCAATAATGCGCGAAGAGCTTAAGCGCAATACACCTGCGCAAGAGGTTACGGCGCAACATGCGCAATAAACTTCTGCGCAACCACGAAAATAGTTGAATATATATATAAGTTCTAACAAATATATATTGGATTACTCAGTGGCTCAGCGGTAAAGGTGTCAGACTAGTAAGTGAAAGGTACCAAGTTCGAATCTGAGAGTAGTCAAGTGCTTGAGAAAAATTAGATATAACAAATGAATTCGACTCAAGTGCGAAAACAGTCCTTCTCAGGACTAAGCCTGATGACGGAAGCAGAGTCCGCTTCCGAAACGTCGCGCTCAAAAAGCATAAACTGTGGAAATAGGCCGATCAACTCCACTAATAAATAATACAATGTTTAACAAAAAAATTAGATTTTCCCAAATCTTCCAAATCATCAGAGCAGGTACGCTAGACCAAAAGATTTGTTTTCTTGCAGGCATATGTGCAACAATTTCCGGACATGATGCTTCTTGTTGGAACTTATTCCTCTACAAGACTGGACAATTTAAAAAATTTGTTCGATGCCTTTAGGTTCCTAGGTTTTGTTGAAAAGTTCACACATGCAGTGAACAACAGCCAATTCTTATTTTGAGCAGTATAATTATCCGCCCAAAGTATAACATGGTTCGTTTCATCATTGAGTCTTATTAGTAAGTTGAAGTAACATCACGTTCATTTTTCCCCCTTATTCTTCATGTCATACAACACACTTATTTTGACCATGTGGCCTTAAATTTGTAAAAGTTTCATGGAAAGCCACTAGTCGGCTTACAAAAAAAGATTTTTTATTATGTCATTATTTTATGTTTTTGTTGTATCGTCATGGTGTTTTTGTCAGACAATGGCGTATCTTCCATTGTGAATTTGATGGCTATCACAAACAGCGAGATTCATGTGAACCATTTCGCCGTTTGCTGAAATATTTCTATTTTCGTTTGATTGCTTAACCTTATTTGCATCAGGGTTGTGAATTTCAATCAACGTATTTTCACAAGTGCATGCTTTCTGAAAACCCAAGCATGTGAGACTAGGGGATAACATAATTATATGCGCTCTTTAATATTTTTATAATTTTGTTCACCAATTTCCGGCATCCTGGTTGCATTTGATTTCCCTCTTCTAAGGTAGGTAAATCATTATGTTCTCTTAAGATAATTGGTGATTATCATATCCGATTTACAACCAATTATGTGAAGAAAGCTTGGTTTCACAAACAGAAATCATTTGGACACATGTTATTTATTCTCTTTGATTGATTCTATGTCTCTTGTTTGAAAATTGGGTAGCAGCTGATTTGGATCTGGATTTGCAAAATTAGTGTTTGGTAAGTTACAGTAAATTGAGTAAATTTTGTTTATTTTGGCACCTACTTTGCGATATTTTTAGGGTTCTTAAATATAAATTTATGTAGAAACAATTGCCTTTCACTGAAATCAAGTAGTTTGAAATACTCATAAATTTTTTCTTTTGGTTTTCGGAGACTCTTTCTGCAGGTTTTTGAACATGATGGCAAATGTTAAATTTTCTCAGTTGGGGAAGGTTTTAAGGTTTTTTCAATTTTTTTTTTTGTGATCTACCCTAATGGACAATGCTGTTTTACATGCTGTGTACCTAGGGTATTTCGTGAATTGTCTTTTTCCAGTGAAGTGCTCTGTGACGGTACTACTTCACATGAAGTATTCTGTGAACTAGGTTGCTGAAAGTGACGGGGATAACTGTGCAGACGACTCCGACTCCAAGAAAGACATTATTCTATCAGTACTGGGTTTGTCATGGATATTCATATGTAACGGTTGCGAACCAGCAATCAAACTAGCATTATCAATTACAACCTCCATTAATTCTGAACCATTCATTTAGCCCTTCAAATCCCAAATTAGCTAATGTCGCAAACACTTGTGTTTTATCAATAAAATCGCTTAATTTTTGTGTTTGGCTGTAGAAAAATTTTGATGGTTTGTTTTTGTTAATTTCCTGTTTGGGAATATAATAAACATCTCGATTGGAGTCATCAATAGGTGATTAGGATGATGCTTTACTATCACAAATTCTAACATAATAGAAATATTGTTTTAGGCGCACTTTCCTAAAAAATTCATACCATAACATGACAAGAATTTGAGTCAATGTGTTAGCAATTTACATTTCGACAAGTATGAAAAGACAAGTATCAATGAAAGAAGGACTGAAATATTTTGTTCTTGTTTGCCAAATGTCATTTCTTTTACTTTAATCACTAATGTATTTAAGACAAGATTGATGAGCTTTGTTTCTCGACTGTCCAATTTGTACATTGTCACAATTAATGCAAGTCAACTGTTTTACTACTTAATTTAGTCGACACTAATCTGTAAAACTACACACTGCATACTGCCAAGTATGCAAGTTAAACTAATGTAAGCAAAATAAAGTTGGTAGTACCCTAAAATGCAGGTGTTCGGTTGCAGTAAATTTAGTTATTGAACATCAATATGCAATTCTATAATAGCAAACGAAAAAGCTTGACTTGCTTGATTTTACTATTCTATTCTGAGTCTCTAGCAACTTTAAGTCCACTTCTCTATTACTAAATTGCAAATCAGTTTATTTTGGTAACACTACATGAGTTCGACATGTTAAAATCTATGAGTTAGTAAAACAATAACGAGGACACATATTTACATTTTTGAAATACTATAAACAGTACACAAAAGTAAAAAATTCAATTTTCAAGTAACTAAGATTTACTATGTTTTACGATTGCACGGCAATAATGTTTGTGAAGTGTATTATCAGGAAAGTTGTAGGAGTAAATCAAAAACCCATACACACATTGACAGTGATAAAATAATTTGTTGTTCCGATAACGAATTATCCTATGAGTTATGAGATACCAATAATATTTCTAATGCAAGTAATTACACTAATCCTATAGTAGTAGTTATGTTGAAATTTTGCAGGTTACACTAAAATATCTAAAAGTTAGTAAAAATAATTAAAGAAAAATGATAGTATTTATTAGAAATCTGTAACGTTCGGCCACGAATTGAACAGAATGCTAAAAACCGCAATCAGAATAAAACGCAAACGTTAACAAAAGGTGCTTTAAATGTAGTAATGTGGTTTAACTTTCCTAATAATAGGGAAGAAGTCCATCATTACTCATAAGTTACTGGTAGTGCAAAGCATCAACTATATAAATACATAGTGACAATTGCATGTTCCCATTATCTTTGTTGGTTTTAAATTTTCAAATCTGGTTCTTGAGGCTCTGAGCTAACATAACACTAGAAACGGCCCCAAATTTTTTTAATGAGTGATTTTGAATTATCGGCAGTAATTTTTTTTTACTTTTGTGATTTCAGAAATTTTATTTCAATTTTTATTTTTTTTTAGTAACAATATATACTTTCTTTAATTCATTTTAAATAATGATTCATAAGTTTTTAATTTTGGCATTAACCGGTTTTTAATTTCGTTTTTTTGACAGATCGACTGTCTTATATGGGATGAGGATTACATAGTAAAATAACTAATAATTGTGTGACTTTTACAAATGATGTACAATCACTATTTCCTAACTGTTTGCAAATTCCAGTATGTTTTTAATGGCCCTTTCACTAGTAATGTATAGTGGCTGGTTTTACTATACATATCTTCAATGATATGTATTGTATATATTCCCCTGTGATATGTACAAACTGTGAGAGCCGACAAATTAAAACTATTCTTGTACTAGTAATATGACACCTTTTTACACATACAAAAATATGTTGTTTCTTGTTTACAGCTACTGAATGAAATGATAAAAATATACGCGTGTATACGAATATCTCAGTAAAGGTTGTATTATTGCTATACAAGTCACTCAAGATGTGTACGGTTTGTATGCTATTGTATCAAATGATAAGTTTATGGTAATACCATTGAGTTCCAATTGGCAATTGGTGGAATTGGCAAAAAGATTCTTACATAAGTTCAGGCTATCCGTTTGTCTAAAACTTTAATCAAATATTATTTCTCTGACTTTTAATTTTTAAAAAATAAATGAAAATCTTATTTTTCCTTACCTTTTGGAGAAACTAAACATCTTGGTGAATAAAGAACTTTCCCCAAATTTTCAATAAAAAAATCATCTAAATTATTGATGAGTATTTTAGAACGCCTTGTATATAAAGTTTCTCATTTTCGTCGTAGATTTTTTAAGAAAAATTTTTCTTAAAATGTAGATAGTTCTTTTAGATGATACAGTACAACCTTGCTAATCCGAACTAATTAGGGAACGTGGATATTGGGATTATCAAATTGTGCATATTAGCAAATTTAGAAATGTTATACATGTGTGTATGTGTGCATCCTTCTCACGTCCAACGTGTACAGGCGCTGCAACCTGGAGATCATCCGCGCAGTGTTCAATTCTGTGAATGGCTGTTACAAAAACACGCAACTGACGAAACCTTCACTAAAACCATTTTGGCTGTAGACGAAGCAAACTTTACTCGCGACCGCATAAATAACTTCCAGGACACGTACGTTTGGTCTATAGAAAACCCACATGCAATTAAACAAACAAATTTTCAACATCGATTTTCATCAATGTATGGGCAGGTCATTGCTCATTGTACCCCATATTTTACCAGATCGTTTAACTGGCGAAAGTTATTTAAACTGTTTACCAAATGACTGCCGGTTTTGTTACATTATTTACCATTATATATTAGGCAAACCATGTGGCCGATCATGGGATGCGTCGTGTTCAACTATGTGTAGACCAAAATAGAGCTCATTTTGAACATCATTTAAGTTAAATTAAGTTTTGGATGCATACATATTTTTTAAAAGTAAGTTCAGTTGTTATTGATAAATTTAGCATAAACTCAAAAATTATTTTCTGGTAAAAATCATCACCAATGCAATTTGACTATCACTTGCCATAAAACTCGTACTTTCAATTTTGAATTTAAATAACA
This sequence comes from Vesta saturnalis, assembly GCA_036346205.1. NCBI lineage: Eukaryota > Metazoa > Arthropoda > Insecta > Coleoptera > Lampyridae > Vesta > Vesta saturnalis. The sequence goes on along the minus strand of JARFJB010002143.1, from coordinate 3,272,634 downwards.
ATTCAGTAAAGTAAAATTAGAAAAATGCGTTAAAACGGTTTTTAATTTTTTTACTCGAAAAATCAGTAGCATACCATTTTTTTTTTAAAATAAACAACTTTTTTATACGCGCGCCACCCCCACACCCAACAATATTTTATTTACTGAAGAAATTCCCTCCAAAGTAGCTATTGACACCTACAAAATTTTGTTTAATTATTCCCAAGTGGTTTGGCAGTTATTAATAAATTTTCATTTTTTAAATAAAACTTTTGACACCTTGCATCTCCCTTGTTGTTGATATTTCGAAAAAGCGCCACAGGAAAAGAAGTATTTTTTGAAGCCCTATTCGCTGGTGAAAGGATAATTCCAACTTTAGAATGACTTTGTATATACAGGGCGCGGCATTACTGCGAAGAAGTCCAGTTACTCATTTGTCATAAGAGAGAGAAATGGAAATGATTACTTTCTGGGTTTTTGTAAATGAAACACCATGTATTTTAGTATTGTAATGAGATGTTATTTTATGGTACTTTATTATTTCTTAAGTATTCCCTATACCTAATTGCCTTAACTTGTGAGTTATTCAGGACTATTTCAGCCAAACATTAATTGAAACAATAATTACGTGAAATTTTATTAGGATGGCCGTGGAAATATTGAACCAAAAACAATTTTTCAAAAAAAAAAAAAAAAAATTATAAGAATGTAGTTACTTAACAAAAATAACAAGAAAAATGTCTTCGTCGACGTTGATAGACAATTGCAAGCGATCTTCAAAAGAGTGACCAACATTTTAACACATTTCTGTGCAAGCTCATACATTGATTTCTAATTCTCTTCTTCATATCTTCTTTACTTATAGGAGGTACACCTTATCTTTTACATAGCCTCAGAACAAAAAGTCTAACTTGTTTAACCCTGGAGATCATGGAGGCACCTTGTAGGTCCTCCCCTTGCAATCCATCTTCCCCGAAAACTATGATTTAAATGCTCATTTACTAAGAAATTGTGATGTACTGGAGCGCCGTGTTGTAATATCCAGATTCTCCGACGTATATTCAACGGTACTGCTTCCAATAATTCTAACAAATCGTTATCCAGGAAATGTAGATACATTTAGGTGATCCTCGAAAAAGACATAAAAATGACATAGTTTCCAAGATTGCCCCAAGATTGAACGACCATCTTGTCTGACTGTGGGTGAGAATTTGGTGCGGATTAGAAGTTGAGTAATACTGGAAATCATGTCTGTTTCTGGATACCATTCTTATGGAAAGTAGCTTCAACTCCAAATAACACATATTATAATCATCCTCATTAAGCTCTGGATCCAATTGTGAATGATATGGATGAATCTTATTCTTTTTTAAACGACCACTAATTTAAAAAGTATTTGCAATTTCCCTCGTACTAATATGCAGATTCTCACTAACACTAAAAATGACATTTAATTCATTTTCTTCAGTTACTACAATTTTTATTCGTTCAGATGTCGTAATCTACGTGTCCAGTTCGTTGAAACCATTCTAATAGACTTTGAAAAGCTTCTGTTCTTGGTTGTGGTCTATCAGGGAATTGCTGATGATAAATTGTTCTTGCTAGTAGCACATTGTTAGTAATAGTAAAAAAAGCAACAGGAACCAATAAAAGTAGTCTGAAAACTTTTAAAGAAGTTTAATATCAAAATCATAGCCAACTAGAATATTGTGGGTTTTTGTTAATGTTTTACACATCAACAATCTTAACTACTCAGGTATTTTGTCATCACACCAAATATTAACCAATTAAGGATCAGTCTAGATTATTATGTAATTTTTTGTTATTCAACATTTCCCCGGCCAACCTAATAAAATTTCACCTAATTCTTGTTTCAATTAATGTTTGGCTGTAATAGTCATGGATAACTCACAAATTAAGGCAATTAGGTGTAGGGAATACTTAAAAAATAATGAAGTACCATAAAATAACATTTCATTACAATACTAAAATACAGGGTATTTCATTTACAAAAACCCAGAAAATAATCATTTCCATTTTCGACCAATCCTGTATACAAAAAAAGAAATATTCCAGTATGTTAATAATTTTGAACAATAGTAGACTATATTAAAAATTGATTGAACGTAAATAGATTTTTTGATGTTTGTACAATGCTACAGAAATGAATAAATTGAGAAAAATACAAAAATGTAAAAATATACAGGGTGTTCTTGTTCATGTTTAGTTAGAAACATGTCCCTAATGGTTTCTTAATTAATACTTATTTGTTTTTAAAAATCTCCATTTTTAAATTTCTTATAGAATAAAAATAAATCTGAGTTTTAAACTATTTTTTTTCTTTGTATTCTAAAACTTTTCTATCCTTAACGATCCCTATAAATTTGCATTATTTTATCCTTGTTTATTAATGAAATGTTTTATTTGCAATAAAAATATATTTAATAAAATTGTAGTTTCATTCGCAGTCGTAATTATGTGTATTTAATTATTGACTGAAAACTTTGCAAAGCATATTTTTCGTACAAGTAAATCAAATAAATACATTCTCAAATATGTTTTTGTGACACTTTCAATAAAAAAAGTTATAGCGGAATGTTTTTAGTCAGTAATTTGTGGATTAAAATGCCATAACTGCTGCCTATGCATGCGATACATTCGAATTTTTCTAACCAAGTGACGTCATGCGCACGGCGGACTGATTTGCTAAGCATCCTATCTTCTGTTTATTGTATCATGCAGTAATACCAAAACGTCGTGGCAGGGCGTGGTACATGAGCAATGGCAAAATTAGAGAGGGGAAACTAGAATACCGCAGCATCTTGTATTGTAAAAGATAGTGTGGCCACAACTGTTTCAGAGTCAACGATCTACAGAATATCAGTTGAACAACAATGCCTGCCTCTAATCTCAGTTAAAAAAACTAACAAAGCATAAACTCAACTGTATCAAATGCCATGCGATAAGGTTGCTAAGGTATTCGATTAAAAACTTGTCTTACTAATATTGTTTTGACAATCAATTAAGTAAATTGTTAAATACAGTTGCAAATAACAATTGCTGATTCTACGCCAATAAGTATCTATATAAATGAGATATCAAATACAATAACTAACATTATTTTTAATTCTGATTTCGGTTTGTTTCCATTTATCTTTATTTATATTAATCAAGGACAATAATACTTACATCCATTTGTAATATTTTAAATGCAAAGAAAAGTCTGAACTTGTATGTGAAATGGATACGATATATCCTGTAGAGATGTCGTATCTTTGTGTATCGACATTTTAACAGAGTTGATATGTAAGAGTGTACTTATTATACATAAAGAGCGGCACAAACTAAATCTGCTGTATTTGTAAACTACATTGTGCAACATACAGGGTTATCCACATCGTCGCTGTTCAGATTATAAGAGATGTGTTTGAATTAAAGGGGTACATATTTGAATTGTGAGCTGATCGGTTTACCAGAGGTTTGGATTACCGTGAGTTTGGATTAGCAAGGTTGTACTTAGTACTTTTAACCAAATTAGAAATAAAGCATATACAGGGATGTGAAAGTGACAAGGCAAACACACTGTATATAACATTCGGCTATGAATTAACAAAATGTTTATTAAAGTATGTCATCCTTGCAAATGACAAAGTTACAACTTATTTGCTGAATTAGAGAAATTTACAAGAATATGGTTTACCGATGAGTAACGCAATTTTACCTTCATGAGTTACAGAATGTTACAAACTTTGATCCATTCAATGTTCAAATGCATTCATAGTTTTTACCTTAGAAATTAAACAAAATAATTTGCTACACAAAAACTAACGCTTTTAATACTTCAACCAATAATTCTTACAAACAGATTATCTCTTTTTTTAATTAAAACTTGTACATGTTAATAATCCTGTTTGATAAAGAATTAAGTTATTAATAATTCTGTCCAATTGTAAGAAAACTGAAACATTTCAAAATAATAACAACAACGTCAGAACACTTTAATGCTAAAGATGAAATACAGAACATGAATAAACATATTTACACTTTTAATCGTTTTTCTGGAAATCCAGTTTACACAGAGCCAACAATTTAAAATTTTGGCAGAATATTTGCTGTTGAAACCAGACTTATAGTTCAACAAACTTCACATATTAATTTTTACATTTTTGCAATAAAAAAAAAAACAAAATAGGTGAACGTAAAGATATAAAAAAAGTACATTTAAAGAAAATGTCATTTATAACTGGCTAAACCCCGAAATCAATTAGTTTTTAAAAAATGATTTAATTTTAATAAATGTGAAAATTTCAAAGTCATACTTTCACCTTCAACAAAATTAATTATTAAATACAATACCTTCAGGATCTTTTTGTCGCCAAGATTCAGTGCGTGTACGTGTAATTTTCGTTCTGCCTGACCCAATTGATTGTGTTCTAGTACGATCGGAAAAACGATGACTGCTAAAAGTAGGTGCACTGGAACCTTGTACATTATAAGAATCCATCCTATAACAAAAAATTTTTAAATTATAAATTTACAGTGTGATTTTGAAATTTACCTTTGACGACCTCCAGATAGTCGACGAATTTGTATACTCTCACTAGTAGCATGTGCAGAACCAGACTTATTACTATTACATGCTACACTTTCGGAAACACTTCTGTTTCGATTCTTTTGGTGCCATTGTGATCGACCGCCGTTATGTCCTCTCAACATTTCATTTATTTGTGGCTGTTAACATCAAATCAATCAATATTAAAGAAAAATAGTGATTTTTTTAACCTGCACAGTCTCAAAAATTAATATATGAATTATAGACACAAAGAAAAATAATTTGTCAACACTCACATTTATTTATACAATAGCGCCAACAATTTCAATTAAATAATTTACTAACACATGATGTGCGTGAATCAATGCTAAGCAGGTTCAATATAACTGATACACACACTATACAAAAAAAAACTAAAGCACAGTTTCAAGCAAGTGGAATGTCTAGAAAGCAAGAGCTGGTAGACTTACATCTAAATTACATTGATTGATTGAAGATTACACTTACCTCAACTACTCTAAAATCTTCGATACTCTTAAACTTTAATAAGTACTGCTTTAACGTTGGATTAACTTGAAGATCAGAACTATGTTTATAGTATTTTAAAAAAGCCCAGAATTTTTCTAATCCATATAGTTGTCCATTTTCATAGTCTTTAATAGTGTCTTGTTGAAAATCTTCATAGAGATGTGGCCTAAATTTCGTTTCTAAGCCATAGGAATAAAATCTAAAAAGGCATTCGAGTCCATAACGGTACCCTTTTTCAGCATCCTCAATAGCGAGAGTTTTAAATTCGTTGTACATTGCACGATTGAAATTTTCTCTAAGAAAGAATGACCAGAACCTAAACAATGTATTCATTTCACTAGAATGTCCACTTCCAAATCGTTTGCGATCTACAACATTTATTGTTAATAAGTATAATTTTACACCATCACATTACCTTTCAAACAGCGCTGTCTATATTTATGATAAGCTTGTTGAGTGAAATTGTTTTCTTTTAATAGGGCATGAGATGGATGTTGGAAATGTGGTAATTGTTGAGGTATACTGCCTGACATACTTCCTGCACTTGTAGCAAGAGTACTTTCGTTTGGACTAGTACCCATGCTACTCCTATAGTAATTACAATAAAAAATGAATTACCAATTATTCCTTTCTTACCCAACTGAAGATGTTCTAAGTCGATGCTCTTTAACATCCATTATCCAACCAACATGATGTTCGACAGGAGGATTATTAGAGTGCCTTGTTTTACGTTTTCTAGGAGTTCGTGGATCAGGAGACTTATCTTTAACTACGGCATAGAAACGAGTCGATCTTGGAGTACGTGATGTTTGACGTTGAGTTTTGACTTCAGTTACAGGTGGTGCTGGGGTGATAGGTATTTGTTCTTTCACTTCTTCCTCTTCTTCTTCCACATGCTACATTATAACATTAATTAAAAAGTCCTAACAAGTGTCATTACGGTTTGATCTGCCAAAATACAAAATTCATTTATCCAAATTGACATTATTTGATCAAGTAAAACATGAATCAAGCATCAATGACTCATTAGCATCCGAAATTTTCAAAATAAGTGCAGCATCAAACTGTGCTTATGGGATAGAGACTTTAATTCCTCTACAATCGAAGTATCTGGAAATGCTTTAAACCATTTAGTAAGAAATGCGAAGAGGTGATTTCTGAACGAATTTAAATATTTTGTTGAAACGTATAGTATAAATAAATAATTTTCGTGTTAGGTATGTATGAATAAATGTCTGAAACTGAAATTTTTGTAAATCTTCAATAGGAGTTAGGTTTCATATAAAAATTATTGCACATGTTAAAATTCAACCTTTTCTGGACAGACAGTATAAGAACAGATCAGACACAACAATCACGAGCGGAGTCAATTTTTTCATGCCATAAAGTATCCGTTTCAAGGTCCTTAAGGTTAAACCATAGCTTAAAATAATGAAGCGTAGAGTAGGCGTGGTTTGAAATGTAGGGATGAGTAATGTACATATTAAGTTTTAAACAGTTATGTGCACGAATAAGTGTTTTTCGCCATCGGCGATTCTAGTTAACAGCTTTACCCAAAAATATTAAAAATAGCAGTTTTAATATTCGTTCAATAATTAGAATTTAAGTTATTAAATTTATAATAGACATCTGAGGTACTATTTACGTATATATTAGATTTCGAACTTGGAATTGTTTATAGTTTAATTCACATTTTGCTTCGGACTATTTACTCACAAACAAAAACTAATGGCGCTTGCAATAGCCTTCATATTTATATTACTAGTGCGGATTTATCCCACAATAGAGTCATAGACAAAAATTTAAAAACTGTACCTGGACATTCAATTATTAATTTACAAGTTTTGTTTGAAACTGTGGCCAAGTTTGCTGTGTGTAAAAAATGCAGTAGTGAAATTAGTTTTTCCGAAGTAGGAGGGCGTAAAGGTTTGAAAACAAAGTTTGAACTGCAATAATGAATGTTGTTTGAATCAGGACACTTTTGAAAACGGTAAATACCTTCTATGTGGTAAGAATGAAATTAATTCTCGTTTTGTTTATGCCCAACGGTCTGTAGGGCTTGGAAAACCTGGGGGCACAACTTGGTGCGTTGTAACGGATTTGTCTCACCCAAAAAGCAATTGGTGCTGCTATAGATCAAGTAGCACTCGAATCTATGAAATCTGCATATAACAGCCGCTTTCGACGGGAGTTGGCAAAAGGGCCGACATACTTCCCTAAATGGTGTTATGAGTGCTACAAATGTAGACACAGGTAAACTCTGAGATGCAGCTTGCATGTCCAAGTATTGCAATACCTGTGAAGATGACTCAAAACATAGTGCCTCTCACAAATGTATGACGCTGTAATTTTTTGAAAGGTCTTTGTTTGAAAGAGGAGTATAATATGTTCAGTATCTCTAGGTGACGGAGACTCCAAACCATTCCAGGCTGTGGCTGATGAGAAATCGTATGAAATATAGATGTCACTAAACTTGAATGTGTAGGTCACATTCAAAAGATTATGGGCACACGGTTATGAAGGTTATGCAAAGATAATAAAGGCAATAAACTTGAAAATGGAAAAGCAATTTGTGGCAAAGGGAGACTAACCGATTCTATTATTGATGAATTACAGTCATTTTATAGCAATGCGATCAGACATAATGAAAACAATCTTGAAGCAATGCATAAAGCCGTATGGGCTATATATTTTCATAGTTTATCTACAAACTTAAAATCTAATCATGGACTATGCCCTACTGGGGAAAATAGTTGGTGTAAATATTACCGATCAGAAGAATCTAGGGCACCTTATGAACATAAAAATAGTTTGCCGGAAGCTATTATGAATGTAATAAAACCAGTTCTTCGGGACCTATCAAATAAAACTTTACTTCGCCAGTGCTTCCACGGTAGAACTCAAAATCTCAATGAAAGTTTGAACAATGTCATTTGGACTAGACTACCAAAGAGAATTTTTGTTGGTAGATCTACATTGGAAATGGGAGTGTATGATACGGTAATAACTTTTAATGACGGAGCGGTAGGAAGACTCAATGTTTTACAGAACCTCCAAATGACGTACTCAGCAAACATTATAGAAGGGCTGCGCTACATCTACATTATAAGAATAAAAGAAAGTCAAAAAACTGAAAAGGATATGCAAAACAGTATGGCGAAGAAAAATAATCCAGAAAAAAACTGACCTACAAACAAGAAGAGGCCAAGGACTACGAAGCAGGGGCCTTCTGAGCTGTATGGTCTAATCGGATTTAGACAGTTTTTTAGTTTCTCTCCTGAAAAATTAAGTTTTTTTAACTTTAGGAACATTTTGTAAATAAACTACAGAAGATACAGGATTGGAATTTTGTTTATGCTTTCCTACATATATAAACAGCAATCAGAACTAGAATCATAAAAACATTCCATTAATTAATAATTAAAGTGTAAATAAAAAAATGCCTAAAATAGTCATTAAATTTAATCCATTTATAAGTAATTAATCAATTAAGATGATTCTAGTTTAGATGCTGTTAATTGAGCTTGAGAAAAAGCATGCAAAGATTGAGGGCAGTAAGTCAAGCGGTTTTTAAAGATCAATAATTCTCATAAGGTGACACGGGGGAACGAAATTGCATACCAGTCTCCTTAAATCAGTTCTGATAGCGTTGTTTCGAAGACATACCCTATGCCAAGCTTTCAAATCATGTCAACGGTTTGCTGGCACTCATCAAATAAAGGTTATAATAAAATATGCATATAGCAGCACTACCAGAACATTTACTGCAAATCTAATAACTAACGAATGCTTTCCTGTGTCACTCCAATTTTCACTCATATTCACATTTATGAAAATCTTCACTTAATTAATTTAATCTTTGCTATTCATGATTCAATGTTTTATGACCTACTTCTAGTACGCATTTTCTAAATGAATTCATACCTATGTATTTTTCATGTGATAATGGGTCCTCTCACTGTATTTTTTATTAAGTCTGCAAGTACACTTAAATTCTGGTTCCGTTTGTTGTTTTCGAAAATTCTCTTTGGGAGGTATCGTTCAATATTTTCCCAACTCCCTTCAAAGAGTATGATATTACACTACAAAATATTTTATGTTGTACAAACTGAACTCTGCAACGTAATTTTTTTTCTACGACTTATTTACATAGAATTAATGACTAATAGGTTTTTCTATAACAAGATAAGCATGTGTTAATTTCATTATATTTATTGAGTGGTCAACATTGAATATATTTGTAATTAATTTAAAGATGATTTTTTTATTGCATACATTTTTTTTTTTTTTTTGGTTTATTATTATTAGTAAAATTCTACTTCCAAGTCCACTCTGTTGGCATTGCATACATTGTTTCCTATGCTTAAATAAAATATTTCCAAAACACCAATTCTGAGTTAAGGTGAATCTTGGTACCCTTTTAAATTTATATTTTGCACTACAGCCTTGTACCATACATTTTTACGTCAGTACGTCACATTTAAAAAATAGATAAATGTAAGAATCGATTTTCTCAACATACTATAATCCACAGTTTGAAGCAGAAACATCTTATCTCTTAAGATTATTAAGCCATTAAGCCATACATATACCACTTTGTTTAGAACTAGCGTTTACCTTCATATGTAAGTCCAGATGAGCATTGAGAAAAACTATATCACAATACACTTTTTTACATTACTCACCCCAGACATTTAATTTACACCGACACAATACCTGGATATATATACACCTTCTTCTTCACATACAATTAGCAGTACTTTAAATTATGAAAGTGTCTCTAATTCAATATTATTAATTACTTCTATGAAATAGTTAACAATAGAAGAATGTTTAATTAATTTGATACAGATGATAAGCTAATAGAAGAAATAAAAACTAGTAATCAATAGTTTCGTTATCACTTATCACTATAACACTTTTAAAGATGTGTCAACAATAGTCACACTCGTAACTTAATTAAAATACTTTTTAAATGATGTAGTTTATATTTATATTGTACACAAATCTACACATTTCGATAACAATTACAGTTATTGTCCTAACAATTGTCACTTCTGAGGATAACTGTAATTATTATCAAAACATATAAGATTTATGTAAAATTTAAATATAAAAATACACCATTTAAAAACCCAAAAGCTAAATATTTTAATTATAATAAAGGCCTTTATTTGTTTTATGGCGGTTAACATGCAATTTTGAAACATATTACAGGGGAAGTTCAACTAGATAGTTGTTCTTCCACTGTATATGTAATAATGGAGACAAGTTTACATTTTCACAAGTGTAACTTTATTACTGATGATTTACATCATAACCCCATCAACATATAAAGTAACTACATAGGTTCGAATACTACATTTTTCCCTTACTAAAAAATAAAAATGCAGTATTTCTCGAAATTGTTCAACTGCATCTGTTTCAGAATGTTTCTTCACGACATAACTGACATGTGAAAAACTGAGAGAAACACTGAAACTTCATCTTCACAATTGGTCACTGTGTTTACAGCGTAAAATGCTAGATTGTCTTACAATTTGTCCAGGATAAAAACCTAACGGTTAATTTACCCATACTTCCTCTCCCTCCGTAAAATATTTTGGAAAGACCGCATCATCATCATAATTTCTCTTTTGTATAATTTGTTCTAACTTCATATTTTTGACATCTGATTTTACCTTAAAATGGACGCAAATCCTTATACAGCCATTAGATTTTAACGTGAATACTATTGGTGAGACTCATGAGATTTGTGTATTTGTTATATCTACAGTTCCAAAACGCCATCATCGACTACTCCATGTTTTAAATTCCAATGAAAGGTAAGGCATTACAACAATCTTTGATTGAACAGAGCGAGATGAACTATCATATAAATGTGATTTTAAGCAATAAAATTAAATCAATACATTTGACGTTTATTCGATGTCTATCGGGTCTCATCAAGTTTCTCTAAACATAAGTGCAGTTTATAATTTTTGGATAATAATTGAATTCCTTGGATCGAAAATCTATTCATTCTATAATCTTGTACGCAATTTAAATACTTTGTTTACATTAAATTTAGTCAATGTCATTTACATTAAATTAAGTATATACACACTGTATGAGATTGGTAAGTGCAAATACTAAAAAATATTCATGGTGGTTATACAAACAAAATACTCAACAATAAAATCAAATTTTGGCAAATCAAACACAAAGAAAACATTGAACAGTTACAATAAATTGATGTTACCTGTGGTTGTAATGGAGGTGGAGGTGGTGGAGGTACTTCAGGATTTTGTTTGCGAGGCGCTGGAGGAGCAATTTTTTCGAACACTTCTTGACTTATCACGTTAACAGTCTTGTAGCTACCAGAAATTGGTCGGTCCTACAAAATATCGAATTGAATTTTCATAATTCAATAAAAATGGATTTAATTTACATAATCACTATCAGTCCATATATCCTCTTCGTAATAATAAAGTCCATCATTTATAGCCTGTCCGATTTCTTGAGTCATTTTAACACGTGTAGTCCAATCACCAGTACGATCGTAACCTTCATGTTTTGGTGCACGTGTGGAAGGAACTTGAGTAACAATTAAGAGTTTATTAATATCACGATCGCTTACTTCATCAGCATCATCATCGGGCCTAAAATATTAAAAACAATAAAAATTATAATAAAATCTAGAAATCCAGGTATTTTTACCAATCCGTTGTAAATGTGTTTTGTCTACCTATAGGAACCTCTTGATCAAGTTCCTCATCAAAATGAAAATCAAGCTCTTCTCTCTCTATTCGATGTTCTTCTTTTTTACTATCCTTTTTAATTTTGTTTTCCTTGTTTTCTTTGTTTTTACGTTTCACTTCCCGCCAGTTATCATCTGTTATTGGTTTAGAATCCTTTTCTTTATTCTCATTAATCGACTTTTGCTTATTTTTATTATTATCAAGCTTTTCTGTACTCTTATCTCCTTTATTATTCATAACTAAAATCACGGAAATTATTATATTAACCAAAAAAATAGTAAAAAAATGTTTAAATTTAATCTGTACTGTTATATCTTGAGATTTCACTATTTCTACTAAATTTCGATAAACCTCTACAATTCAAATTAACAAATAGTAAATAAAAAGATACAAATTAATTTAAACCGTTTAGAATAATGAGAGTGTTCAACTTGTTCACATTAATATGATGCATAATCATAATTGACACTTTCTTTTTTATGTTAATCATTAAGGATATTATCACACTCAAATTAATAAAGATTAGTTTGACTGGACTTATTTTGCTAAAATATTCGATATGGATGGTTCAGAAGTTTTTTACATTGCACTATGCTAGTCAAAGCTGAATCTATCAATTACAATTCAGGTATCTTACTCAGTTTTAGAGTGGAAGAGATGAACCAAGGAGTGCACACTTGAAGTTTGAAAATCAAAAACGTCTTAAAGGGGGTGGTTGCAGAGCTGTGAAGCCAAGAGAAAAACGAACACTTTAAACCAGTCTCATATTTTTATAAATATACACCAGTAAAAAGTTTCAACGAATTCTAAGTGAACATTTTTAATTTAAAGTATAACTTTTCACTAAATACTGAGTGGTGTAAGAGAGTAAAAATATTTTTAATACAGAGACACTCTTGAGAAACACCACAATAGATGTGGCAAAATGCACACCGTCAACAACTACATAAACCAGGCAGTGAGTGCAAAAGCTAGGGAAAGTGCTCATAAAGTTTTAGAGATTTCACCTTAATTTTTTAACCAGTAAATGCAATAAAAAGTTGAAAATGCGCTCATGCTAAATGCACTTCTCTCACAGTAATCAATATGCTCCTGTGAGATGTAGTTTTAAATGATCAAAATGCAAAAACAGAGTTTTCATGCCCGCTGGCTCGGTTCGATGTCACTCGCCCTCTGGTAGTGGGAGATCTAAGCTCAAAATTTCAATGTCAAACTTTTGTCTCTCCCAGGTAAAAATGTGAAGGTCGAAATTTAAATCTAAAAATAGAATTATCAAGGTCATCATATTACAATTCTTAGAAATCTAAAAATAGAATCAGTTCGGGAGAAACAAGAAGAATGACAGGTTCTTGTCTATGCTAAAAAGTAGGTCATGGTCAGATGGTACTTATATTTACTAAATTGAGTCAAGGTCAAATAGTTGTCTAAACTAAAATTAGAGATGTTCCACAGTAAATTACCGTCTAGGTAAATTACCTTTTTTTGAACATTTACAGCAATGCAAAAATTGTCCTAATAATATTAAAACAGTGTCGACAGTCACACCAAATATTATGGCATCGATTTCATACCCATCTACTTCTAAAGCCACTACCAGTCAAATCACAGAGTTTGTTGATACCATGTCCGGTACCAATGAGTATTGCAGAGAATAAGCATTTTGTAAGTTTTATAAAAAAATTGAGACCTAGTTTTCAAGTGCTAGGAAGAACAAAATTATCTGCCACACTTTTAAATGGAGAATATAATCGAGTCAGTCAAGTTGTACAGCAAAAACTCCGAGATGCGGAAAGTTTGACATTACTTACAGATGGATGGACTGATGTAAATGGAACCTCACTTATTAACATAATTTATGCTACTCCACAACCGGTTTTTATAAAAAAATTGACTATGAAGAAGAAAGACATACCACTGAGTATATTTACGACATACTCAGTAAAGAAATATATACTGTCGGGAGTAACAAGGTATGTGTGATTGTTACCGACAATGTAGAACATATGAAAGGTGCTTTGGGACTGCTACAAAATAAGTACTGACACTTAATTGCTTATGGTTGTGTAGCACATGGTCTTAACTTGCTTTCAAAAGATTTGATGAAATTACTTACCTTTAATAGAATCATTCAAATTTCTAAAGATATTGTTCAATATTTCAATAACAAACACCTTCCAAAAAGCGTGTTAGAAGAGTACAAGAAGAAAGAGATCAAAATCCTGTAACTCTGAAAACGCCTGTGGAGACCCGATGGGGTACACATGCCATCATGTTGGATAGTCTAATTCAGTGGACAAACAAATAAAACGTCATATTAATAATGACGAGTATTGGGTAAAAAGTCCCAACTCTTCAATTTATTTTACACGCAATTACAATATTTGAGGGAGATCACCCAACATTAAGCAAAGTAACTGGGCTACTGAAATCAGTTGAAAGTCGAGTAAATTAAGGAGCTAAAGTTTTTCCTACTATAGAAGGACAAAAGATTGAAGAGTTATTTAATAAAAGGAAAGATTTTATTTCCACGAATCCCAATTAGCTGCAAGTTTTCTTCGACCAAATCAACATGAGAAAAATTTAACATTTGCTGAAACAAATACTGCCATGGATTTCATCATTAAATGGGGCGCAAGGTTTTTCAAATGAGTCTTATTGGAAAATAACACAAAAATTAGATGGAATTGCTTGGTGGAAAGGATTTTTTCCTAACAAAATTTTGTTACAAATTGCAACAAGACTTCTTATTATGCCCGCTACTACTGCAAGCTGCGAAAGAAACTTTAAGTTGCATTCAAATATCAAAACAAAGAAAAAAAATAGACTGACCATGCAGAGAACAGAAAAACTTGTTCGTTAAGTAAAAGTTACAAGTTTTATCTATAGAAGATATTTTAAAAACCGCAAATAAAAAAATGAACATATTGAGTGAAATGCGAATGGAGACGAATTATCGTATTTAAGCGATGAAGAAAGTGAAGACAATTAAAAGATTTATAAAAACCAAAGGTACTTCTTCATTGTCACTTTTGAATTCTATTAGATGGCGTTTTCAAATTTTTATTCAACGTCTCTACGAAACCATCATCAATTTTATTTCTTTATATCGCCGCAACCAATGAAACACCCTGTATTCGATAGTATTTTTTATTACACATTATCGTTTTGAAGCTGAAAAATTTGGATTTTCATTTTTACATTTTTCATATATCAGTTAATATTAGAAGGCTTTGGTAAAATAACAATTGTTTAACATTTTGTTGAAAACTGTTTAACTTAGTTTTACTGTGCTGAGATCGTTGTTGTTATTTGGATTTTCATATCAGTTAATATTGGAAGGGTTTGATAAGATAACACTTAAGATTTTGTTGAAAACTGTTTAACTTAGTTTCATTGCGTTTAGATCGCTGTTGTTATTTGAATTGTACGTATTTTAAGTTGTTTTTATTACCATTAGTTCATGGGTTGTTTTTTGGTTTTATGTAGTTAATTTATAATTATAATTAATCAATAAGTGTATCTATGTAGACGAAATTATACAAAGAAAATTTCGATATGTTGACATGCTACATCTTGTCCCACAGAAATTGAGTAGTTACTGAGCTGATGTATTTGGATAAATATCTCGAACGAAGGCATCCATTTTTAGATGTTTGGAATCTAATTTAAAAGAATTTGGTTCATTTACAAAACCTGTTCGCTCCCGTCAAAAACAATCTGATGACAAAAAAGCTAATACCGTTTTACAAGCCGTTGTTGAAAACCCTGAGATACCAACAAGGCAAATTGAACTTCGTACTGGTATAGCTAACTCTACAACACAATTCATTTTAAATAATGGTATGACGAGGAGTGTAAAAAGAAGACTAAAGAAAAAAAGGAACAGAAAAACAAATGGGTAATAATAGAAAATTATAAAGAAAGGAAAAGAGAAACACAGAAGACTTGTAGGCAAAAAAAGAAAAAGTGGATGGAAGAAGTGATGAATAAGATAGACCAAAACAGCAAGAATAATAATACCAAGAAGTTCTACCAACAAATTAATAATCAAAAGAGAAATAACATAATAAAAGCAAGAAGACTAAAAGATAAATAAGGCAACATAGAAAATAAAGAAAAGAGAAAGAAAGAAATCCAGAAAGAACATTTTCAAAGCAAAGAACGGAAAAACCTGGAAATGATCAGATAAAAGGAGAGATGATGTACGGAGGAGAGAAATTACACAGAAAAATAAATAAACTAATAAAAGAAATCTGGAGAAGAGAGAAAATGCCAACAGAATGGGAAAAGGGATTAATAATACCAATAGCGAAAAAAGACAACCTAGAACAATATAACAACTACAGAGGAATTACATTGTTAAATACAGCCTACAAGATTTACACATTATTACTTCAGAAAAGAACTACAACATACACAGAAAATGAATTTGGTGATTACCAGATGGGTTGTTTTAGACCAAGACAATCAACGCTAGATGCAATACACATAATAATGCGAATAATGGAAAAAAGCTATGAATATGGAATGCAGATACACTTACTATTCGTAGACTACAAGCAAGCGTTTGATAAAGTTAACAGAAGAAAGATAATACAAGTACTAAAAATAATGACGATACCAAAAAAATTAATAAGATGCACACATATAATTATGAAGAACTTGAAAGCAATAGTAAAAACAAGTGATGGACAAACAACATCAACAAAGGGGTTAGACAAGGTGGCTCGCTATCAGCAACGCTGTTTATTACAACATTGAAAGAAGCAATAAGACAATACATGGAACTATAAGAAATAAAGAAGCACAAATTATAGCTCACGCAGACGATATAGTCATTATATCCAGAACATGGCAAAAATTAAAAGAAGTATTTAAGAGAATGGAGAAAGAAACTAAAGAATTAGGACTCAAACTAAATGAAAAAGAAACAAAATATATGAAATGTCAGAAAGGAAAATGGGCGAAACTAAAGAAGTAAAGATAGGAAAATACACATTTGAAAAAGTAAAATGTTACAGATATTTAGGAATACAGTTAACACAAATAACGATAGAAGCAAAGAAGTAAAGGAAACAAAGCATTTTATGTAAATCAAAGCATATTGAAAAGCAATAAAATAAAGATAAACTCTAAAATACGTATGTACAAAGGCTTAGTTAGACCAACAGTTTTATATGCCGCTGAAACAATGTGCACAACAAATAAAGAAAACGAGCAGTTACAAATCTTTGAAAGCAAGATACTAAGAAAACTTACAGGATTGAAAAAAAACCGCTGCCAAATTATCTGACATAATGCTTTCTCATATATGTAAATAAATAATTTCAAAGCCCACAATACCTAAATTTGAGTCATATCGGTTTTTAAACACGATAATTCCCCATTTTTGATCCGCCATTTTGAAATTTGAGCACCTTCAAAATGGCGCGCCACTGGCAGTTATTAAAATTGTTTTATTTAGATAATGTTTTACAAATAACAGTTGCAAAATTGATCATTAGCCCACAATACCTGAATTTTAGTCATATCGGATTTTAAACACGATAATCCACCATTTTTGATCCGCCAATTTGAATTTTTTAATTTTGACAAATGATTTATACTTAGCGATCTTAAAAACCCCCAATACACGACTTCCAAAAAAATCGGTTGATAAATTAAATAAACACGATAATTTCCCATATTTGATCCGCCATTTAAAATTTTTTAATTTTGACAAATGATTTATATTTAGCGATCTTAAAAACCCCCAATACCAGACTTGAAAAAAATTGTAACTTTTTAAAATTTTAAGCAATTAAATTTTTTAATTTTCTAATCCCCCAAAATGCCTTGCCACTGGTTGGATTTTGCTCATCAACGAACTTGACCTAAATTTTATGGCAAAGAATTTTTGTACCTAATTTCATACCGATAGCTTTCTTTAATGGTTCAAAAGACACACACACAGACAAGAAATTTTTTGTTCTAAAAACTTGTTTTTTATCAATGCTTTAACCCTTTCAGACCTATAGTACACTATAGTGTACATACTTTTCAATATATTATTATTCCAAGTATTCTTTTTAAATTATGCGTTTTCAGACCCTATGGCATTTATAGTGTACATGTATTTTGAATAACTGAGATCTATAGCCACATCTAGTGGGAGTTTACTGAACTTAACTGTCACATGTCCATCATGGTAAGTCCAGCTTTATTTATGCTTTTCGCAGAGATTTGAGACAGTTTCCGACTAATTTTTTCTACCAAAATCTAATATATAAAATATATCTACAGTTGCTTTAGGTTATTAGTCATAAAGTATCATTTTTGATATTGAAATATGCCCTTCAACATCATGTACACTATAATGTACATCAGGTCCATGTAGTCATTTGTTTATTTCTTGATAAGTACATTATACTGTACAGTGGGTCTCAATTGTATGTCATGTTAATAATAAAACTAATTGATTTGTAGGTCCTTCCGATGCATCCAGGAGGAAGAGGCTTAGAAAATCTACTTATGACCTAACATGTAATAATGACATACAAGAACTGATGGATTTTATTGAAGGAGACAATTCTGATATTGAAATTTTCTCAGATGATGACTATGTACCACACCAAAGTAATATAAAGAAATTTAGTAGAGCTGAAGAAGGGGAATTGTTTATAGACAACTTGTTGGAAACATTCGATGATTCAGGTATTGAGGAAACTTCAGGAGAAACTCAAGCAGAAATTGAAAAAATTCAGCCAGAAGTTGAAGAAACTATAAAAAAAAATAATCAAAATGAGAAGAAAACAACACAGCCAGTAGTTGATTGGATAAGGTCTGGGATCGTTACTCTTCTTCTTGAAACGAATATATATATATATATATATATATATATATATATATATATATATATATATATATATATATATATATATATATATATATATAATTTTCTTTTGTACATATACAGGGTGTTTCATTACTAATTGAAAATATTTTAACCGTAAAATCCTGAGCTCAAAATATGAAGATTTAATCCAAATCGGCTAGATAAAATGTGCCTCCTGCCTGATTGATTTTAATTTGTATTAATTATGGAAGTGTTTTGGGTCATTAGATTGGATTTATTAGGCAAATCAAACTTTAATCCGTATAAACAAAAAAACATAATCTTCTTTATCGAAATTTCTTGAAACGAATACATACATTATACAATTAAAAACAAATTGTGGTTCTGAAAATGTTAAAATCTAAGTAAAAAAAACCAGTTTTAATAACAAGAAAATATCAAAAAGCATATGAACAAAGCCTGTTATAACAAATGTACAATGTGACCCCCGTTTACCTCAATAAGTTTATCCATTATTTCACTATTATAACTTAAAAGTAATATTAAAATAATTCAAAAACATGTTAAAACAAATATATACTAATATCTAAATTTATTTACAATATCATAAATAAATGCTATTTGAATCATTTCTCCGTTATCATTTAAATAAATGCTTTATGGTATTAAAGTGGGTACGACATATTGACAATAAGCTTTAAGGTTTTATGTAGTTGTCTCTGGCCTGACTTAATTGCTTTGATCTAGTAGGATGCTGTCATTGCTGTTAGTTGTTGTTACTGTCACTTAAGATTGTGATTTTTGTAAAATTTAAAAAGTCGATTAAGTGAAAATGCCGCAGCACAACAATTTCATTAATCTTGTAAAGCGAGATATGCTCTGTGTTTATGTAAACGAAAATTATTCCTGTCTTGCTGCTGCTCAAAGATATCAAGGAATGTATCCAAACAGAGTTCAACCCAATCGCCAGACTTTCAGTAATATTTTTAGTTGATTAGGAGAAACTGGAGAATTTAGGCGTAACAGTAGTATGGGCCGACCGAAAATAGTAACTGTGAATCAGGAGGACGATGTTTTAGTGCGAGTTGCTGATAATCCTGAACTAAGCACTCGGCGTTTAGCAGCAATGACTGGAGTAAGCCACTCTTCAGTTTTTTACTGACAAAAGAAAATTTACAACCTTACCACAGAATTTATTGCCTAGAGATTATCCTTCACGAATGAATTTTGGTCAGTGGATGATAAATATAAAAATGAATATCGTAATTTTATTGAAAAAATTCTTTTTACTGATGAGGCCACATTTACATGTAGAGGAGTGTTCAACTGGAGAAATAGTTACAATTGGGATATTGAAAATCCCCATCTATTACGTAAATCACATTTTCAACATCAATTTAGGATTAATATATGGAGTGGTATATTTAGAGATAATTTGTTGGGTCCTTATGAATTACCACCAAATTTAAATGGTAACTCATATTTATAGTTTTTACAAACTACACTTTTCGATTATCTAGAGAATTTGCCACTTAATCGAAGAACAGACATGTGGTTCATGCAGGTTTACTACACCACTTCTTTATATTTTAATAGTGCGGAACTATCTCGATCATCATTTCCTCATCGTTAGATTGGAAGAGGTAGTGAATTTCTGTGGCCGCCTAGAACTCCCGAAGGTAATCCCTTAGATTTCTATTTATGGTGGCATATGAAATCACTAGTAAACTCCCAAGCAATAAATACTCGTCAGGAACTATGGCAGCAAATTGTAAATTCCGTTAATTTTATTACCAATCAGCCAAACATTTTTTTAAAGTTAGAAGATCGTTTAGCGAAAGAATGGATAAACTTATTGAGGTAAACAGGGGTCACATTAAACATTTGTTATTTAAATTGTTTTTTTACTTAGATTATAACATTTTCAGAACCACAATTTGTTTTTAATTGTTCAATGCATATATTCGTTCCAAGAAATTTCGATAAATAAGATTATGTTTTTTTGTTAATACAGATTAAAGTTCCATTTGCCTAATAAATGCAAATCCAATGACCCAAAACGCCGCCGTAATTAATTACACATTAAAATCAAAATAATTGTGCAGCTTTATGTTTAACTTAAAATATCTCGAAAAATAATGATTTTATCGTTATGAAGAAAGTGTATGATATTTACGTAGAAAGTATTGGAGAATCAAAAAACTGTGCTAAAATTGCAATTCCGCCAGTGGCGTAGAATTTGGAACGGATCAAGCAGTCACTTGCCCCTGCCGTACGCCTCTGGTAGTAGCCAGAAACGTTTATTTAACATAATTTAGTAGGGTGCATAGTACCTACACTTCCTGCCAAGTATGACAATAAAACGTCAAATAGTTTTAAAGTACTGGGCACAAATAATTTTTAAATAAAACACCCCGTAACTCAGACAGGAGACACATTTAATCTAGGTGATTTGAGAATAATGGTTTAAGTTCTATTTAAAATTATCTTCTTTTATTACCGATATTTCTGCCCAGCAATCATAATAAATATATGTAACTTGATTAATTCTGTAAAGATGTCATACCTTCATGACACATGGAATGAGACTTTATCAAATTATACCAATGTCACATTACTAAATAAACAGAGTTATTTATACAGGGCTTTTTAATTTACAGCAAAAATAAAACAAGTAAATAATACTGGGTACTGCTGATCATTGTGTTCGACTACTGAATGAATCGGGTTCAGCCGCATTATATAATGAAATGCACTTAGATAAAACATTTTAACACACAATTATTATTTTTTGTATACAAACAAGGAGAAAGATAATGCAAAATTTTGTACTCTGAAAAACATTCTGTTCTACCTCTTAATTTGGTTATTTGGTTATAAAGTATACAAACTATATACATTTCGATACCAATTACAGTGATTGTCGTCAGTAGTGATAGATTTAAAAATTAATTAAATTGCAAATAAATTTATAAAATACAAAAACGCACTGAATAAGCATATTATAACAAGCCTACTATTAAATATTATTTTGTTATAGTAATGATAAATGGTCAGATCTTAATTGATTAACATTATTCAAGTTTCTTGAAAATGACATTCCAGAACACAGTCTAACGGATGAAGGCTATCTGTCAATGAAAAAATGCCTCAATCCAAAAACAAATTTAATCACATTATTGTATTAGTGAAAAAGTTGTATAAACTTCCAATTAAAAAATTGGAAAAGCACTCACAACTAAAAATTTGACATACCAATCAAAAATCTAGTCAACCCAACGAACAATTATAAACTAATTGTTACAATAAAATACTTATCTTTTTTGGGATTTTTAATGGTGTACTTTAAATTATACAATCTAAACGTTTCGATAACACTTACAGTTATCTTCGTCAGTAGTAATGTTTGTTAAAAATTGTTAAAGATGTAGTAAACAATTTTGTCAAATTTGAAAAATTAAAACATAAACATAAGCCTTATGTATTTTATTATGAGTGTTAATGGTGAAAGTTTACATTTTCATAATTGTTACAATACATTGAAAACAGAATGTATACATTTAATATTATTTTTAACTGACCATGTTAAATCATTACAATGCGGTGATGATTAACTCATTAAGTACCGGTATCAAAAATAATGAAATTTAGAAAATTGTTAATAATTATCAATTATAATCTTATCTTCATTAGATAAAAATAATCAGATTTTTTTTGTCGCTTTTGGATTACAAGAAATTAAGTGTCCTAATATGACACTGGTACAATGGGAGTAGGATTGCACTCCCTATAACAATGAACGTACTATGCACAATCTGAAATAGTATGGGTTTAAAGACTCATGAAACAAAAAATTATTTTTATTTATGGTAGGGTTCAAAACACTTCTACACACAGGGTTACATCGCATTTTGAACAAAACGTCAAAGGTTTTTTCTGGAAATTGGCATCTACACTTTTTCCCTCCGTCTTATCCAATGGCTGTTTCCATCATACCGAACATCAGGCACTACACCATGCACGTTGTGTTTCAGATGGCTAGAATGGCCCTGTTTTAAATAAAATGTGGCAACACTTCTTCGGAAATCTAAACAAGATAAAGAACCTGACCCGTGAATTTTTCTGTACAAAATGTCGATCATTCTTGTAATTAACGACCAGTACCATTTGTTGCCTCTAATCCTAATAGCATATTTGCCAACTACCCAGTCATGATGATCAACACCTCCCATGATTGTACATTTTGATAACATTAGGTTGGGGGACATGAATTTTTTAATGTTTAGATTTACACCACTTTGAAGCATTACCTAGTGGTTCAATAGTGTCAAAAATTTGTACCAATTGTGACACATTTGTTATCGTTCCATTTTAAGATTAAAATTTCACCATTATTGTCAAATCGATAATCAAATGTGCCACGCTCTTTCTTTGAAAGTTCTTTTGAATTTAAAAGTGGGCATTTATCTGTTTTGTTTTCCGCATTGTTCCTGTAACAAGTAGGATAAGAAAAGTATAGATTATTGCAGTATATACCTGTTGCACGAAATCCAATTGATTTTAGATTAATCAGTATGTCACGGTTTGTAAAAAAGTTATCAAAACATACCAAATAGTCATTAGGATTTTCAACGATTACTGAAAGATTTGTAATAACTTGCGAACCTTGCAGTAAACCCGGAGTTGCATTTTTATCTTTGCCAGTATAAACAAAAAATTTGTAGCAATATCCATCTGAACTACATAGCACCTATACTTTATATCCAAATCGAATTGGTTTTGATTGTATAAATTGCTTCATATGATTGTGCCCATAGTGTTTCACAATCATTTCATCAATTGATAAATGAGTAGAAAATGTACCCCATTGTTGAAATGCTTGGTTTATTTTATTTATTAATGGACAAATTTTATAGCACCTACAATAAAACACATAATGTTATAATTCTGACGTTGTTATTATACTTTTACCTATCAGTCAAATCAATTTCGTCGTTATTACAATAGTGAAAAACTGATTTCAATTTCAAGTATCTATTTCGAGACATTGCATCCGCTACAAGTTGTTTTCTGGTGTCTTCATCTGTATTCCAATATAGCTTTTCAGAAGGTAACCCAGAAAATATTAAAAATCCAATAAACGTTTTTAATTCCAGAACAGTCACAGTAAAATCAGTAAAATTTTTTACAGATTTAGCATATCATTCTGTTTCTTCTTGTAATAAATTATAAACATCCTCGGAGAAAAATGTTTCAAACAATTGTACAGGAGATAAATAATGTATTTCAGCACTAATAATTTAAATTTTTTCATTTTCAGACTGTGACTCTCTTATTGTGTTTGTATAGGATGGCTGAGATTTATGCCTACACGAAGTAATATTAGTTCATTTCTTTTTACCCATAGCTGTTGAAGATCTTTTATCGGGTTTCTTACGAGTACATTGCGTATCAGAATTATCATCACGATTAGACACATTAGCCCCTTGTAATTAAATTTCTGTATTTCCAGGAATATCATTGATTTCATTTTCACCTGTCTTGTCTTCGTCGCCTTCATCACAATTACTTAAAACGTCCGGATTCGGTGGCAAAGCAGCTATATCTACACTATCCGCATTTCCAAATGTTTATAAAATTCCTCATCTTTGAATAAGGCTTCAATATCTTTAGCACTTAAACGCTTACTTGCCATGTTTTACATTACAATAAATGCACTAAATGAATAAGGGGGCATCGCCTCTAATTTATATACCAACAATCTCTGCAAGAATCATCTAGTCTGGACGTGTAAATTCAAGGTATAAACGTACACGAATTGGACCAGTGTCCTATAAATATGACATCACATTTTGTACTTGTTTATTCCTGTTTAGATAAGATCAACGTTTCTATTTATGAATTCTGCACAGAAAACTTACATAATTTATTGAATTTTCAACAAAACTAAGGAAAACTAAATGTGTGACAAGCGAAGAAAAAACAACCTTTTTTGTAAATTATTTTTCTGTTTATATTTACTAATTTCTTATAAAAGTAAAGGTACAATCTTGCTCCAAAAAGATGACAAAGTAATATAAAATTAAAAAAAAATACATTTTTGAATTACAACCAAGAAATAAAAATTGCTATTTTTGCTGTCCTATATATATGACACCGGTACATAATGCGTTAAAGATATTTGCGTTTCCCATTTTTGAACTAGTTTTTCAACTTGGCACTGTCACTAATAAGATTAAATTTTATTATACATACATTTGATTTTTAATTGTGGCATTTATCATTATTAGCCTTTGACCATTAGAGGGTGTTCTGGAATGTCATTTTCAAAAAGGTTTAATAATATTCAATCTACCAAACATCTAACTACTTATCGTTACTTCAATAAAAACCCAAAAAGATAAGTATTGGTTATTATGAGTTTAGATAGTGAAATTTACGTTTCCTGATATTTTGACTACCCCCCCCCCCCACCCCCAGCTACTTTTACCATTTAGACTATAGTTAAAAGTATCTTCACCGCTCTTGGTAATACTTTACTGTGAATATGATTATAAATGTTGTTACTTAATACAAATGCAGAATTGTAATACAGTTTAGGTATCAATTGTAGCAATGACTGGAAGAGGTCCAAGTAATAAATCATTTTTACATAAAAAAATATAATTCCTAAAATTTAACTAATGTACAAATACTTCAGTGTGAATAATGGCATTTTATTAAAACTCTTGTAAAAAAATTAAATAGTAATTTTGCTGTTCCCTTCTAATTAGTGTTCAAATAAATTTCATGTCGCATTGTTTTGTAATGACGTCATACATTAAAGATGAAAAACAGGACTTATATAAACCTTGTGTAATAATTAAGAGTGATTACATGAGCAATCGATGATTACTTACAGTAATTGCTTAATGATGATCAATTAATTTAAAAAATGTATCAGAACTCGATCGATTGAAGTTTCTATCTACTACTAATCAGACTGCCTTAATAATAATTCACAAAATTAATGAAACTTGATAATATTTTTCATTTATCAATCGACTAATAGAAAATCGATTAATCTATTATTGGTCAATATTTTTGCTAACCACTTGTAATAAATTAAAAATTATTATTAATTTTATTAAATACATAAATAAAAAGTTTACCTCGAGTAGGATTTGAACCTACGACCTGTACTTTGCTAGAGTACTGCGCTAACCAACTGCGCCATCAAGGTTCAAGCCTCAATCGACGTAAATTTTATCTTTATGTATGTAGAAATGATGTAAATTCTAAATGTAATGAGATTACAATCAAATTACTTATATTAATGGAATGTGAGCCTGCAATATCGCAAGGATTCACACATATCAAAGCAACTTGACTAATATTAAATTATTATAAGTTTTTGTTATGAACGAATAAATTCATAAGTTTCACCTTTGAACTTATTCGTTCATAACAAAAACTTATAATAACTTGTAATAAATGTATGCATAGTGATTAATTCTGCAAACATGTATTATGTTCCCAAAAATTCTTACCTATATGTACTATTTGATACACAGGAAAATTGTAAACAATCAATATGTACAGTTTGACCACCTGCAGCATTACTTACCTGCATAGCACTGTTTTGTAGACACCAAAAAGCTAACACATAAAGTTCATTTATAGTAGAGAAAAAATACAGATCAAATCTAAACATGTTCTTAACCGTACAGTAATTACCTGTTTTATTATTTGGTGCAATAGGTTCATGAGGTATAAATTCTGCAACGTTTGGATTAAGATTTTCCAAATGTTGATCTCTCAGTGATTTTGGTAATAAAGGTGGTGGAGGAACTAAATGATGAATTGACAAATATTCTAAATTGTTATCACCCTTATTATCCAAAATGGGCCATTTTAATGGATCATGTTTGGTTCTAACCTAAAGGGACAAAATTGATTAATAATTATTAATTCCATATGTAATACTTATTACTTTAAAAGCAGATGAAAATAATTCCAACTTATCTGAAGCTGAAATTGCTTCAACAACAAGTGATAAATTGTTTGTTAAAGCTTGAACACGATGGAAGGATGCTATTAAGGTAATCGGTAGATAACCCTCTGCATCCATTTTTCTTCTTAAGAAAAAATCTCTTAAGAGATTCTCCTCACTGAAGTAGTATTCACTGTAACAAAAACATTTAGAGATTACATCCAAAATAAAATCTCGTAACTTACATTTGTTTCTTGATATAGTCCTTCAGTGTAGGATTATCAAGATTGATGTAATTGTTACTATTATAATAATAAGTCCCCATGTATGGTACTACAAATCCTGCTGAGTCAGTAGAACCAAAATTATTCTGAAAAATATAAAAAAGTATACATATACGTCAATCGATACTTTGAGTTTATGAACTTGATTAATATTATATTGAGAAGCATTCATTATCACATATTATGCTAAATGACTCTAAAATAAAAGTAACATTCTGCCCTAAATTGTGAACTGAACATGAGAGGATGTGTGGCGATGTCTTTAGACAACATTTTTAAACATCAATATACAAAAACTTCTATACCTGTATATATATATATATATATATATATATATATATATATATATATATATATATATATATGTATATATATATATATATATATATATATATATATATATATATATATATATATATATATATATATATATATAACACACACACACACACACACACACACACACACCAATTTTCACGAGTCAGAGCAGATGCGTCATAACTAACTTTGTTTCATTACCAGCTTTAGAACCCGCCTATAGTGCACGAGGATGCAGACAGAAGTGATTTAGGTTGACAATTCTGTCCGGTATTGTCAAGCATTTCTGACATTAAACATTTCACATAACTTAAATTTTATTATTGTGATAAAATAAACATAACCACTGAAGTTGAGATTTGACAGTTGTCAAAGTGTTATTTTTCACAATCTGACAACATCGGCGTCCTCTGACAATACTAATATTAGTGACGCAACTGATCTGACTCCTGAAAATTACTATATATATATATATATATATATATATATATATATATATATATATATATATATATATATATATATATATATATATATATATATATATATATATTAAAATGAAAATGACTATTTAATTCAAGCTTTCAAAATACTTTATTTCTTCATCAGGAACCTGCGTAAAATGAACATGAGTAAGAACTAATTAACACTATTACACAACGGAATTGACAAATACAATGTGACATAAATAAGTTAAAATGACAGCTTAAAAAGACAGTTATATATACCTACTGTGTTACAAACTAAAATTGTTAGAAAGTATGATCTATGACACCTGTTGTATTGATTGAATTAAAATGAGTACTTAGAATACATGAATATAGGTTGCTTATGTTATCTAGATCAGTTTTGTAATTTAAAGTATCTTGAGTACTGAAAAGTATGCTTCTATAATTAACTTCTGTGTCTAAAATTTTTTAACTGTTGGAAAATTTGAAATGTGATTGGTGTCTGCTGTTTTGCTGAAGCACAAGAATTTTTTCCTATTTTAAAGTCACTTGGATACTGAGTAAGCCTTGTTTTAAGCCATTGTGATGTTTGCTTTATATATACTTTGTTGCATTCGCCGCAAGGGATGGAATATACTACATTAGAGCTATTAAGCATTGCAGTTCTGTCTTAATTTTGAAAAAAGAATATTAACCTGAGGGTTCACTGATGTACTGTACAATAAATTCTCTAATAATGTTTTTGTATGACTGTTGTTACTGAGAATAAAGAATAAGTTATCTAGATTTTTTTTGTGCAATGATTGATGTGAAATCTTAAGTATTCTGTTCTTGGGACCCAGAACAACATTAATTTTTGAGTAAGAGGTTGACTAGAGTAGTCATTGATATATCTACCCGAGTTAGTTGGTTTTTGATACCAATCCATTATTAAACTGTTATCACGTTTTCTTACGATTCTGGTGTCTAAGAAGGACATACTAATATTAGTTTCTTCTTCTTCTGTAAACTGAATATGTTCATTGAAACTGTTTTCTAGAACTTGAATGTTAGTATCCTTGAGAATGGCAATAATTACATCATCTACGTATATTTTTATTAAAGGGGTACCAAAATTAAGTAAAAGTAATACATTATCAAAAAGAGAATCCATCACTATTGTAGCAAGTATAGGGCTAAGAGGAGATCCCATAGGGGTGCCAAAAATTTGATTATAAAAAATATTATTCAAGGAAAGTAGGTATTATTGAAGCTAAAGTTAATAGTTAGGATAAATATTTCTTTTGAACAATTCCAATGTGGTTCTGTTATGTCCCATTTAGTTTCTATTACTGGAAGTATTAGATCCAATGGTATGTTAGTAACAAACGAGACAACGTTTAGAGAAATCAAACTGTAATTATGTGGTAATTGAAAATTATTGTATGTTGATACAAAAGTGAATCTAGAAAACTTATTCTTGACTTTTAGTAACAACAGTTATCCAAAAACATTATTAAAGAATTTATTGCATAGTACACCGGTCAACCCTCAAATTAATATTCAAAATACAGACTTGGCATAACCAAACATGATCAACTGAAGAAGCCCTCAAATACTGAATTTAACACCAATCTTATGTAATACCTTAAACAATGAACAAATACCTACAGCTAAATATAACATTAAACCTAACAAAAAACATTTTTCAAAATTAAAAGACAGAACTCCAATGCTTAGTAACTCTAATGTAGCATACTCCATTCCTTGAGGCGAATGCAACAAAGTATATATAGGGCAAACATCACAATGGCTTAAAACAAGGCATACTCCGCATAGAAGTAACGTAAAATAGGAAAAAATGCTTGTGCTTTAGCAAACCATAGTAAAGACACCAATCACATTCCAAACTTTCCAAAAGTTAAAATTTTAGACAGAAGTTAATTATAGAAGCAGACTTTTCCTTGAAATCACTCACATCTTCAGTATTCAAAAAACTTTAAATTACAAAACTGATCTAGATACCCCAAGCACGCCCACACACACCCCCGCGCCCGCGCGCACCCACACACACCCGCACACACACATACACACACACACACACCCACACACACACCCCAAAGACACACCCACACCCCCACACACACCAACACACACACCCACACACACACCCGCACGTACCCACGCCCACACACACAACTACACCACACACACACACACACACACACACACACACACACACACACACACACACACACACACACACCCACACAAACGCATCCGCACGCGCCCCACACCCACACACCTACACGCAGGCGCACTCACCCGCGTCCCACACCCACACACCCACGCACGCGCACACACCCACGCACGCGCACACACCCACGCACACCCACACACACACACACACCTCCACGCGCACGCGCCCCAACCCACACGTGCCTACGCCCACACCCACGCCCACCCACACGTGCGCACACACACACACACACACACCCACCCACACCCATACCCACACACACACACACACACACACACACACACACACACACACACACACCTCCACGCGCACGCGCCCCAACCCACACGTGCCTACGCCCACACCCACGCCCACCCACACGTGCGCACACACACACACACACACACACCCACCCACACCCATACCCACACACACACACACACACACACGCACACACACACACACATCTAGATATGAACACAAAGTTATACTTTTATCACACATATACACAGTACATTAAAGCAATTCAATGCTTCATGCATCCATATCCAACCGTAATTCGAGTTTAATATCATTTTCAAGAATGGTGAAAAATGATATTAAGCTACTCAGTAACTAATACACAGATTAGGTTGCACTACACATTCCATTAAATTGGTTTTAATGTAAAGATCGTTTCAAGACTAAAGAATGGTTGCGCAGAAACCAATTTTGTTCCGAACGTCAATGCACTACCCAACTGAAAAACGTTTGCACTTTTCAAACGGCGTTTGATACAGTTGATGTTTTTAGTTAGAATTTATTTCGCATGATTGTTCTAGCAAGTTTTTTCAAGTTCTACAGAAAATTAGTCATTGTTCATTTATGACCGTCTGTTGAAAGTTTGACAGTTTTGTTTGACGTATTGTAACAATTTTGCCTATTTGCGTTCATGTCATTAATATTAGTCATTTGTAACGGAACAGAGAAAATATTTTCAACGTCTTTCGTAATCAAAGCTGCACAAATAAAACATGTTTTCTTTAAGGACGAAAATATGTTAGAAATCATTTTAAAACGGTGAAATCTACATTTTTCGATCCCAAGTAAAATCAGATGCACTGTTGTATATTACGGTATCCGTATCACGTATGTCAGTCTAATGACGTTTCGCACCACGATCTAAATTGCCGAAATGTATAGTATAAATCAATTGTTGTTTTAAAAAGACATGTGTGATTTATAAAATTAAATAAAAAATATATTATTGGGTGTAACTTTTTGACTTGGGTTTGTTTTCATATGGAAACTAATGAATACAATGACGTGTAATGTTAAAATTCTACTTGCGCTGAAAATAAAAATAGGAAATAGTTTAAGCCAAAAGTCATAATGGTAACGAATTGAACTTTCATACATTTTAGTGACGTCATAAAGTCTTTTTATAAGAGCTAATTTGAATTTTGATACAACTGTTTTAGACACTAGGTGCCAATCATTACTTTAAGCGGTTTCTTATACATCAAATTGTGTCTAAAAGTACTATTGCATAAAGTATCGAGTATTGAGAAGATCAAACGACTTTAAACAGTCTTGTTTCAAGTAGTAACGATAGTTCCTTGGAACGCTAATTAAAAACATGCACGTGCTTTGTATAAATAAAAGTTTAAATTGTTTATGAAAATAAATTAACAAATCCTTGTAACAAAAAATTAAAACGCGGCATTTTTAATAATCGAAATAAAAAATCAAGATTTATAGGACAGGAAACGTTAGTTTAGGTTCATTGCTTTTTATCTTTTTCCTTATTAGACAATAATTTTCTGTAGGTTTCAACATTACTCTCATTAAATAAATTGAGAGTGAATTTTAAAAATAATCTCTTATGATGTTAAGAATTTTCTAGAGGTTAGTTGAGACGTAATTGGTTTTTAATTATACGTTTCTGCTAGACTTATTTGTATTTGAAAATTGATTTTAGTGTGTATAGGTAAATAGATTCGTTTTGTTTTATCTAACATGAGAATTACTTAAACAGATTTGTGACATCTAAATTTACATTGAAATCAATATTAATTTATGTCTTTGATTTAATTTTAAGTAATTGAAAACACAGAGTAAGAATTGTACATATCAAATGAATGTACACACAGGGTGAAGGTAATGTTTTCACTGATAACTTGCCATATTTTACAGATATTGAGTTTTATGGTCGACCTGGTTTGATTACAGTCAACTTGAATAAACCAAGTCATTCATCATTAGTGGAAACAGCGGATTGTTAAAATAATAAAAATTGATTTTCAAAAATTATGTAGTTCATTTCAAGAAAACAAATATTTTCACGTTGATTAACGTGTGGTATATCAAGTGCTTCTGATCAGAACCGCTTATTCTTTAAGAATCAGTGTTCAAAGATCTAATGCTTTACATGACGCATCGTTGGCGTTTGATGTTCGATTGTAATAATAGAAAAACAATCCACATTGACGTCAGCAAATAGATTTAATATATTGTCATTGCTCTAATGCGGATTTATTCCCTAATTATCACATGTATGATTCGTAGTATATTAAGTAATCCCCTTGTTACATATAATTTGTATAAAGGTAAATCATATGTACATTCATTCCAAAAAAATTACAGCAAAAAACAAATTACTAGTATTTAGAACAGACATCAAAAACACCATTTTCCTATACGTTAAGGCAAACCACCCTTTTGTTTGAAAACAAAATGGGCCTAATTATTCACTTTCTTGTTCAAGATGAGTTTAAAACAGAATAAGGTCATAAATTTGAAAACAATTTTATTATTTCGTAAATAACGTCCATCATTTTTTCTTAAATTATAAACGCATTCACGATGGACTAAGTAACTGATGTGATGTTTATAGAATTCCCAGTTTTTGAACAATTTCAACAATATTTAAAGGTGAAAAAGTCAGTACCAACATAAAATATGTAGTGAGATTTAAAATCTGCACTGATACGTAACAATTCCTTATGTAGTAGCCAACACGCACAAGCCAAGCGTGACGTTTTAACGGCTAAACCCTTAAAATGGCGAGTTCTAAAACAGACGCTATATCCCAGATGAGTAGGACGAGACGCCCACTCTCACATCGATTCGTCGATCCGTCCCAAGGATTTGGGGGGGGGGGAGGGAGGGCAAACATTCGTCAATGCCAAAATCAAGACTAAGAAGAGCAAGATCTGCCAGGAATAAAATTCTACCCCATTCGAATGCTCGGGAGGGCAGGACTCAAGCGACTTCGGTTATCGAAAGTACCAACATTCGGATTCATTACTGCAACATATGTGGTATCAAGTCGAATCTTAATGCTGTTCACAAACACCTTGAACAAGTGCAACCGGACATTCTGTATCTATCAGAAACACAAGTCTCCCCTGGCAGCGCTGATTCGCCTGACCTGCAATTTCCCAGATACAACCTCCACTCTAACTTTCGCCTGGCGTGAGTATTGCTTTAAACGGCCCCCCTCTTCGAACATTGCTCTTTCAATAACTGAAGTTATCTTGATGGGTATGGAGTTATAAATTCCCAAAAAACATAATCGTGTAGGTCATGCCCGTTCCCAACCCCAGTTTAATAAAGCTAGCACTGATAAATTATCCCAACAGCATAAACTCTATACCAAATGGAAATCAAATAAATCTATCGAAAATCACGCCGATTATATTGCCGCAAGGAATAGTTGCAAAAGTATCATCACCACGCCAAACAGATGTTTGTAGAACGTAAATGCAAAGAATTAGTCTCATGTCCTTTGGGTGGTCGTCAATTTTGGTCGTTAGCTAAACCCATCAGTAAAAACTTTAGTACATCCATGACGTCTCGCGACGGAGCTGTAATAGCTGATCCTGCTGAAAAATCCAACCTCTTTGTCGATTACTTTGCATCAAATTCATGATTCTGGTAAAAATGTGCCCTCGCCCAAATTTACCCCATACGCTATTAGACCAATCCACTTTAGTTACAAGCTCCTAGAATCAATATCAATAAACGTGACTCAAACAAGGCGACTCGCCCTAACCGTATTCCAGCTAACGTCGTTAAAAAACGCTACCCCGAGCTAGTACCTGCATTGACCAAACCCTTCTCGTTCTCCATGTCATATGAAGAGTTTCCCTCATCGTGGAAGTTTGCAAATGTCCAACCTATTCCTAAAAAGGGCGACAAAACCGATCCCTCAAATTATCGACCAATAACTATCACTTCCATTCTGTCGAAAATCATGGAGAAAGCCATCAACCACCAACTACTTTCGTTCCTCGAGTCCAATAAACTCCTAAACGACCACCAGTATGGGTTCAGACAGAGTCTTCCAAAGGGTGATCTTCTCGAAGTCTCGCCCAAATGCAATTTTTGTATTTAATTTGAGTAACAATGTGTAACAAGTTAGAATTACATGCACTTAAAATTTAGAAAATGTGGTCTTAAATATACCCATTATTTTTTTAGGATGCAAATGAGTCGAAACTTGTTTTATTCGAGTTGGGACACATAAACATTTAGATGTATTTTTTAACGTGGACTAGAGTCATAAAACTGGGAAGAATTTTATTTTTTAAATAACTTTATAGTATTTTATTCTTAATTATAAGTGCATATGGGTAATTAGGTAACTGATCTTTTATGACCCCCCCATTAATATATAATTTTAAACATTTCAATTGTAATTAGTTGAATAATTAAAGACGAAATAGACAAACGCACCACCATTAAAATACGCACCACCATTAAAATACGCACTAACTCTCGGATAGTTGCATCCACATTTTTATTGGATTATGCTTCTTTCAGATAAAGAGTGTTCCGTTTAAAATGTTTGATTAATGCAATATACAAAAATTCTGATAAAACACAAATTTTAGTAAAAAAGGTCCTAAACACACAATTATCCTCTGTATCCTAATGCAATCAGCCATTTTGTTTGCTGCCTATTAGATTAAAAACACCTTTGCAAACGTAAATCTTTCCAATTAAAAAATTCAAGCACATGTATTTTCGGTATGACATTATCTGCATTTCGTATTTCTCTCCAATTTACACATAATCTTCCATTTATTCTTATTTTAATTATATACAAACGGTAATATTTCTATCATTCAGATGCTGGTGTGACAAATCCTGTTCCTTAATTCTGTATGATTTTCTTTAGATTTTGTTGTTGCTCCATTTACAGAATGTTCATATATTTTTTAAGAATCTTGCGTTAATATATAATTTGTGAACAATTCAATTGTAATTAGCAAAATATTTAAATATGAAAAAGCCAAGTGCAAGTTACACACCATGTACGTGATGGTCACAGTAACATAATTCCAAACTGTTATTGTAGAATGCTGTTTTGAAATTAAAAGTGTTTATAGAAATATTTGGAAAAAAAATTGACATTTAGTAAAACCTTCAAAACAGAAACAAAACGTTTACATTATAGTGAGAATAAAAATTTGCATTTATTTATGTGTTAAGAACTATGTACTTACATTTAATAAAATATGTACTATTTATATTTTAGAATGCAAATTAGTTGAATTAATTCACGTTTTATTTAAGGTGAAATACTCATAAATATTTAGATTAACATAGATTAAATTTTTTCAATTAAAAACTTCGAGCACACATATTATTTGGTATGATATTAAAATTTATTCACATTTTGCATTTCTTTCCTTACACTTCTTGATATTTTAATTATTTTAAATATACATGTGGTACAGGTCTTCCTATAACCAATCATTCAGATGAAAAAAAGTTCTGTCCCTTAAATGTTTGTGATTTGATCAAAATTTTGTTGTTACTCCGATTACAGAATTCCGAACTCAGTTGAATTATGCACATGTTCTAATGTTCATATATTTCATCAAAATTTTTTAAAATAGAGCATTGTCCGAATGTTACTAAAAAATTTTCACATAAAACTATAAGAGGTTGGCATTATAGACAAGGTAAAAATTGAAGTGTATGTACGAGTTAAAAATTATATTACACTTACATTTTAAAATATTCTCTTAAATATATACCGATTATTTTTTATGATGGAAATGAGCCGAATATATTAACGTTATTATTCAAGATGAAATATATAAAATTATTTCGATATAATAGCATGGTTTAAGTACAATATAATTCCTTAATTTCTCTGATATAATTATTTATTTCTCAACGTGTTTCTATGCAACAAGTATCAGTCACTAGAAAATATATAAGTAAAATAATAAGCAAGCAGTTATGGTAACAAATCATTAAGGCAAACTTGATGAAAAATTATAATTCTACATTTAAAATATCTGTTAAAGGTGAGTCTGTAAGATTAACCTGTTCTTATTCTTTTGTAATATGTGAGCTACTTTTTCGGATATTTTTCCAAAATATGAAATTGAAATGTATTTATTTTCTGTAGGTTCTGTGTAAATATTTTGGATAGATAATTTGTACTCTTGATTTCTACTAAAGTGTCGATTATATTTGAACCATTTGCTTATGCAATTTGTTTTATATTGATATTTCCTTATTGAAATTTCTTTGGTTTCATGGTAATGACAATTGCTCTATGTACGAATGATCTAAATGCAGCTCCAACTTATATGTTTTATGGTGACATGAATCGTTTAGAATTGTAAAGTCTGTACATGTAGGTTTTCTGAATATGGAGAACTCAAATATAATCGATACTTTAGTTAGAAATCAATAGTACAAATTATCTATCAAAAACATTTAGCCAGAACCAAAAGAAAATAAATATATATCAATTTCATACTTGGGAAATGTATCAGAAAAAGTAGCTCACATATTACCCAAGGACAAGAAATACAAAGTAGTTTTGAAACCTAAATGTGTTCATAAATGTTTATTTAATGCGAAAGATTCAACTAAAGACATTTTGAAGTCGAGTATTTATAAATTGAACTGCACATTCTGAAATTCTGTTTATATTGGAAAATCACTTAGGAATTTTAATATTAGATACAAAGACCACATTAGTTACAAATATAAACACACAGACAGAATCACATTATACCAAATAGAAGATTAAAGGATATAAATTTAATTTAATTGTAATTAATATGCGTAAATTACGCACGTCAATGTGATAGTCACCATAATGAAATTCCAAATTCTTTCAAAACACAACTGCAACAAAAAACTATAATATTGAGTAAAACCTTCAAAAACACCATTATTCTTAGGTTAACAGCTACTGTCCATTTGGCAAAAAGAATTTTTTAAACGATAATTTTTAATTAAACAGTTGAAATACGTGTACGAGTGTGTCTGAGACTATTTCTCATATATAATTATTCTAGATATGTCTTATGAAAACTCTTTGATTGTATAATGAGGTCTATACCTTAATTCTGTAGGATTAACTTTAAATATTATTATTACTTGATTTGTAGAATTTTTACATTAATTTCATTATGTACATGTCTTAAGGTTCATATGTTTGGTTTAAACATTTCGCCCCTTGAATGCAGAACTAGTCTAAGTCTATTTTTCATGCTCATTTGTACTAATGATGTAGGTAACTTATGTGTTTTATGGTGACATGAATCGTTTGGACTTGTAATATCTGTATTTATAAATTTTCTGAATATGGAGAACTCAAACTTATTCTGTGTACTGTGTATTAATTTTTATGTTTAAATCTAGAAAATTAATGGCTCCATTTGGTTCTTTTTCTAATGTAAATTTTATGTTAGGATGTAAATTGTTAATATTAATACTTATCAATAAAATTTGATGAACTATCAAAACATGCTAAAATACAAAATGTAAACTTCCACCATTATTATACATAATAAAATACTTATCTTTTTTGGGTTTTTTTAATTGTGTATTTTTATATTATACAATCCAAACGTTTCGATCACACTTACAGTTATCTTTGTCAGTAGTAAGATCTATTAAAATTGTTAAAGATGTTGAAACAATTTTGTGAAAGTTGAAAAATTAAAACATAAACATCAACCTGCTATTAATATAACAGTTTGAGAATCGTATAAAGCCAACTATATAATTAAATTTTAGTAAAGATTAACTAGATCATTAAAAATGAGTTAAACTGTCTTAAAGATGACAAATCAGAACACCATCTAAAGGTTGAAGGCTAATAATGAAAAATGAAAGCCAAAAAACACATTTAACCAAATTTGATCAAGTTATGATGTAAGTGTAAAGTTGTGAAAAGCTTCAATTTGAAAATGATAGAAGAATTCACAAATATAAACAAAACATCAATTAAAAAAATCCAGTTAAATCTAACCATTTTTCAACTTTCACAAAATTGTTTCAACAATTTTAATAGAGATTACTGACAAATATAACTGTAAGTGTTATCGAAACGTTTACTTTGTATAATATAAAAATACACAATTAAAAAAAAAACAAAAAAGGTAAGCATTTTATTATGCTAAAGTATTAATCAACACAACGAAACAAAAATACAATCATAACAGCAATATTTAATTCAAAAATTTGATCTTCTAAATTATTCATAAAGATATTAGCTAAAATGAGCGAAATTGGACTGCCCAAAGGTAAATCATTGTTTTTGCTAGATATATCTTTAACAAACAAAATACACCCCCTTACCACACAAAAATTAAAAAGCACCGAACGCGTTTCAGTAACTTAGCCATCATCATTAGCGGTTAACTGGGCTAAATCTTATTATCGAATGTGAAATAAATTTGATTAACACAGAGATCAAATAATTGAATTAACTCCATTCTTCTAATTCCACACTATCATTAAATAAAAAAATATTTAATGAATCATTCTTTGGGGAGTATTTTAGAAAAATACAAGTAATATCAAAACTTACAGGTATATTATGTAGTAGTAATTTTATGTTTTGTAGTTTATTAATTAGATTGAAGAATCCTTAATAGAGTTTTTGAATTGTAGGTACTTGAAATTGTTTATTCTTATGTGGTTTAGTTTATTTGCTAAATATGATTATGTGCTTGGGTGTAGGACTGGTCTAATGGGCATATTTGGTTTGTAGATTGTTATGAGACTATAGTTTTGGTGCTTGTGGGTTCTTGTATAGAATTTGTTGTTCCTCTAAATTTGTATTTTATTTATGTTTTCTAAAATACCCACTCAAGAATGTATGCGTTCATTAAATAATTTTTTAATTAATAATAATGTTGAATTAGTTACAAGAATGGAGTTAATTAAATTATTTGATCTGTGTTAATTAAAATTATTTCACATTTGATAATAAGAATTAACTACAAAAAAGTGGTTTACCTATGGGCAGTCCAATTTCGCCCATTTTAAGTTTATATTCGATTTTCAAATGAGTGGGCTACATTTATTAACATTTGTACATCAATACTATAAAAAGCTTGTCTTATCCTATTTTTCATATCGTCTAGTGTTGTTGGAGACTTGTGGTACACATGGTTTTTTATGTAACCCCACATGAGGAAATCAATTTTTGACAACTCCGGTGCTCGAGCTGGCCATGCAATTGGTTCACCTCTACCTACCCACTTTGCAGGAAAGTGATTATTTAGATGGTTGTGAATTGTGGCAATGTGACGAACTGGAGCATCATGGTGTACAAACCACATTATTTGTCGAATATTCAGTGGAACATGTTGAAGTAACAATGACAAATGATAATTGAGAAAATCTAGATATACACCACCAGTCACATGACCGTCAAAAAAATGTGGGCCAATTACATAGTCCCCAATACCACCCCAAACGTTTATAGACTACCTAATTTGACTACGAGCATTACTACAGTAAGGATTGATTGTTGCATAGTAATGAAAATTACGCCTATTCACTGTTCCATTTTTGTGAAATGTAGCCTCATCTCCAAAAAGTACAAAATCGAAAAAAATCGGTTACCATGGATTTGCTTTGCTGCTGAGCCCATTCCAAAAAAACTAATCTGCAATGATAATCTTTGTCTGTCAATTTCTGATGCAATTTTATGTGGTAGGGACGCATTTTATGTTTGTGAAGTATGTTTACCGCCGAGGTTTGACTAATGTTGTGTTCACGAGTGGTAATGTGGGGATACTAGGTAAGGGCTAACAGTACATCATATTTTTTTTCTTCGGTTATAACATTTTTATTCGTCATGTTTGTCATATACGATTGATCCACTACGAACAAAACGATCCATTAGTTTTCAAACGCTTTTGTTTGTTGGCGCATCCGTTCAGGATATCGCTGTTGATATATTCTACATGCCAGTAGACAATTTTTCTGGAACGTTCTCCTAATCCCAAATCATATCTATTAGTTCTACAGAAAAATTCATTTTTAAAGCTTATACACAAAGACGCACTGATTAAGAAGGTAATAATATGAGAACTGTCATTTTTTTCAAAGCCCCCGTTTTGTTTTACTTAAAGATACTTCGGTCAGATTATTGTTGAAATAATGTTAGAAAGTGCCAACCTTCATTGCATATTGTTATGGTTTATGTTATGTTTTAATTGTTTATTGTATAAAAATTATTTTATCCAAGATTAAGTTATTTTTAGTCACACAAGTTTAAGGTATTCCTAAAATTTGAAGAAAATATACAATTTCTCCGAAAGTAATGAATTTAGATATAGGGAATGCTTCATAAAAATGAAAGAGTATAACAAATACAATCTTGTGAGATCATTATTCATAGCGGTTTCAATATAAAAATCGTCATAACTCTTTAAATACTCTGTATGGTTATGTACAACCTCATATTATAAGAACAGGAATTATAAGAGGAATCTAAAATGTGGAAATATACAGGGTGTCCCTTTAAAAAAATTGTATGTTTGTGTTACCACGTAGTTATGAATTACCCTTACAGATCGGCATATTTTCCTAATAATGAGCATATCGTTACCTACAATTTTTGTAAATAACTTTTTTTGGTGTACTCCATCATAACGGGGTAATCGACCAATCCCACACTAAAAACTCACCCTGTATACGCGCATATTTCTACATGTTGAAGTGTATATTATTCCTTGCATTAATAATCATACATGTTGTATTGAAACGCGTAGACAAATAAATTGTGTAATTATATTGTGTTTAAAACATTAGTGCTATTCGATTGTTTAGTTCTTTTGAAATTCTTATGGCATTTTTCTTCCAAATTTTTTGATTTTTCACTTCAGTTTCAATGTATTCTTTTATTAGGACAGTGGCTTAATGTTTATAGGTCTTTAACATTCACGACGTTTGTTTCATTTGTTGGATACTTTTGTTAGTGTGTGCTACTGTATCAGTTACGATTAGCTTAAACTTATTTAAACTACTTAAATTGTGTCAATAAGCAAAGAATACGTAAATTTTCTATATGTAATTAAAACGAACTACCATTTATCTCCTCATTTATCAAAACATGAAAATCAACACAAAAATGTTAGTGTAAGCTTGAAATTTACAATCAGTACTAAAATGTATTTTTTTTAATGATGTGATAAATGTGATAAAAATTGTAAGTCGCGTGAATCTGACTCATTAAATTGGAATAATTGGATATAATTTTTTACCTGCAAATAATCGGAAGGAAAATCTAAATAATCAGAATCACTCGTAGGTCGATTTGATTGTCTATGAAATTGGCCTCTACGTCCACCCCGATTTCTTCCTCTACCACGAGGAGCAGCTGAAGATGGTCGAGTATGTTTACTTCCTTTTTCCAAATGATCTTTATCTTTTTCAGAACGCCAATCAACGTCACTATCACTTACAGTTGATTGTGCATCACCAGTTCTATCCGATTTTTGTCTAGGTGATATTTCACGTTTTGTATTACATTTATTTAAATCAATATCTAAAGGAACCCATTTATGTTTACTTGATTTCTTCTTTTTATCCGATTCGGTTCCCTCTGGTTCAGGATCACTGGAATTTTGCTTTGTAAAAACTGGAGGATTGCCTACAGGACTAGTCGATTTTCTCTACAAAAAAAAAAGGATTAACAAAAACCCCGGTTATTTTGAGAAACTCACTTCAGTAGAGTGATCACCCAAAGTTGGCCAGTCGCATATATCAGAGAAGTCACTAGCCTGTAAACATATTAAAAGAATTATTAGTATGATTAACAGCGATTGTGAGTATTTACATTTCACCAATCCGCATTAAATAAAAATAACAGACTTTTAATGAACGGCTTCTAGTATCAATTAATGCAGATGATAACATTTATTAAATAAATATTTCCTGCGTGGACTATCGTTAATTAAAAAAAAGTGTAGATTTCCTTAATTTTAAATCACCAAGTTGAACATAAAACACACCACAATATTTAATTCACTCATTTTTTAACTAGCAAATGCCATAAAACTATTATTGAAAATTTTTGACCTAATTCTAATAATGCACTGTATCGGTACGAACTGTTGTTTTTTAGGGGGTATTTGACATTGAGCTTATCAGTAGTAAGAACACAAATTTAATTAAAAAAGAAACAAGTATTGACCAATTCTATTACAAAGGTATTAATAATTAGGTTATTATCGCACTTTCTAACTATTTTTCGTACTCTCTGAACGTACAGTTTCCAATATTTATATAATTCGTTACAGTCACATATTTTTTGTGCTCACAGCACTATCCACGTCACACGATTACACCAAAACAATTATTTTCGTAAAATTTTAAAGGAAAAATATACACAATATATGCCTAAAAAACAATTTTCATTCATTATATTTATGTAACAGGATTTCCGGTCGAGCAATTTTTACTGAAAAAAATTAATCGTTCTAACCTAAATAATTAATTGTTAATAAAACATTTTCACCTGAAACATAAAAATAAAAAATATATTCAGTTTTGATTATAGTGGTTATTAAAAAAAGTACTTAACCTACGTTATTTAATTTTCTCTATGGTCGTTAAAGAAAACCTAATATTATGCCAATTTCAAGGTTTGTTTTAAATTAATACCTTATTATGCGTGTATGTACTATTAAATAAATCAGAAAGTAATTGAATTGTTGCTAGTTTGCTACTATAATTGCACCAACAAATTTTTCAATAGCTTGTTTTATGCACGTATTATTTACTATATTAAAGACCTAGGTTCAATTCTTGTTTAAACCGTAACAGTTACCATGTCATTAGCTTTTGTAATTAACTGGCAAAAGTACCAAGTGTATCTCGAGTGGTGATTAATTTTTTTTTAATTATTTTATCACGTCACTACAAAATAAAAAATTTAGATCCAATTTTTTAAAAAACATGTATTTCATGTCGCCTTGTAGCGTTTGCTGTTATTGTAACATAGACATAAAAATATTCTTCGTTGAAGAGTAAAGATTACGGACGAAAACCATGGAGTGCCTATTAACAATCTGTTAGGCCAATTCTCACTTAACCAACATCTAAAAAAAAAAGGTTTAGGAAAGCCCCCCCTCCCCCTCCCCCCAGGCTATTATTAAACATATGGCAAAGCTTTAAACTATTCGTTCCAAATTTAGGAACTGATCGAATAACATTGATAAAAATTTATGTCAAGCTAATTTTAATAAATTTAACAAAAGGAAAAATCTGACGGCGTCATTTTCACGATATCGTGCAGATTCAACGAGTACGAAAACCTGATCTGGATCGACCATGCAGAACTCAACGGAGAGGCCAATCCGAGAGTGTCCGACAACCGCCGCCAAGCAGCTTGCTGGCACCAGCACCCAAGCGACAACAGAAGAGACGCAGCCGCCAGACGCCTCCCCGTTAGTGGAGGCGGCGTCCAACGCAATCCTCGCCCCGATCCAGCGTGAAGGATCCACCGACGAGGACTTCAAGGCCCAGAAGAAGCCGAACAAAACACCGATGGTTTGCCCGTCTACGTTACTGCCCACCGACAATGTGTTCCAACTACTAGATGAGTTCACTGACAGCG
The DNA here is from genome assembly GCA_036346205.1 of Vesta saturnalis. Lineage (NCBI taxonomy): Eukaryota > Metazoa > Arthropoda > Insecta > Coleoptera > Lampyridae > Vesta > Vesta saturnalis. The sequence goes on along the minus strand of JARFJB010002143.1, from coordinate 3,228,880 downwards.
CTGCAGTCATGGAGGAGACGGCGGCCCAATCAGATACCAGGGAGAAAGCGTCACCAGTAATCCTTCGAAAGAAGACCATGGTTGCTTTCTCCAGCGAACTCGGCTCGACATCAGATCGCCTTCGCGAGGACCAAAGTGATCAACGCAAGAATCCGGATACAGTCTGCCTCATTCCTGGACCGAGACCAGCTGATGAGGTATATGAATAGGTGTAGTACTCCGTACTATACCTACCAAACTACAAGGTATGAGTTCCTTCTGTTTTCAGAATGAAAACGAGGACGCCCAATCTCCCTTGTAATGGTAGAGGTGCCAACAGAAGAAAACAAGAAGATCCGGGATATCGAATACGTCGCCCGTCTCTGAGTAAACGACTTGCCGCGGAAAACTGGCATCGGGCAGTACTAAAGGACTCAGGAACACTTAGGAGGATGGATAGAGGGACATTGAATTGCCGTGAGATGCCTATGAACAGCTACCTTAAATTTTGCCATATCATAAGTGAAAGGAAAACAGGAACTAGGGAGATCATTCCAGAGTTTAGAATGTGGATTGCGCCCATTTGGTACGCCAAGTGGAGATTTGTACTGCATACTGATGATGTGAATGAGCGAACCGAGTATTCCTAGCAAATGCAAAGAATGTAATGCACGACACCCCGAACCGAACGGGCCAAGTGCATTCACTGTGGTGGGGACCACCCCGCTAGCTACAGAGGATGACCAAAAAGTTCCCTCGACCTCCACTCGGAAGTACCGAAACCGCTGCTGTCGTTACCTCCCCTGCCCAACCCGTCGTAGGGTTCCGTATTGGGCCTCCTTGGAAGCCCTATCTGTCATCCGCAAGGTGGCAGCGGCGCTCGCTCAGGGTAAAACTGCGATGGACCTGTGGGGAGTGATCATCACGCACCGTTCCCCTTTTCGGGTAATCATACAAAGATCTGACGCAAAAACTTGTGCCCCAGGATAAGTATATAGTGCCGATTTTTATTTAATTCTTCATGCTTTGTTAATATTGACTAATTATTTACAAACTGATACTTTTTTCTTTTTATTTCAGATACTCGGGGCATCTGCTGCATCAACTAGGTACACCAACTAAGCGCAGCAAAACAGTCCACAACCGCACAACTCCACTAGCAACAACCATCAACACAAGGACTTTTTCTGGATACATTCAAGACTCAACATCAATAATGTCAACAAGCATACCACAACACCACGCCAACCCATCAATTATAGATTCCACGCGCTGAAGAAGACGAGGACTCCTGAGCAGCGCACCACCAAAACAACACAATATATTTATTACAAGTTTTGTTATGAAAGAATAAGTTCAAAGGTAAATATGTAATTAAAAATTATTATTAACTTTATTAAATACATAAATAAAAAGTTTACCTCGCGCAGGATTTGAATCTACGACCTGTACTTTGCTAGAGTACCGCGCTAACCATCTGCGCCATCAAGATTCAAGCCCCAATCGATACAAACTTTGCCTTTATGTGTGTAGAACTGATGTAAATTCTAACTATATTATTTTGTAATTTTGTACTATGTATTATACCTAAGTCTCATAAACTCTGTTGAAATTGATCATACAATTTTAATGAGCGTGGATTATTTATTCAGATATTAACTGAGCACAACTCTCATCTTAAAATGTGGACCATAACTCCGAACTTAATATTAGACCATATGCCGAACATAACCAAAACTTCAAAAATTCGATATTGACCGCAACTCCCAACTCGACCACAATCTCTCATATTCTGATTTTGGTCACAACATGATTATTACCCCCTCCCAACAACGCTTTTACAATCGGTTCATAACGCTATAACTAAAGCAATTTCCCCTATGTATTTGAGCACAACTCCCAATTTCAGAAATGTAGTAATTAACAAGCAAAAGTACCAAATGTATCTCCGAATGGTCATTAATTTCTTTTTAATTATTTTATCACCTTACAACAAAATAAAAAATTTCGATCCAATTATTTCTCTAAAAAAAGGCTACCTTAGGGGGGGGGGGGAGAATAAAACACTAAGACCACTCTAGCTATTATAAAACAAGTTACAAAGCAATAAATAATGTTCATGAGTGGAATATCTATTGAGAAATTAACTGAGCACAACTCTTACCTTAAAATGTTGGCCATAACTCCCAAGTTAACATTAGACTATATGCCGCATATAACCACAACCTCGACATTGACTACATTTTAACAAATGTTTAAATTTCTAACGGCTTCTTCAAACAATGTTTGCGTTTATCGAATAATTACTTAATTTTTAACAGTTTGCAAGTAAATCCACTATACTTTTTAAACTTTCTACCAATTGTTTAAATTTCGTATGTTTTAACGTAAAATATTTAACCCTAAGCATTTATGTTATTAGAAGCATAACAAAACTCATGTCTCACGCGCATTATATAACCCGGAAAATGTGCAAGGGGGACCGTAAAAGGAATGACTCTATAACCAGGAGTAATTTACTGTCATTAAAAACATAATTTATGCAGTCCCAGGGAACATACATCTATATCATTACAAACAAACTAATTATTCATATAGTTCTAAGAAAATTACGGGTCGTAACACATGAAAGAACCCATGATTCATACCAAAGTCATTCATATCATTCTTGTTTAACTGTTTGTGTGTTTTGGAGTGACGTTATATACGTAAACAGTTCTTTGGTAAGAATTTTTGATATATAATCATGTAGGATATTTTAAGCTTGGTTTAAAATACCAGTGGTTAAAGAGGTGAAAAACTCGTTAGAAAGGAATTTCTGAGTTGTTTAAATTTGAAGATGTTAAAGCCAGTTTCAAAATCCTGAAGCTTGTTTCAAGATGTAGGGCCATTTCAAGATGCTGAATCAATATCATAATGCTGAATTCTACCAAAAGGATTTCAATATGATTTTTTACTTTGACATATTTTTGACATGTTTCACCTGTATACAGTTTGATTTGACAGTGTGCTTAATGACACTAACAATTGCAAATCAAGAGAATTTCAATGACATTACGTCTTTTTAAAGTTACTCAAACCTTGTAAAAAGTTTTCAAAAGTACTTGACTAAAATAGCTATTGAAATCTATAATTTTAAATTAATGAGCCATGCACGCCTACAGTGCGACTTACTATCAAACTATAAGAGTACACTTCAGGAAATTATTTAACGGGAAGGTTTTTCCATACGAAATTTTCAAGGGCATGTGGCACGAATTCAAAGTATAAGCTATCTATGCAAAAAGTTTCAGTCCTATAAATTAATTCCCTGAAGTGTAGTTGAAAAGCATAAATAAATATTAGCTTAATTTGTTAAATCAAATTAATGTGTAACCTAAATTAACAAATAACGTACTTCCGTAACTGCAGAGACATTTTGCGCATATTACCTCCGTTCTCACACAATTTAACGTAATTTTTCTGATGATATTTATATCACCCCTTAAACCCTGCACCGATGTCCACCAAACTTCATACTTCTAAACACGGATGCCCTGAATACGCGCAAAATTTTAATGAAATTGCACATCTAATTTTTGAGTTATGTTGAACAAAAAACTTGTATACATCCCCAGTACTCCGAACTCCAGCTTCCGATCTCCCCCAAAACCACTACAGTCTAGATATGTCACATTTAAATGAAATATCCTTTACATTTTTTGAGATATTGCGGGCGGAAGGTTTAGTACACACGCACACATGGACGCGCTCACGCATGCTCACACGTACTCACGCACGCGCATGTATGCAAGCACGCACATACCCATGTACGCACGCACACACTTGCTAAAACAACTTTTTTAATTCAGGGGCCTCAAAACATTTTTCTGTGTCAGCTTAATCTTGTATCTGACTTATAATAACTCACCTTAAATGGGAAAGTTAAAAATTTACTGTATGCAAACAAAAGTTACGACTAAGCTTACAGTTAAACCAAATTTGGCGTTATGGTCATTACAGGCATTGGTGATTGTGGTCACGTTTGGCATTATTCTCATTTTTAAAATTGGACTTTCTTACCCCAGAACAGAGGCCTTCTGTTGACAAATGGTGAGAGAGATTCTCATTCAACTAATATCCAAAAAAGGGTTAGCTTTGGCGGTCCAAACATTAAACGCAACGCACTAGAGTCTATTTTGTAAGATGAACCACTATAAAAAGCGCAGAACTAAAGTAACAATGAAAGGAGGCCTCTGTTAACAAGTCGTACGGGAAATATATATTTAGGACAATAGCCACACTTTGCGGGTACTGCGTAAAGAAGTTCCATTTAATCTGATTTGGACGTCGAAATGCTAATGGCCTCCTTGTAGTAGTAAAACATACTGCAAATAAGTAAAGAACCTATTTGCAAGATGCGACACTTGTGTTGGTAAGTCGTAACAAAACGTGTAATATTAAAAAAAAAAGAGCTAACTTTGGAGGAAGAAACTGCTGTAAAGTTTTTTAAAAACCTATTTGATGATGGGAACCTTCTAAAAGCGAAGTAGCCGTGCAAGGAAGTCTCTGTTGACAAGTTACAAAAAAAGATTCTCATTTAGCTATCGTTTAAAATAAGTACAAAAAGTACATAAAGCGCATCTCAGTCGATTGTGCTATTGTGGTATTATAGAGTGGAAGTGAGGAAGCGAATGCGGTTGAGGTGGTTAAGAAGATACTTACTTGACACCTCTAGACATTATACCTTTGATTATACGCTTTCATTCGACATTAAGCGGTTTAAAAAATATCCCCCCCCCCCTCCACGCTTCGCGTCCCTTAAGGAGAAACTATAAGAAAGCAGGAGTGTTAAACTTGCTGACCCTGCATGCTTACGTTTAACACTACAATCGACTTTGCAGCTTAATTATTTTGTTTTCCTTACACTCTACGCTTTCTTTCGATGCGGGCTGTGGAAAAAAGAGGAATGATGGAGGGTTGAGAGTTGAAATGTAGAGATGTTCAGTTTTCACAAACAAGATAAATCGTGGTGGAATGCTAAGTATATAAGCCAGCTACCTTCCCATGCTATCTAGGAGCACCTAATTAAAAACGTAAGTATTTAAATAACTTGAAAATAAAGTATTAATTTAATTCGCACAACATAACGGGGCCTTATTGTTAAACTCTAAATTACTCCTCAGGAAGAAGTCTTACCGTTACCGTTAACGGTTAAGTTCAAACAAACGTACCACGGGTACGTGGGTGTATTTTGTTTGTTACAGATCCTGCCACAGTTCCAGTGTTCCAGATTTTTCAAGTTAAGTTCAAACTTTTTCTGTATTATTAGAGCACTTAATTCGGGACCTAAACTTTTTAACGTATAAAAGAAGAATTAATTTCAGACGAAAGTTAGAACAGCCCATAATTTTTAAAACTAATTTACTCTAGAGATGGATCCTAACACTAGCCAAAATATTCGACTTTTTCTTTACCGCAGAGGACTTGATTCAGAACTAAATATTCAAATACCTTGAAGTAAAGCATTAATTTTATTCGGAATCTAGAACAGCGCCTTATTATTTAAGACTAGTTTACTCATTACAAGCAGATTACGGAGCAGGCGACAAAAGTCCAAATTCTTATGCACTTACTTCAAAATTTAAATATTTACATAATAAGAAAAAAAATATTTTAGGCGAAACTTAAAAGAGCACCTAAATTTTAAAGACCGGTTTACTTTTGCAAACAAAAACGTTCAATTCCAAATTAAATATTTTGGTACATGTAAATAAGTAATATTAAACCAGACCAGTTTAGGACTAGTGGTACGTAGTACAAATTCTTCTACTTAATTCCGAATCACGCATAGAAAATTGCCCAATTAGATGCAACTCAGAACAAGGCCTACGGCACCTACATGAATCTGGCACCCCACATTAAAATAATGAAAATATTCTGATTGCATCTTATTTATAATAGTTTGTACCCGTTTGTACCCCATTTTTTACCTTTTGTACCTCAAGGTGTTCAAACTTAACCCGGGGTTAAAAAATGTTAGCACCCCACTTGAATATTTTTTATCGTTCATGACGGTATTCGAGAGAGGATCGTTTGTACGTAATTGTAACATTTTTCCTTTTGTTTGTACCTCACGGGGTTGGTTTGTACTGAATTTCCAAATTTTTTTAAAGGGGTAACTTTTTCGCTTAAAGAGATTTTCAAAATCAGGAAGCGGATACTGTTTCGTTTTCGTTTGTACCACTTTTTTTTCCTTCGTATTTCAAGAGGTGCAAATTTAACCAGGGGTTAAAAATGCCAGCACCCCACTTTAATATTTTTTATCGTTCTCGACGGAATTCGAGAGAGCATCGATTGTACTACATTGTACCATTTCTCCTTTTGTTTGTACCTCAAGTGGTTGTTTGTACCGAATTTCCAAATTTTTGTAAAGGGGTAGGTAACCTTCTCGTTTATAGAGATTTTTAAAATCCGGAAGCGGATACTGTTTCGTTTTCGTTTGTACCGGTTTGTACCATATTTTTTCCTTCGTATTTCGAGGGGTACAAATTTAAGCAGGGGTTAAAGATGTTAGCACTCCACTTTAATATTTTGAACGGGCGGGCGAGCGTGCGTGTGTGTATGGATGTATGTTAGTATCCACGATAACTCCAGAACGAAAATATCTCCGTACTTAAAATTTTGTATTTAAGCTTGTTTTCATTTGGCTTAGAGTTGATTAGATTTTCGGAGAAATCCGGCGGCGGAGAGGGGGGATTTATTAGGGTCAGTTATTGGTTTTTATCAAATATTTCTAAAACAGCTGCATATTTCAAAGATATAAAAATACCTAAATATAGACCTTAAACACATCGATTAATTATATTCTACGCAATTTTTTGATACAACGCGTAATTTAGCGGGAAAAAAATTCCTAAGGTACCGATTAATTTTATAAAAAAAAAAGTGTAGAAATTCGGTACAAAACAACTCCTTGAGGTACAAACAAAAGGAAAAATGGTACAATGCAGTACAATCGATGCTCTTTCGAATTCCATCGAGAACGATAAAAAATATTAAAGTAGGGTGCTGGATTTTTAACCCGTGGTTAAATTTGTACCCCTTGAAATACGAAGGAAAAAAAGTGGTACAAACCGGTACAAACGAAAATGAACCAGTATCCGCTTCCTGTTTTTGAAAACTTCTTTAAACGAAAAAGTTACCCCTTTAAAAAAATTTGGAAATTCAGTATAAACCAACCCCTTGAGGTACAAGTAAAAGGAAAAATGGTACAATTAGGTACAAACAATCCTCTCTCGAATACCGTTATGAACGATAAAAAATATTCAAGTGGGGTGCTAACATTTTTTAATCACGGGTTAAATTTGAACACCTTGAGGTACAAACGGTAAAAAATGTGGTACTACAAACTATTATAAATCAGATGGAATCAGAATAATTTCATTATTTTAATGTGGGGTGCCAGGTTCGTATAGGTGTCTACGGCAGCCTGTTTTTCTATACCGTAAGAACACTTAATTCAGAACCTAAATATTTAAATAACTTGTAAATGAAGAATTAATTTGATTCGCAATACAAAACAGTACCTTATTGTTAAACACTAATTTGCTCTTTGAACAGAACGATTAGGTCCAATTTTTTATAGGTAGTGTAAGAGCATTTAATTCAATTCATAGTTCAGCACCGTATTGTTTAAATTAACTTACCCTTTAGAGACGTTTTTCCACTGCCGACGAAGTCTAAATTTTTTTATACTATAAGACCACTTAATTCGGGACCTGATTATTTGGATAACGTGTAAAAGGAGAATTAGCTTTAGATGCAGCTTACAAAAGCACATCATTTTTAAAACTAGTTTACTCTTTAGAGGCGAGTCTAAACACTGGCGACAAAGTCCAATTTGATTTCTATACCGTAAGAACACTTAATTCAGAACCTAAATATTTAAATAATTTGTATTAATTTAATTCGCAATACGGAACAGCACCTTTACAATAAATTTATATTCCCCCGTAGCGAGAGGTCTTGCCGCTGACGAACTACATTTTTTTTGGTTACTAAGAGCACTTAATTTTAAACCTAAATATTTGCACAACATGTTAACAGAAAATTGACTTTAGGTGCAACTTAGGACAGTACTCATTAAAGACATGTCTCAATTTTTATACTGCAAGAGCACGTAATTGAGAACCTAAATATTCAAATGATGCGTTAATAATCCAGAACTAAACCTAACTGCTTAAGGTACGGTCCTGCTAGGGTTAACGTAATTAGCATAATGAAAATTGTACAAGGTATAAGAAAAAATTAATGACTTAAAAATGTCACATAAAAACAAGTGAGTATCAGATTTTATTTGGATCTGTTTTGACATCCCTGATTTAATCATGTAAATTATTGAAGGACCAGGCGGATATACGAATAAACCGACAGTCAAGACAATGCCACGAGAGAAACAGTTAATTATTGCATCCCTCAATGAAATGGAAATTAGTTTATAATGAATCAAATGTTAACAATTTTAGGTAGAGATAGACCCGAACAGAACAGTAGTTTACTTTAGTACGCTGTTCGGTTCGTTTATTGAACCTATTCATATAACATTTCAAAACACCAGAAGCGCTTGTGTTGTGAACATTTTCAACAGACCTTTTTAATCACGTCAACTACATATTCTCTTCTTAATTCCTTCCATGTTCCGAACATCAAACGACATTCAGAAATTTGTATAAATTAGAACATGTTAGGCTCAGTGATTATCTCTAACATCTCTAAATCATTTTTCGTAAAATTCATTTCTTGCTCTCGCTCCACCTATAACATCTATTAAATAATAACTATGCACTATGTAACGCTAAAAACGAAATGTTAATTCAAGTTTTACATTTTACTGTACACGTACAGTTACATAACGCACGAACATGTGTTAAAAAAGTTTCAAAACAATCTACATCAATTTGCACAAATTATATATAGATGTACAAATATTTTTTCAAATGTATTGCAAAATTTAAGTTTGTAAAATTTTAATAAAAATAAAAATTAATCTACCACTTATATGACGTCCAACGATATGTTATGGTAAATCCGTATAACGTGGTAAAATTTTTTGCAAAATGTTAAAAAGAATAGGTACTTACATTTTAAATATCTAGAAAATTATCCAATTTAAACAGTTTAGGCACTAAGTTTTAAATTAAAGTACACTAGAGGAAGGAAGGTAGAAGAGCATAGAAATCAATTTCCATCGATGGTGAAGCAGGTTTAAAAAAACGACCAGAAAGTTCAATCCATGGGTGATCGCCATAGTGGTCGTAAAAAGTTCTTTTTAAATTTTATTTGAGGGTTTTTATTTAAGAATATTGTTAACCTCTTCAGTAGTCAGATTAAAACCTCAAAGCCGCTTAAGCGGTCAAAAGAAGAGGGAATTAAATTTAGATTTGTAGTAAATTTTGGCCAGTTTGTAAAAAGGAATTCTCTTCATTTATTAAAGTTTTAAATTGGTTTCTCTGTAAGTAAGAAGTATGTTAACAAAAAAATGTTTAGCTTCTTGAAGAAAAGCAAGTTAAAAAACAGTAAGTTAATAAATTTCACTGTAACTTTGGAACAGGCAAACTGTAGTCAATAGTCCACAAATTAGTTAAAGTAATTATAAGTGCAACTAATTATGTTTTTTTTATCAGTTCTCAAGAGAAAAAAAAGGCGAGTAAATTAATTGAAACTTGAATCGTACGACCTTTGGAACGGTAGACAAAGACTTAAAATCTAATAGGGTGGTGCACAGTTTTAGTATTACAGTAAGAAGACGGAAAAGGATAGTCATATCGTGTTAGATTTATTACTTCTAAACGGCCAGTGATTTACGCACAAAATCCAGTTACCTGTTGACACTTCCCAATCATGTGCACGGGAACCAGCAAAAAATCCGGCAAGTGGTTTATGTTCACTTATTTGACTGTGGTCGAGTTAGGAAAACTACGCTTTTCTTAAAATTAACCGTTGTAACAATTTAAGCGTTTATTCTAAAATTCTGATTTTTTGCATACCGATATTTGTAATAGCAATTCACGAATTTTGAAAACTTTCTTAGTTTTTTTTAAAAATAAAGGTACAAAAATAAAATTATCAAAACCGTAGGACCGAACTTTGCAAAGAGGTCGAATTAGTAACAATTTAAACTTTTAATCTAACATTCTGATTCTTTGCATACATATACCTAAAATATGAGCGCTTCTAATAGCAATTCAGAAATTTTGAAAATGTGTAGTTTTTTTAAAATAAAGTTGAAAAAATTAAATTATCAAAATCGTGCATCCAACACTTCACCCTGCGGCGAGCTATGTGAATTATTGAATAATAATAAAGTCGATGCTTCATGTTTCGGACAACAAGTTTATTTTAATTAATTACCACATTTACTAAATTAATTGTTTTCGATTTCAAAAATTACATTTTAGAAAATGAGGTTTTGTAATCTTTTTAGGAAAAGCACTTTACATTATTAGATATTCTTATTTTATTTCTAGATATAAGGCTAATGCATATGATTTCTTGAAAGGTATGGTGCCGAGAGCGACTACTGGCGTTCTTTGTAGCACCGCTAGCGGATAAAATTCTGTAACTATTGAAGTTAGCGACTTAATTTTTTTATTAACTTTCTACGTTTTCTGGTTACATTTGACTCGATATATATGTATAGAAATGTTCAATAATTCTCATAGCTCGCCGCATGGGTAAGTTTTGGATGCACGATTTTGATAATTTTCTTTCTTCAACTTTATTTTAAAAAAACTCGAAACATTTTTCAAAGTTCCTGAATTGCTGTTAGAAGCGCTCATACTTCAGGTATGTGCGCAAAAAATCAGAATTTTAGATTAAAAGCTTTAAATTGTTACAACGGTTAATGTTAAGAAAAACGTAGCAATTTTCCTCCACTATTTGTCTGCAGGAACAAAAAAAATTTACACATCCTTAGTATTCACAATAAAGTAATTCAATTTATTATTAAGGTAAACATTATTTTTGTTGTATATTAATACATTATGATGAGTACTGTTTAATAATTATTAAACAGTTCCTCCTTGAATAAATTACTTGAAATTCTGTTTTTAGTTTATCTCGTAAATATATTAAACACTACATTTGGTAGAAAAAGATTGGTGTAAACTCGAATATCTCATAAATGTCGACATGGTATATGTAAACATTCGCCACTTCCGGTAGTTTCTAAAAGTGCGTATGTTCCGAGAAGCCGAGGGCGGAGTCATAAGCTCCAACTGGGTTCTATTCGTAACACGTTTCATGATGAACTTTCCGTGGAGAGTTTGAATTTTACTAACATCGTTTTGTTAATTTTTCCAGGTTATTATTAGCAATATATAAATAAGTTACTTAGAAAAAAATTACAAAAAAAAATCATTTAATGGACTGATGGTTGGGAAAATTTTTTTTTTTTTACAAAAAAAATTAACTTTTTATTTGAACCATTTTTTTTGTAAAAATAATGCCATGAATACCTTCCGGTACTTGATTTTTATATATAGTACAAAAATAAATGAAATCCGTTGAGACATAAAAGAGAACTGTTAACAAAACCTTTGTGAAATAATTGTTCCTGAAGTTTTTAATACAAATTTTCGTAAACTATTGTAAATAGTTTTCATTTAGGATTTTCCTAGTCATCAAGAAGAAAATTACAACAATATTAATTTTCCAAGCATTGCCAACTGACGGTGACAATACGACCCTTTGCGCGCGAGGGGGGGGGGAGGGTTAAGGGCAACTATTGCAGTGTACTTACACACAATCCAAATCGAAAGGCTGTTAGGCCGTTTGACCGGGAATTGAACCCGGATCCGGCTGCAGTACTTAATAGCCAATAACTACGCCAAGCCAGCCACTTCTTCTCGTCTATATATTTATCAGAGAAAAAAATCTACGGTTTATTTTGTATACATAATACTGCTTTCCTTCTGACGTGTAGAAACTTAAAACAAAAGAAACGTAATTTGTATAATAACTAAAGAAATTGTGCAAACAATACAGTTTTATCGTTATCATAGTAGCCTATGACTTTAAATTAAAAATAAAATTAAACTAAAGATTTCAGGAAATTATGTAAGAGTTTCCAAATTACAAGCTGCGCAACCAGAATAAAGAAAAATTACATAAAGTACGAATAAAATGTATAAAATTTTATCGATCATTAATTATTTATCAGCGTACAATACCTTATTAAATGATACATTGTATCATAAATGTTATCGTTATTTTTAGTTTTTTTTTATCTGAGATACTTGAGTTGAATTTTTGTACACTGATTTGATTATCGTTCATTATTTTTTACTAATTGTTTCAAAATAATGAGCAATTGTTCCAACATACAATCTTCTTGAGACTTACACGAACAGAGTTATATATTTATACTTTTGCACCTAACAAAAAATAATACAAATCTATCGATTTCTTTGTGAAAGACATACGTAAATTATGTAGCATAGGTACCAAAAATGGAAATCGTATTAGTTGTCACTATGTGTACCTAACACAAATTGCACTGTATTTATCGCCAAAATATACCGCACGACAGAATCCCGAGTTCGATTCCCAGACAAAACGCAATATTTTTATTATAAATGCTTATCTTTAAGAAGTACCCATGTATTTATATACATAATTGCTTTTACAATCTTTATAAGTTTCGACAGCAATTGAAAATATCGACGTCAATAGAAAAACAAGCGTACTAACGTTAATAACCCTGCTATAATAATAACATGTATATGAAAGCCTACTATTGAATCGTATTTTAATAACAATAAACACATAGATCTTTAATAGGTTAAATATTATTAAACCGTTTTGAAAACAACATTACAAAACACCTTCTACGGATGAACGCTAACAATGAAAATTGTCACAAAGAAAAAAACCGCTGCAAATTGTATCAATACTTCCACTTCAAAAAATCGTTTTTTTGTAAATAACTCGAAAATGATTACCTTTACAAAAAAATTACAAGAATGCCTTTTGATCAGATATTTGATTTTCTATCCAATTTCAAAAAATCCTGTGGACGGGTTCCAAAATCGAGTTTTTTGGAAATATTTCGAAAATGACAAAATTTTCGAAAAAATTGCAAAAACACTTTTTGTGAGGAATTTTATTTCCTATCTAATGGTATTTTCACTTTTTGAATATATTAAGTAGTTCCGGTGATATTTAGGAAAAACCGGTTTTTTAAAGTGACGGTTCTTTGCGAATATCTTGTAAACCGTTTATTGTACAGAAAAATTATAGGGACAAAAAATACTCACAATTATATTACTAATCACATATTAAAAGGAAAAAATCTAAAAAAATAAAAATTTGGAAAAGGGGTACTTACCCCCATATTTTACCCCTTACCCCATTAACCCCAAAAGCAATCAGTCGCTTTGGGTAGTTGACATCTATATGTGTGCCAAATTTCAAGTAGGTATGTGAAGTCCTTCGAAAGTTATGGTGTACACACACACACACACAGACAGACACACAGACAAGATTTTTTGCTCCAATTTTGTTTTTGGACGTTTTCGAACATTTTAAAGCGATTGAGCAAATAAAAATTTTTGATTTTTTTTTAGCGATACAGTACTACCCATCCGTTAGATGTGGAAGTAATTTAATCACTTTATAGTATTGGTGCAACGTTGTAATAGACAATACAAAAGTGATAACAAATCATTCATCTTATGAAAATACTGGCAAATCCAAACAAATACTTTTTTCCGTTACTACCATGCCAAAACCTATTCAATCGGGGATTTTCTTCGTGTCTGTTTGAGTTGGTTGAATGTTTACATACCTTAATATGCTCATATTGTAAACGTAATAGTTTGTTTTGATAAAATTATTAACCCTATACACTTACAAATATTCAAGTTGAGGTTTCGAGCGTCCAGTCGTGACGAACCTTGAACTAGATGGCGTATATCGCCATGTCTTCAATATATATATATATATATATATATATATATATATATATATAAGTTAAAACAGATGTATATGTCGCAGGAATTCATGAAATTAGATTCGATCAAATCCCTAAGGAAATTATCAAATCTCGAAATGTATGAGGAAAATAAAAATCTACAATAACCTAGGGTACCGTAGATTTTAATTTTCCTTTTTTATTTCCATTTTATTTTCCGTGATTTGATCATTTCCCTTAGGCATTTGATCAAATCCAAAATTCATCATTCCCTGCGACATACACACACTACAGGTAGGTCATGACAGGGAAATTGGGCAACGTAAAATGCACTCTTGTAGCTAGCGCAACGTGCGTTAAATTTTTTAATCTCTGGTGTAGGTTTGTTTCTGTACTTATTTCAGAGCGAAGCGACCTACATAATATAGATATAAGAGGCAGTTTTCCTGATGGTACTGACATTCGAGGTTAAGATCTCGATCTGAAAAGGTCAACTTATAAATAAAAGACTAGCCAGTCTATTTCAAAAAAAGAGAACGTCGTTTTCACGATGTGAGTCGGGACACAAGAGGTGCTGCTACCAGCAGTTCCTACAGGAACGGGCAGCCCAGGGAGAGCTGTCACCGACGACGTCCCGGGAGTACCGGATACCGCTAGCAATACCGTCACTGCTCGATCTACCGTTCGAGAGAGCGAGCAGCGACGCGCCATCTGCCGCCACCGCACAGAAGAGGAGGCGACAAAACAAGATGAGACCGCCACCGTTACAAGGCATCACCCCCCTAGAAGTGGAGCACCGAACAGAAGACACGCCGGCCACCTCCGCCGCCGCAACAACACCGAAGAAGAGGCCCGCCCCGGATCTGACAGCGCCGATGTCTTCGTGCTACAGAAGAAGCCGAAGAAGACTCCGAAGGTTCACCCGCCTACGCCGCCGCCCACGCACAACGGATTCAAGGCTTTGGAACCCTTCACCAACAGCCCTGCAGCGATCGAGCAGACGACGCAATAGGACACCAGAAAGTGCCTCCAGTAATTCTTCGTCAGAAGGAGAACTGGGTCGCGTTCTCCCGAGAAATGGACCGACAACAGATCGCCTTCACGAGAGCCAAGGCCTTCAGCGAGGGAATCCGGATTCAGCCTGCCTCACTCCAGGACAGAGACAGGCTGGTAAGGTATATGGATCAGGCAAAGAGCGTGCCCGTAGAACTAACCGAGGTTGACGTCAGCTCAGAGCTAAAAATGCAAGGTATTAATGTACTTTCTGTTCACAGGATGAATCCGCAAGGACGCCCGATCCCCCTCGTGATGGTAGAGTTGCAGACCGAGGAAGACAAAAAAAAGATCCGGGAGGTGAAGCACGTCGCCCGCCTCCGCGTGACTGTAGAGGATTTGCGGAGGAAATCTGGCATCGGGCAGTGTTACCGGTGTCAATGTTTCCGTACTGCAGGGCGGTAGCACGCTGTGTAAAGTGCGCCGGAGATCACCACTCCACCCCGTACAGACCGGGCTAAGGGTGTTAACTCGGCCTCTACAACGGAAGAAGGCGGAAGGACAACGGCGACCGAAGAGGACACCTTCTTCAACCCGGACCGGCGTCAGTTACGCCCAAGTGACAGCAGACAAGGTTGAAAAAGCGGAAGTACCGAGAACGGCTCCCGCCGCTGTCGTTACCCCGCCTGCCCAACCCGGCCTTAGGGTTCTACGCCATATTGGGCCTCCTAGGAGGTCTCGATATGGAGAAGGCCCTAGCTGTCATCCGCAAGGTGCTCGTTTAGGCGCAAACTGCGATGGAACTGTGAGGAGTGATCCTCACGCACGGTTCAGAGGTGGTAGCCCTTTTTCGGGTAATCATACAAAGGTCCGGAGCGAAGACTGGTACCGTAGCTAAGTATACAGTATCGATAATTTATTAATTCTGTTCTGTTAACACCGATAATGTATTCACACAACTAACACATGTTTATATTTATTTCAGATACGCAGGGCATCAATAACATCAGCCACAACCGAGAGACAACAGGACAGTCCACACAACAACCACACCACCAACAGCATCACCAGTATAACGCTTTTTTTTAGAAATACCACAAATCTCAATACAAAGATGTCAACAGGCATTATACACAATCACGAATCCCAACAACCACGCAATCCACGCGCTGAAGAGGATGAGGAATCCTGAGCGGCGCGCCACCAACAATACACAATACATTATTACTTATATTATTTTATTGTACAATATTATATCTTGTGATACGTATTGTAAATCCTATATATTGTTATGTATCATAAACATTTTAATAAACTTTGTTGAACTTGAACTTGATATCTAGTAATCATGATTCTATATACATATGCGATTTTCGTGACGTACTCGTATTACGTTACCGTCAGTTATTACAGTAATCTAATATTAGAAATTGACTGATGATCAGCGAATTTTATTCATGAAAGTTACACCAAAGATGTATGTTACACATTCAAAATTCCCAACGTTCTAAAATCAAAAGAGAAACTAAAATAATATTTTGCTGATGGAAATCATAAAACACTCCGCGAGAAATGCAATTTCATTTTAAATACAATAAGTATGCGATACATAGTTTTTAATTCGCTCAGGTAGAGAATTATCATATTAGATTTAACACACACCTATATTTTCCGGAAATATGGATATATTGCATAATAAAAAGTAGCCCGTAAATAAGTCGTTTACAACTTAATAAATCACCCATCTATAGCTACCATTCCCATCCCTTACAAAAAAATGCTTTGTGTATTGTTACCTATTTACATTCCATTGCGGTCTATCATACCTAATCACCATCAAACGTGCTCGTAAACTTTTATGGTGATCTTCTGACCGACACTGGTTTCTTGGAAGTACAGGGTAGGTACATTTTCATATCTTCAAATGAACTAAATTTTATTATTACAATAGTATTGATTAACAAAATTTTAGGGATATTTAAATAAATGCTATGTGCTATTTTAATTGTTGTGCTCAAATGGTTCCTTTACGATACCGAATCAGAAAGTTTAGTTATTAAAGTAAACGCGTAAATGCATCTTTAGCCTCTTTTCACACGAGTCCGACGTCCGACGGACATGCGGCCGTATTTTTGTTTTCACACTACTTCGGGCACTTGTATAACCGCTCATACACTTCGCAATCGAATACCCGACACCAGAAGATCTCACCACGGACGTGTGAAAAAAGGCTTACGATTAATGAAAATGGATAACCGATTTCTTATTTGTCATAGCTAACATGTGGGGATGTGTTAAATCGCTACTCGATGTCTCGATGCTGATAAACCACAAACTTTGCACCACTTGATGCTTCATTCGACATGACAAAAATAATATTTAAAAAATAATAGCATACATTTGTTTGTAAGTATTTTCTGAACATTTGAACAAAATCTATTGAATTAAGTGACGAATTTTTTACATTCAATCACAGATATAAGAATTAAGCTTATTTTTTGTGTTTCTAATATTAAATAACATGAAAGAACACAAATCCTGTATATAGATTGGCGGTAAATTTAATAATTCTATACTTGCAATCTCTAGACACTTCAAATAAAGAGCGATAAACAAATATTTTTATAACCATACGTGGCCTTGTTGATATTGTATTAAGGGACAGTGTTTCAACAATAAACAGACGCAAATATTATCCTCGTCATTAATTTATAAACTTAACGAAATCGACATACGGTATTGAATAAGCAAATGTAGTAGAAAGAGTAAACCTATAAACGCGAAATCGATTTGTTTTATATGCTAATTCTCATTTGACTAATACTATATAAGCTCCATTTGTTTATCCCTTAGGTGTTTCCTCATTTCCTACGTTTACTTCTTTTAATCATCATTTATTACAGACTTTAAAGAAAATAGGGGTCCCCAGATATCAGTCTCCGCTGTCCAAGAAGTGTGACATTAAGTGTTTATATCTGAATTCATTAAAATCACAAAATGACAGCGTGTGGCAAGTACCTTGGGTATATCTTCTATGTCAAATCAAGAAATTAAAGCTGAAATGGCAAATTCAATCAACAAAGACATTCAACGGATTCTCGAATGGGGAAGCAATAATCTAGTTAAATTTAATGCTAACAAAACTCAGTGTTGCCTTATGTCCGCCAAAAAAGATCGATCATTTCCTGTTGTAAGTATGAATGGCTCAGTTCTTAAGTTTTCAGACTCTATTACTCTGTTGGGTATGACTGTATCTTCAAATCTCTCATGGGTTGACCATCTTCTGTCAGCTACCAAAACAGCTGCTCGTAAAATAGGCTTTTTGTACAGATCTAAGCAGTACTTTACCTCTCGACAACTCCTTCTGTTGTATAAGGCCCAAATTCGGTCTCATCTGGAATATAATTCTCACCTCTGGGTTAGTGCTCCCCAATACGCCCTCGATATCGTTGATCATATTCAAAAGAGAGCGATTAGGCTTATAAATGACCCGTCCTTAACTTCTCACATACAGTCCCTTGACCATAGAAGGATGGTTTCAGTTCTTTCTTTGTATTATCGTTATTACAACGGCTATTGTGCTGGTGAATTACCATCTCCGGCTATCTTTGCGAGAAACACTCGGTTCGCTCATTCACATCATCAGTATGCAGTACAAATCTCCACTTGTCGTACCAAACGGGCGCAATCCACATTTTTCTACACGGCTTCTAAACTCTGGAACGATCTCCCTAGTTCCTGTTTTCCTCTCACTTATGATATGAAAAAATTTAAGGTAGTTGTTCATAGGCATCTATTGGCAATTCATAATCCCTCTATCCATCCTCCTAAGTGTTCCTGAGTGCTTTAGCACGATAGGCCTTATTTAGCCTGTTCAGGTCCACAATCATAAAAAAAAATATCTGAGAAAACGGTAAGAAGTATCAAGTCTTGAGCTGCATCTAACCCTGTTTTAAGCATAAGGAATACAAGTATGTATGTACAAAGTGGGTAATATTACATCACAATCTTTTACATATTTGACATACTGATTTATTTACAGAAAAACATGTCACAGTTGCAAGTTTAAATGCAGAAATTGGTAACACATAATAATAAGTGACAGAAGTCTTCATCGTGCAATTCAGTCGCTAGGATTCAAATTCAAAAGACTCCAAATGTATAACTTTATTGGAAAAAGGTTACATCGCAGAAATGCGAATTAAATTTCTTAAACAATACATTAAAGCTATATCAATTCACCTAATCGTCAGCAAATAAACTATTTTAATTAAAATCATTATGGGCTAATTGTGTGCGACATACTGAAGAAACAATGAAGCAATAGTATAAACGGGAAGAAATGTTGAACATCTCAGTTGACAAACTGATTATTAACGTCGGAAACTATTTTGAAAGCTCAGATGTAGATAGTGACCCCGATTAGAAGTTTAACACTTTGACAACCATGTTTTTACAACCTACAATTAGTAATACAAGTGTGTTAAATTTATATTAGTAATGTATTTCAATTATGTAAGTTTAATATATTTGTAAAATGCTTTTCAAGATGTTAATCACACATCTCCCATAGAATTTATGTTCCACATTAAATGTCAACTTCGCATGAATAATAGTTCCATTTTATTTAGGCACGTAACATAACATCAATTTTGTGTAATAATGTTACCATCTTATTGTGGACCATCATTGCTACTGAATTGGTAACAATAAGAAATTATGATTATGAAACGTACTAGCCTTGTGAGTTCTCCTGTTTTTATAATTGCGCTTCAATTATTAAATGTTTATATTTTGATGAAAATTGCATTGTTTGTAATAGGGCAGCAATGTGTTATAACCTATATAACCTGTAGGCTGCAGAAATAACGTACTAATCCCCTGTTAGATTTCAAGGATATTGTTTTTCACCTGTTATCATTACGATAATCAACGTCCTCTTAATTTTTACAAAATAAATCACAATAAATAAGTAATTGTATTTTAGAATTATGTAGCTTTAAATGCTGCCATCTGGGGTTATATTTTCTAATCAGAATTTATTACACCGAAAACAATTTTGATTCATGTTTTTCATATTACACCATATGATTGTATATGATGACATAGCGGTAAACTTTCCTGGCGAGGATAATAGATATTTGACCGTACGCGCAGTAGGTGCGCAGATCATTATATATTTCTGTAAGTCGGTATATTTAAAGTTACGAGAGGACATCTGTGTTTAGAATGGTGATATTGTAGGCGTATTTTTGCTTTGGATTTAACTCGCCAGGCGCTTAAATCCAAATTACCGTAGCCAAGTTTTAACATGTGAAAAGCTATCTGTAGTGTGTATACACATGTGGTTAAAGCAACCAATACGTCCTGATTTAGAAGGGACGGTAGCTCTTTTTCGGTAGCCGCATTTATTCTGGATGTCTCGCTTTTCACCACTTCTTTGAAATAAATACGTGTACAATCGGAAAATTATCATTACCCATTTGCATTATTGTTAAATCGGTTAACAGACACACTGGATGAACGTACAGAAAATAATTACACCCAGGTACCACACAGATAAAATTAATAACATCAAACGCGATTGAATAGTCAAATGATCATCAGGACAAATTTTTAGATGAACATCAAACGCGATTGATTAGTCAAATGAACATCATCAGGACAAAGTTTTATATGTGTAGGCTTCACTACGAAGTGAATGGTCTACTTAATGCGCCAGCGTATTAATGGTGGACTTTTGATATCTTTGTAATACAACGTAATTTGATAATGTTTTCGGAATATTTTATTTTATGTATTTTTATGTAAATGTGGGAATGTTTGTAATTGATATTTGAGTAAAGGTTAAACAGAAAAAGGAAACATATATTATGGTAGAAAAACAGATGTTCTGCCAAAACTGGCGTGGCGAATTGTTGAAAATTTCTATGCGCGCGCTCTTGATGTAAAAAAGTCATTGATTTAATAATTTATTACGGCTAAATATAGCGCAAACCCAAAGGGATCTTTGCTTGGTACATTGAAACTTGAAACCTAAACGTAGCACTTGTTACGGACGAATGCATATTTTTAAAATTAAGATGTGTAATAATAAATATGAAAATGATCCAACGTAAATTAATGTTTCTTGTTTTTTTTTTATTACTTTTGAAATACGGGGGTTGATTTTCGGGAGTAGAGATGGTTAGTTGGAAACCAGAGGGGAAGGCGGTTACAGTTAGAGCGTCGATCGAGCCAGATCGATTTGGTTAATTAAATACCTTCATTGTAAACAGTTTGTCTTTAAAATATTTCTTGAGTGTACATTTTCTTTGAATTGCCCAACGCTAATTTGTCTTTTCTTTCGGGTGTTAGTTTTGATGTATTTTTCAAATATTAATCTATACATAACAGTAACCCTTTTCGAAGATAAACCACATAGGTTAACGATTTGTGTCTGTGATCAATTATATATATATATATATATATATATATATATATATATATATTCAAGTGTAAGTAGGTATTTTTATATAAATAAAGGCTAGCGGCAAATAATTTTATGAACGTATGTAACGTAATCAAACACTGCCTTGCAAAGTTATTTCATCCGCGCTCGGGCTCGTTAAGCGAAAATCTGCTAAAATAAAAGCCAGTACAGGGCACTCGCACTGGTATTTGGGTGAATTAGCATTGTTGTTTGTTGTTTATATTTATATTTGTGTAGAGGTGGGCCTGGTGAACGGGCACAAGATACCGCTTGCTTATTAATTGTAAGAGGCAATTGTCGAGTGTGTCGAATTTTTATTGCTGTATAGATGAATGTGTAACCTGAGAAAGGGGCGCTATATTTTTCTAACGCACTCAAACTTATATATCGGTCAAGATGTTAGAATTTATTTATAACTTACCCTTGTAAGGCTTTGTTTAATGAGTTTCTTTTGTTCGTTTGTTAAGTAGAATTGTTTGCCTGTGAACTAATTTCTCTTTATATGTAATTTATTGTAATTTTACGTATGTATTTTGTGCTTTAGTAGTCACTAAACAATTGTAAATGTGAAAATTCCTTGTCTATTTTCTTTTGTCCTTGCCTTTACCTTATTATAACATGTGCAATTTTACTGTTGCTGTATTTTATATGTACCGTAATTTGCCTTATTGTTTTATGTGCTTATTTACTTAAAGACCGGCATGATTGGTTTTAAAGGGCCACGTATTTGATATTACGATTTTTATTCTGATTATTTATGATACAATTATGGGTGTGACTACATGGGTATTTTTGTTGTGTTTATGTGTAACTAAACTGCTTTTTATTTATTTTTCTCTTAATGGAATAATTTTGTACGCACTTTAACCCGATTTAAAGGTGTTTTGTTATATTATTGTATTATTAATCTACTTAGGCAATGAATAAAGTGGGTTTTATTGGTGGTTCTTTTCCACAATAGTATCTGAACGGGCTGAACCACCACTGCGCAAAGCTCGTTAATTTTAATTTGTGTAGTTTCATTGTGTACCTGCCCCACATGATGCAACACTTAACCTCGTCCAGCCTATCTCACTCAAATCGCACAATGTACCTACCACTAGACGGCCAATTCGTTTGATCAGATTTGAGGTTTGCGAATAATTAAATATCAGACTTGTAAATAAATTCTAATCTTTTAATTATTACCATTAGGCAAGCAATTAATTTGAATAATAGTAACATTATTGTCAGTAAAGTCAAGATAAATCACTTAGCGATTATTTTGTTCTTGAATTTGCATTATTGCGAATAAGTTAAAATTACACTTTTCAAGAAAGAGCACCTGGGGGGCGCTACAATACACATACATACATGTACACATAAGATAAGTTTATTGGAGAATGCAGTCAAAATTAATTGACTATGATTATTATATATATATATATATATATATATATATATATATATATATATATATATATATATATACGCACACGCAATCGCGCGCGCACGCACACACCCCGGCCGCGCGCACACCCACACCCACACGCACACACATGCGCACACACACACACACACACACACACACACACAGTCAAAGTAGATAAGGGCAGGAAAGTAAAACCCTTTGTTGGTAAGTCGCACTTTCGGAATTCTTTATTAACATATATTAACATGACAAACTTCGCGATGTTTGTTCTCTATACGTTTTACCGCAACATCGCTAATTTTGTTAAGTAGAATTATATCACACCAAAGTGATTGTAACAGAAAATTAACCACGTGTGATCGATCTAGCTGACCACGTGGTCCAGCAGCATTATGAGATGAACTATAACGAAGCTATTACGTAAAGAAAAATACCTACGAAACGCCTTTTTTTTGGAAATGGTCTACATTAATGCAAATAATAATACTTTAAACAAACATTCTGACATTGATAAATTAAGTAGCATCTACAGGTATGTTCTATCATTTGAAACAAGTAGTCAATATTCTGGTGGTAATTAATTTTAATTTTTCAGTCGCCGTACTGTTGCTTTTATTTGTCACTTTAACGTTAATTTGGTAAATTCTACGCATTACTTATCCTGTTTTTTTTTAGTAAAACTAGAATGGTGTATATATTTTTGCATTTTAATCTTATTGATTGTAAATTCAAGTTCAATTTTATATAACCGCTTATCTAATGTTGCAAAAATTGTAATATTTTTGGATTTTCGACATTGCAAGTTTTAGATATGTTCCGGCAATGATACATAAGCACCCACATTTTTCAAATAATCGTTACTTTATCGTTGATTACTGGCGATGTTTTTGTTAAATGTTAAAAATTTTATTGTGTATATGTGTAACTTTAATTAATGACACACGTTAGGAACGTTTTTAATATTTATTAAATGCAAGCACATTTTTTTATGTTAATCTTTAGTTTATCTTGATAAAGAAATGAAGAATTACGAAAGCTCGACTCAGCAACAAAGGGTTTTACTTTCATGGCCTATCTACTTAGACTGCAACCTCAATTAGTATTTATTCAGCTAAATTAGTCAGTCAAGAGTACCCGCCAATATATATATATATATATATATATATATATATATATATATATATATATATATATATATATACACATATACACACACTTGCATATCTGCTGTAAGGGAAGTTTAATGAGTTTTGAGTTGTCTTACAGGTCCTTGATCATCTTATTCATCAGAATATATTTGATTTTTATCTCTAAACTTTCATAGCAATCAAGTTTGCACTTATTATCAACATGTTTGATTAGATATGTTAACTACTACATGATTCTTATCAAACAAATGTATGTTTTGATAGATTGTTTAGTTTGTCCTTGCCCTATGTTCAAGTTTTTCACAAGAAATGTTATAAATTCCACACCTATTTCGCTTTCTTATTAATGGAGCTACGAAGTCGGTTAAATTAGCAAAGTAGTGATTACGATGGTGGAAAAAGAAAAACAATTGAAAGTCGCATTCTCGAAAAATCGATGAAAACATACTTTTTTCTAATGGAACACTCTGTATATAATCTCAGTCGATAGAATTATTCTGAGCAAAGTTTCATGAATTCTATCTACAGTAAAAATAGATTTTGCGATTTTTAATTTCATGAAATTCAGTAATCTTATTTATGAATTTGAACACGCTCTAAATAATAAATAATTAACAGGTCTTAAATTAAATGCTGGAAAGGTCTCCTCTTGTGGGGATATTTAAAAAATGAATTGTATAAAAGACGCTATACAAATATCCAAGAACTCCAACAAACGATTATTCATATTATTAACAGCATTTATGCTAGAAACTATTTTGAAGGCCACAAGACGCGTTTATAAGCACGTAGAAAAATGTATGGAACAAAGAGGAGACCTTGTCCAGCATTTAATTTAAGACCTGTTAATTATTTATTATTTAGAGCGTGTTCAAATTCATAAAATAAAGGATTACTTTCGAATCATAGCCTACTTGATGAAATTAAAAAATCGGCAAAATTTCCCTTATTTTTTTTTACTGTAGGATAGAAATGAATATAACAACTTTTGCTCCGAATTTAATCTTCTATCGACTGAGAATATGGTATACAGGGTGTTCCATTAGAAAAAAGTATGTTTTTGTCGATTTTTCGAGAATGCGTCGATTTTTCAACCATTGTAATCAGCGTAAAAATTACACTACTTTGCTAATTTAACCGACTTCGTAGCTCCATTAACAAGAAATTTAGCAATAGTACAGACTTAACTTTGAAAACCCCGCATAGAACTATTTCATTTATATTTTTGTACATGAAATAAAGTTAAAAAAAACGCCTTGTACGCATGTGGAATAAAATCAAAAATTTCAATTCAAATAAATAAAGATCCAATCAAAAATGCTCTATTCAATGGTTCTTTAGCATATTTCCTAGGAGTTCTACCATTTCTAGACCATGTTTTAAACCCACCTAAGTGATGGGGAGGAGGCATTTAGACCTTTTTTTATCAGCGGGCCAATTACAAATTTAAAAATTTTATGTGGGCCGCAAATGAGAAATGTAATAAACTAACGAACATTAGCAATAAACAATTTTTTTTCTTTATTAAACAATAAACAACATAATTCCACAGAAGAGCATCACAAATAAAACATACAATAAAAATTTTAAAATAAACATTGCCTCCAAAAATGTTATTGAGATATCTGGCATTGCTTCTTTGCAACCAATTCGTCTATATTTGCAGATATAGATGATACAGTAACTCGCACGTAGCTTTCCAACCGGACGTCATTTAATCTTGATCGTTGGTCACTTTTAAGAATTTTCATTGCGGAAAACAATTTCTCGCAAACATAAGTACTTCCAAAAAGTGTCATGATTTGCATTGTATGTATACTTAATTGTGGAAAGTTTTCGAAAGTTAAATAATTTTGAAAAAAATTATGGATGTTCCACTTCGTAAAATTTATTTTTTAAATCAGAATCTTTTTGTAAATCTATCCGTTCAATCGGATTTTGTATATATTGTGCATATTTTCCCATATTTGAAGGATTTTCATTTCTCATGTATGAAATATGTGGCGTGTTATTTGACAACAGGTGTTTGTTCCAAATTTTGAGTTTGGTTTCAAAAGCTTTGATTTTATCAAACATGTTATACAGGGTGTTCCAGTTTTTTGTAGCAGGACTTTAATAGTCGATAGAGCTTTCAAAATTAACACAAAAAGTTCATATAAACATAGGTTGCCAAACGCTTAGTTTTGGAGATTACAGGGTTTCAAAGTTTCAATTTTTTTTCAGTTCTTTTAATTTATCTTCAAAACTATTTAAAATAATAAATCCAATTTAGTACACATATTACACTCCTTAAACTCAATATTAAGAGTAGTTTAACGTTTATCAATATCTACAGGGTAGTACATTTTCTGGGGTGGTACACCCTTTATCCCCCCGGAACTTTTTCATGCGACGCCTCTAACTCTTAAAAACCAAAAATTTAGAATGCCCATTTGATTTAGGAACTTTTTTGTCTTCTGCTTTTTTTTTCGAAAACTGTATAGTTTTTGAGATAAATTAGCTGTAATCCATGAACAGCTTCCAAATGTCCAACGTCTGATGCCCCCGCAAAAAATAGTGTGCCATGAAAAGAACAATAAAAAAGTAAAAATCAAATTATGTCAATTCTCACGTTTTTTTGTCTCTTAATAAAAAGTAGTAACACTACTGATTTTTTCCTAACTTTTCAGTTGAATTAAATAAACGAAAATAAAAGTAAAACAACAAAATAAATAAAAATTATTATTAATTTTATTAAATACATAAATAAAAGTTTATTTAATATTTTTATAAATATTATAAAAATACGTATTTATTGGAAAAAATTGGAAAGAATTCCTATTTAAGATTTTAACAAGAACGAAACGAACGAAATAAATGAATTAAACAAATAAACTTAACCTATAACAACAAATCAAAACGCTATCGTAATAATAAATAAATTTAAAGAAACTGTTCAAAATGTGAACCATTTTGTTGAATACATAATTCACACCGTGGAATATTAACTAAAAATTGTCTTATTTCATTATACGCATCCCTAATCCTATTAATGAGTTCATCTCTTGTTGTCACAGGAGTTGCATACACCCTTTCTTTTAAATACCCCCACATAAAAAAATCTAAGGGATTTAGGTCTGGAGACCTTGGCGGCCAGGGAACTGGGCCTGCACGACCGATCCACCTTCCTGGATAATGGTTGTCCAGCCAGTTTCGAATGATTCTGCTATAATGAGCTGGACAACCATCAAGCTGGAACTAAGCCGTTCTTCGTAAATTTAAGGGAATACGTTCCCACATATTCCCATGTTCATTCTCTAAGAATTCCAAAAAAGCCGCAGCATTCATGCGAGGTGGTAAAAAGTAGGACCCAAAAAGGTGATTATTGTAAATACGTATCCAGACATTCACACTAAATTCTTGTTGGAAATGTCTCGGGCGAACTACATGTGGATTTTCATGTGCCCAAACGTGCTGGTTGTGAAAATTTACCACACCACGGCGAGTGAAACAGGATTCATCGGACCATAAAACATTCTTTGTTGGTGAACAAATACTGAAGGATGCAGAGCTCTTCTAAAAGGAAATCTTCGCCTATATTCACGGACTGGTGCTGCTGAACTTCCATTTACAAAGCCATAAATAAAATGGATATCCGCTATTTCTTGATTAGAAAACAAAAATGGCATTTTAGAAGATCACTTTTGCAATAAAAATTAACACAATAAAATATGTAAATAAATTACATTCTTTCTTATGCACAAGTCGTATTTAAAATAAAACGTCAGATTTGACATAATTTGATTCTTTTTTTTATTGTTCTTTTCATGGTACACTATTTGTTGCGGGAGCACCAGACGTTCTTTACTTACCATTTGGAAGCTGTTCATGAATTACAGCTAATTTATCTCAAAAACTATGCATTTTTCGAAAAAAAAGCAGAAGACTAAAAAGTTCCTAAATGAAATGGGCAATCTAAATTTTTGGTTTTTAAGAGTTAGAGGCGTCGCATGAAAAAGTTCCGGGGGGATAAAGGGTGTACCACCCCAGAAAATGTACTACCCTGTAGATATTGATAAACGTTAAACTACTCTTAATATTGTGTTTAAGGAGCGTAATATGTGTACTAAATTTGGATTTATTATTTTAAATAGTTTTGAAGATAAATTAAAAGAACTGAAAAAAAATTAAAACTTTGAAACCCCGTCATCTCCAAAACTATTTGGCAACCTATGTTTATATGAATTTTTTGTCTTAATTTTGAAAGCTCTATCGACTATTAAAGTCCTGCTACAAAAAACTGAAACACCCTGTATATAAACCGATCCACAACTACAAATTTGGCCTGTTTTTTCCAAATAATATCCAAACATTACGACTTACAAGGTCAAGTAGACACTATTTACACAGACATTTCCAAGGTCTTCGACCGTATCTGACAGTATTATTATCACCAAACTTCAGAACTTTGGATTTAGCAATAATCTTTTACTATTGTTTAAATCATACCTGAATAATCGTGTCCAATATGTTACTTACAAAAATTTTAAGTCCGATTCTATTAATGTTACTTCAGGAGTACCACAAGGTTCCAACCGTGGACAGTTGTTGTTTTTTAATATTTATTAATGATTTACCAGATAAATTATTGTTTGCGGATGATGTAAAAATTGTCTTACCAATTTCCAATACTGATGATTGTGTTATATTACAGCAAAGTCTAAGTTATTTGGTTGAGTGGTGTGCAAGTAATTATTTATCCTTAAACATTCAAAAATGTAAAATAATTTCATATACAAGAAAGCGTAAACCAATTCACTATGACTATAGCATTGGCGAGACCAATCTAACACGTTGTTCATTAGTCAGAGACGTAGGAGTTATCTTCGACGAAAATTTTTTTTCTCTGAAATCATCGACTTTATAACCAGATCTGCTGTTCAAACTCGAGGAATTAATGGCGTCATTGCAAATCTTTCTCAAATATTAAAAACTTAGAAATCCTTTATTCTTCTATAGTACGTTCAAAACTAGAATATTGTTCTGTAGTGTAGTACCCTCTTTATGGCAACCAAATAAATGTTTTGGAAGATTTTTAAAATTTTTAGCTTTTAAAGTAACCGGTAACTATCCTGAGAGACGATATCCACATTATGAGTTACTTACTTGCTTTAATACAAGATCACTTGAAGACAGAAGGTTTTAAAAGAGTGTAATTTTTCTCTAGAAGCTTATTCAAACCTACACCTAGAACGAATGTTTTAAAAAAATCACCGATATTTACAACGTGTCGCGATTACAACATTATGTCTCACAAGGTATATATATTTAACTGTACGCTAAGTTTATTAATTTCACAATTACAATACCGTTAAATAAATAAATAAAAAACCTTTTTTATATTATAATCCTTTAATATGGATACGGTATCCGAGCATAATAGACAAACAGCTTTGTCTTTGAGTGAAAAAATAATCCAATTTTCATTTTTCATTAAAAGTTCTATTTTCATCGCCCACTTTTCGTTTTTTTCTGTTTCGATATTTTTGGAACTATAAAAAGTTTTTTATTAAACAAAACTTAGAAACCAAGAAACCATCAATTTTACACACTCGAATAATAAATTATATAGCATTGTATCTTATTAAAAATATTTTAGTACGCTACGCTACTGGACCCTCCGCCGCCTGTGCCGTTATTAACTAACTTCAGATGCTTCAGTGGTGGATGCGTGATGCGCATAAGCATGCGCTAATGCTAAATCTTCGAACTCAAATAGCGGATGACGTTTATTATGAACAGTTCGTTTCTTTTTTTCGGTTTTTTATGTAATTGGTTACTACTGCCATAGTTTAATTAAATTCATCAAATCAAAAACCGTTTAATGAATTAACCTATTCACATAATTCATTAAATACTTCAGCATGTATTTCATATATATATATATATATTGTTATAAGAGGTTCAAATAAACTTTGCCTTCCCCCCAATATTATTTACAAAAATTTTTTTTTTTTTTTTAGTTTTTTTTTTTTTTTATGGTTTGTTAATTAGGTTTTAAATTTAAAACTATACAACTTTCAAAATTTGTTGTAATAACAGATAATATGTTGAGCGCCAACCTGTATAAATCTCAGGTAAATTGTTTTAGAATTTTTCCCCTTTTTTTTTAAGGCTTAATATTTCAATTCCAACAAATCTGATTTGACCAAATAAGTTAATCCAATAAACTATTATTGACACATACAAAATTACGTAAGATAAATGAAAAATTTTTACTTGTTAAAATTAAATAGGATCAAATGAATTTCAAACAATAATCTCAGGGAACAAGTGAGTCTTAATAATGCGAGTGAATTAATCGACATAAAAAATTAATTCTTTGACGTGGACGATTTCACAGGAAAACAATAAAATAACAAACTTATTCCTAATTAAATTTATAGTCCACCTACCTAAGAAACGTCACTGGACTGATCCTGTAGTCATATGGTTATGCCCGCTAGCACGTGTCGAATGCAGCAAGTGGAAATTTTCTTTTTTTTTTTTTCAGGTAAGTGATGCTTATTAAATCTTCCCTTACTCCTTGATTGACCAAACAAATTCTTTTGTGCTGTCCTCTACCACGTGTTGGTTGCGATATTGTTAATAATGCCTTTTCTTTTTGTTTTATACAAATCGTAGATGACCAGGAATATCTTGAGGAAGGATTTTGAGAATTATGGTACCTTCACAAATCTTACTGCAGTGATTTTAATCGTATATTCGAGTAAATCAACATACCCATTATGAAAGTGTGACAATGGTTTAAAAATTCTACTTTTTATCTATCACTTAGTAGGAACAACACTATATTATTTATTAAAGTTTTTTTAATTTAGTCCTTTTCTTCTTGTTACAAGTTGAACACCATTCCAACCTTTATTCCACAATCACCGCTACTACACATTAACTTGTTTTACATACACAATTATAATGGTAAGTGTAATTAAAATATGAATTTATTTCTTATTATTAATTATAGTACATTTATTTTAGATGAAAACCAGAAAACCAAAGCATAACGCATCTTATTGCAATTTCTAATAATGTGAATGTTCATATAAAATTTTATCAAAAAGTAAAGAAAAACTCTAAGTGATACCAAACACGCATAATATTTACAAATACAACTATTCAACTTAATCTGTCACATTTCTCTTTTTGAAAAATACATTTTAAATCTGATGTGATTTAAACTAAATTAAAACATTTAACCATTTAGATAACAAAATTAATTAACTTTACAATATAATTTAACCAACCAAAAATTTATTCTTATTTCATAGAAATAATTAACAAAGTCTGTTTTAGGTAACAAGAGTAAAAATAAACGTTTATGAAAACTTCTAAAAAGTAAAAGTCCACGTACAAAAAAAAAATTCTTTCTATTTTTTTTTTTTTTAATAAAGTCCAAAAATTCAGATTTGTTGTTATTGATATTTTAATGTGCTTATTTATGTAATAATTTGTTTATATATTTTTTTTATATGTGCAAAACAGGTCAATACGGACATAACATGTCAATATATATATATATATATATATATATATATATATATATATATATATATATATATATATATATATATATATATATATATATATACACACACATACAGGGTGCGGCATTAGTGCGTCGCAGTACGATATATCCGTTATTAAAGGAGATATCAAAAAGTTATTTACAAGAATTATAGGCAACTTCAAACTTCACATTATAAAATTATTTTCGTATTTACCGAGTGTTACATATTACCAGGGTCAACCAAACATACTTTTTTTTAAATGGGACACCCTGTATATTATTACAAATTTAGATTAAGTGCATCTCTCCCATACTTCCAATATAGGGTTTAATTGCGTTATATAGGGTATTTCAAAAGTTACGGTCAATTGAACACAAATCATTCTCATTTCAACATCCAGGCATAACTTTTTGATATTGGTACAGTATTACGAGAAAGTGCTATTTCATTATTATTGCGCCAATTGAATATAGAGCGAGCCAAAACTCATGATTTTGTCAATTGTTTCAAATGAATCACCCTGTATTTTATATTAAAAAGTGAAAATACACTTGATGTTCTTTCATTTTTATTAAGCACCCCCTATAGCTAAAATCGTTAATTTCTGAGATATTTTCAATTTAATAACAGAAAGAGATTTTTTTTCAATTTCTATTATAACAAGTTAGCCGTGATTAATTTTATAAGAAGTATGCGTTAATAACCCATGTTTTTTTAATTTTTTATAATAATTTGTCACACTTGTATTTGTTCACGGCTAACTTGTTATAATAGAATTTAAAAAAAAATCTTTCTGTTATTAAATTGAAAATATCTGTCTAAATTACTTAAAGTACTATAGGAAAATCGTACAAAGCATGTTTTAGAATAATTCAGACAAAGATACTTATTGTCAAGCCATTGTTTTATCTCAGCAACATTTGATGTTGACTGTTTAACAAATCTGAAATGCCTTTCGTGGTGGTTAGCATAAAGGTGTCATCTACATAAGAAATTAATTTTGACAATTTTAAAGAAGAAAGCAGATCATTTATATATATATATATATATATATATATATATATATATATATATATATATATATATATATATATAATAAATAACACTGGGCCCAAAATGGAACCCTGAGTACCCCACATGATACTGTTTACTCATTGCTTATTACTTCATTTATCTTTACTTTTTGTGTTCTGTTACTAAGGTAACTCCTTATTAATTTTAGACAATTTCCCCTTAAACCATAACAATCTAGTTTATTAAGTAGTATCACATGGTTCATTGTGTCAAATTCTCTGGCTAAATCTAAGAAAATAGCCAGAACATATTCAGAGTTATCTAGTAAGTAAGATGTTAAAGTGGCTAACGCATCTTCTATGCTTTTCCCTTTTCTAAACCCAAATTGATTTCGGTTAATAATCTTATATTTTTCGAAAAAGTTCATTAGTTGAATTTTTTATTTTTTCAAAAGTTTTTGAAATCGCAGAAATTAAGGGAATGGGTCTATAGTTACCCAAAGTATTGCGATCGCCGGATTTATGTATAGGAACAATTATAGCTTTTTTTAATACTTTCGGGTAATATCCGTCACACAGGCATCTCTTAAATAAAGTTGTAAGTGGATTAGTGATGATGTGAGAGACATTGTTAAAGAGATATGCCGATATACCATCCATACCACTTGAAGCATTTCGTTTAAGGGACCTAATTGCTGATTGAATGTCATTTGGTAATATTGGAGTCCAACACATACTGTAGCAATTGTTGATTTCGTTTTCTTTATTTTTGCAGTTGATTTTGTCAGGAATTATTATAAAATACTTATTAAATGCATTAGAAATCGCTATAGGATTAGTTAAGTTATTTTCAGTTTTTATGATACCTGTGCTATTGGGTTGCTTGGCTATATTTACTATGTCTTTTGTAATCGACCACAATTGTTTAGTTGTACAAGATTCTATTACTTTATTCTGGAAATATAATTGCTCTGAGTTTTTTATTATGTTATTGACTGTAATTCTCTGTACTTTATAGTTATAGAACAGTTCTCTTTGGTGTTTAAGTTTTATACATCGTTTAAACTTTAAACAGTTCATGTTTAATGTCAATTTCTTTTAAAATTTCCCTTGTTAGCCATGGTTTTTTATTTTGTATTAATTTTTTATATTTTATATGTGTACAGGGTGGCCAACTAAGAATGCGAGGTACTGTATCTGGGAAACTATACATCGTAGAGGCTTGCGGAAAAAAAGTTATTACTAAAACGGCCAATACAAAAACCTGGAAAATATTTTCATGTTTCTGAAATGGCCGCTAGGGGGCGTGACTGCAATCTTGAATCTAAAAAAGTGATGTTTCTGTGAATTCTGCTATATTAACCTAATAAAAAAATAACTGATCTTTGAAGTTTAGGATAATCTGAACTTTTTTCGTTTGGCACTTTTTGACGTATGTCTAAAAATAAAGTGGTGGGGGGTATTCAAAAGTTTCCTTAAATCACCCCCCGTATCTTGGAAACGGCTAATTCGATTTTAACAAACTTGGGCGCGTTGAAAAGGGCTTTTCTTGGGCTACAAATGTTAAAATAATTGAAGTTTTGTTAGTTTCACATGTCGTCGCTAGAGTGCTTTGTTCGGCATTCCGACAGAAACGGTTAATTTTCGCAAAAAAATTAAATGCATTGATATGACTTTTTTTCATGAACAAGTAGCTAGATGATGCCTAAACAAGCTCGCGAAAACCGGATCTCAATATCTTGTTCCTAACCTAAAATATCGGCCAAAGAAAACGTTATAGGAAAATCCCTTAAATTTTTATTTTTTTTTTAACTATATTTTTCTGGAATTCTCGAAATTAAAAAGGTTGTAACTCGGTTTGTGCCCCATCATCTGACAGATTTACAAAAAGCAGAACGTGTTAGAATTTGTCAACAAACTTTAGATATGTTGAATGCTGGAGACCATCAAATTATTTCTAAAATTGTAACTGGCGATGAAACGTACATACCGTTTTTTGATGTTCCCATCGTCAAGAAAGCCGAATCTGGATACATGAAGATGAGGAAACCCCTACGATGGTGAAAAAACAACGAGCAATGAAAAAAGTTATGTACGCAGTATTTTTTAGAGGTACGGGTTTGGTGGCCGCAATTAAAGTAGATCAGAAGACAGTTAACGCTAAATGGTATGTTGAAAATTGTTTGCCTACTGTGTTCAGTAAAGTGCCAAGAAAGGGAATCATGTTACATCATAATAACGCGCCGTCCCATACAGCAGGGACAACTGCTCAGTATTTTGCGGAAAACAAAATCAAAATTATAGAACATCCTCCTTACTCACCGGATTTGGCGATGTGTGACTTTTGGCTATTTTCTGAACTCAAAAAACATTTGAGAGGGAAAAGGTTCCAGTCAGAAGAAAAAATTGACATCGCCGTTAAGTGTTTTTTTGATAATATCCCTAAAGACAGCTGGTTGAACGCTTTTAAATTATGGAAGGAGAGAATGGTTAAGTGCATTATTGTAAATGGCAATTACTTTGAACATATTTCTGTAACAATCAAAATACACCCACGTACCACACAAAATTAAAAAACACCGAACGCGTTTCGATAGCTACGCTATCATCATCAGCGGTCAACTAGGGCGGACTAAAGGAAATTTCTAACATATATACCATTGCAGCGAGTAACGCTTCGTTGCTAATCTGGTGAAAGTGAAAGTTATGAAAGTTTAATGAGTTCAGAGTAGCCTAAAGGTTCTTGATCATTATTCATTAGAATTTGTTTGTTTTTGAAGATCTCTAAACTTTCATAACAATCAAGTTCGTAACGCTTCGTTGCTAATCTGGTGAAAGTGAAAGTTATGAAAGTTTAATGAGTTCAGAGTAGCCTAAAGGTCCTTGATCATTATTCATTAGAATTTGTTTGTTTTTGAAGATCTCTAAACTTTCATAACAATCAAGTTCGTGCTTATTACTAACATGTTTGACTAATGATACCTCATCTACTACATGATTTTTATCAAACATATGTAGGGCTACGGCAGACTTGTCCCAACGTTTGTACTTGATATGCGCTAAATGTTCTTTAAAGGGAATTTTAATAGGTCGCTTAGTTTGCCCCACATATATTTGTTCACAATGTTTACAATTAATGTTATAAGTTCCCGACCTATCCTGCTTATCCACTTTATCTTTTGGATTGCCTAAAAGAGTTTGCAAACTATTATCTGAAGTAGTGACTGTTTTCAAATAAATTTTGGAAAAGATTTTAGGTAGACCTTTTGTATAAGCAGGATGGTTTGGTAACTTTACATACTTTGTTTCCATTTGTTCTCTAGCGTTACCTAATGTAGTTACGTTCTTAACCCTCATCCTATGTGTTTGTTTCCTAATTATATTCATAACCCCTTCATCTGAAAACCCATTGTATGCAGCAATTCCTTTAATTTGAACTGAAAGAGGAAAATTAAGCAATCTATGAACCAAACAGTTAAAAGCCGCGAGTTTATGCTGTCTACAGTGATTTGAGTCATTGGTTATGAACCTTTTAGTGCTAGATTCCTTACGATAAATATCTATATCTAGTTTACTACCATTTCTTGTTATCACAGTATCAAGGAACGGGAGAGTCATTTGCCTCTATCTCATAGGTAAATTTGATTGTCGAAAATTTAGAATTTAAAGTTTCTACAAAGTTCTCAACGCTACAAGGATGGCAAACACATCATCCACGTATCTAATCCAAACTCTAGGAAAATAAGGCAATAGATTGGCTATAAACGGAGATAAGCTATTGCCCATTGTCGTACCATGTTCTTGCTGGAAAAATTGATGGTTAAGTTTGAAAAAATTTAAAATTTACATGAAAGTATCAATACCAATTGGCAACGCAGCGTGCAGAAGTCAGGGTTCATTCAATACACAACCCCCTAAATTATGGTGTGAATGGCAATAATAAAATGTTTAAAAACAGCAACATAATAAATAATTAAATAACATATATTTATTAACCCTTCCTTTCATAGTGGTCTCTCAATAAAACCACCATATTAAAAATCGATTACAGATTTCTGTGTGCAGGTTTCTGTACTATTTTTACGGATTATATTGGCTAAAGCGCCATCTATTGGAAACTAGCGTATTTACGATCATAGATTGGTAATATAGAAACATTTCTAACCAAGCTGTGTCAAATGTGTTTATCTATTTCTTATCTAGTGTAATCGTGCTTTATTTGTACATTTTCAAGGGAAGTTGTAGTTAATAAGTTTGTACAAATATCCTGCTTTACCACTAGCAGAATATTTTAATTGTACTGCTTTTGTTTATATAATTTATTTTATATCTTAGATGGGCGAATACGAACAGGAACAAGCACGTCTTGATAAATTATGGCAATATTTTGAAGAAATACCCTCTGTTCATGAATCCGAAATTGATGGTGATGATGACGATGAGACTATGGATGAAATTGTAAATATCGAAGTAGAACTTGCTAATCGAATAAATTCAAATGAGCCAATATTGGAAGTAATCGCTGATACCGCCCATGACGATATAGAAATTTTATTGCCTAATAATGACAATACAGATGATAGTGAAGAGGATGATATACCATTGTCACGTTTTGTATACGACAGAGGTGTTACATGGGACATAAAACATCCCGAAATGAGCAATATTGTGGTCCCCTTGTAGAAGATTTAGCTGATCCAATACCAGCATTTATGATACTTTTTCCGCAAACATTCATACAACACTAGATATATCAAACAAACCTATATTGTACTCAAAAAATGGGTGGCATTAATAATAATCCTTCAAATGAAGATGAGTTAATAGTATTTTTAGGGATAAATATTTTGATGGGAATAAAAAAATTACTATCTTACAGAGACTACTGGTCATCAATACTACAATTGCGAGACGTCACAATTTCTGCTGTTATGTCAGTCAACAGATTTGAGTGGTTTCTCAGATATTTTCATATAAATAATAATGATGAGATGCCTGCTCGAAATTCAGCAAATTATGACAAGCTTTTTAAGACCCCACCCTTACTCAATACGCTTTCCGAAACATATAAACAAAGTTATTCTCCTTCCCGAATCAATAGATGAATCAATGATACCCTTCAAGGGAAGAAGTTCTCTAAAGCAGTATATGCCTGACAAACCGACCAAAAGAGGGTATAGGATGTGGGTACGTGCTGACGAATCTGGCTACACTCTGCAGTTTCAAATATACGAAGCCAAGAGAAATAATACAACAGAAAAGCAGTTGGGTGCTCATGTAATAAAATAGTTGACAAGTGATCTAGTTGGCAAATATTCCGTATATTTTGACAACTACTTCAGCTCCGTAAATTTGATGATCTGCTTACAACAAAATTAAATTAAAGCAGCTGCTACAACAAGATCTAAAGAGTTTTCCAGATGACAAGTCTATGACACAAGGTACGCTCTTCTGGAAATCCACCAAAACAGGTATTACTGCTCTAAAGTGGATGGATCGGAAAGGGATACATTTTCTGTCCAATTTTCACAATCCTCTTATTTGCACAAATGTGGGAAGAAAACAAAAGGATGGACAATAATACAAATACCTGAAGTACTAAAAGACTACAATAAGCACATAGGCGATGTAGATAAAGCTGATATGTTACAAACAATATATAGAATATACAGAAAATCCAGAAAATGGTGGCATCGTATTTTATTTCATTTATTGGATACAACAGTAGTAAATGCTCATATTTTATTCAAAAATTCTTGTGCAGAAAAAAAAATTTAGACTAGCGCTCTCAATTAGTCTAATTAACAATAAGTCTCAACGTAAAAAGAATTCATTACCAAAATACAAGCCGAATATACTGGTGGAAATGAGGCGTAACAGATTGGACCACATGCCTATTTTTTCTACGTCAAGAAGATGTCAAATGTATTCTACGAAGAATAACCCTCACCGTTCAAAGTGGGCATGTTCAGTTTGTAAAGTTGCATTATGTCTTAATGAAAACAATAATAGCTTTGTAAAATTTCATGAAAAATAAATTTATATTTTAAAATAACTAATAATCTCTTCATTTCCTGGTGGTTTCTAAGATGAACCACCTATTTTTTATATAAATAAAAAAAAATAATTACCTATTTAATTTCAAATATATAAATTGTCAAATTTATGGAAGTTGGGGAAGGAAAAAAAATAGATATTATTTGCCATTCTAAAGTTTGCGAAGTAAAAAGTTAAGAATAATCTCATGATTTTTATTATCTCATGAATTTTTAACATCGTGCTCATGGAAAAGCAGAATTTTGATCTCACAATACTGGGTCTGAGTGCGATTGCAACGGCCGTAGAACCGAACACGTTGGGGCTTTTCACTGCACTTTATCTTAGGTTTATTAACCTGGTACCCCCACCATGTTAAAAATTTTTGGAGTTCGTATAGAAATTACAGGCTTTTATGGGCTTCCAAATTTTGTCAATTAAATTTTTTAGGCTCTTTTCATTCCCGAGGAAATCGATATTCAAGTGTGGGAGTGTTGATTTGCCGTTAAGCTAGCGCCAACTTTTTTCCTGGGATACTTAAAAATTTCCCGTTTGTCTCAGATTTATGGGCTTTTCGAATATGCAACTCCCGATTTCCTTGGATCAACCCCAAGAAAGATATGTACCCTTAAAAATTAAAAAGAAAATAAAAATATTTTTAAAATAAATATTCTTGTCACATACTTAATTACGGGCTATTTATGGGCTCTTCGAGAATGCAACTCTTCATTGCCCCGGATCAACCTCAATAACAGTATCAACCCTTAAAGAAAAAATTAAAATATTTTAAAAAATAATAATTCTTTCCATATAAATATGGGCGTGTGAATTCGCGAACTAATCACTAGTATAGTGCCCTTATATTTTGTTTAGACTAGCCGACTACTTTTATTTATTGTTTTAACTTTAAACTAATCTGTAACCAAATGAATGTTTTTTAATCAAACGATAAAAATAGCCCCGTCGTGCAACCCATGTTTCTAACCAATCTAGATTCACGAATTCTTTAATCCATTATTTTGTAAAATATTATACTACACTTAAATAACTTTTAGCTTGTAGCTGACTATCGTTGAGTAATCCGTGTCGGAATAAGTTTTGCGAGTGAATACAAATTTGAAATTTCTGTAGTTATATTTTAGCAGCCTACTGCCGCCTATGTCCTTTTGAGCGAGTTCTATAAAAATTATTAGCGTGTGTACGTATTAATTAGTTATCGTATTATTAAAATAAGAACTGATAAAATGATAAAAGTATTTCAAGTAGCGAAGCGTAGCAGCACTTTAAAATCGCAAATGTTTATCAGAAAATTATTGTTTATTTATGGGCTCAACATTTCTGCCGTTCATGCTTTTTGAGCTGTCCTCCCCCGTCAAAAAAATTATCCGTATATTGGTTATAAGTGATATCTGGGATGATCAACGTCTCATGTAAATTGTCTTAAAATTAATATTCATTTATGAGCTTAACACTTCTGTTACTCATGACTTTTGGGCTGCACTCCAGGTTAAAAAAAAACTACCATTGAATGAAGTTTCAACCAAGTAAACGAAAGTACAACGTATTATTATAAAAAATATGATAAAATTTTTATTTATTTATAGATCTAACCCATGTGTCTGTGACCGCGCTGCAGTCCTAGTCGAAAAATCTACTCCCAAATCCATTATTATTATTATTTTTTTTTTATGATTGTGGACCTGAACAGGCTAAATAAGGCCTATCGTGCTAAAGCACTCAGGAACACTTAGGAGGATGGATAGAGGGGTAATGAATTGCCAATAGATGCCTATGAACAGCTACCTTAAATTTTCTCATATCATAAGTGAGAGGAAAACAGGAACTAGGGAGATCATTCCAGAGTTTAGAAGCCGTGTAGAAAAATGTGGATTGCGCCTGTTTGGTACGACAAGTGGAGATTTGTACTGCATACTGATGATGTGAATGAGCGAACCGAGTGTTTCTCGCAAAGATAGCCGGAGATGGTATCAAAGAATGTAATTCACCAGCACAATAGCCGTTGTAATAACGATAATACTATGCTCAAGGGACTGTATGTGAGAAGTTAAGTACGGGTCATTTACAAGCCTAATCGCTCTCTTAAATTATACATCAATATCTGAGGAAGCAACACGTAAACTAATAAATTTATTATTTATTTATGAGCTCAATTTTTCTATAGTCTACCAGTTCTGAGTTGCTATCAAAACATTGTTAGCTCTATTATCTTTAAGTGGTGATATCTTGGATGGGTTTGATCCAGACACGTCTGCAATAATATATACGGAGGGCCCGTAAATAACTCATAAATACCCACACGAACTTTTATTTTTGAACATATTTTTATTTTTATCAACCTTTAAGCGTTGATATCTTTATTAGGCTTAAACTGGGATAATCAGGAGTTACATATTTGAAGAGCCCATAAATAACCCATGATTATCTGACAGGAATTCTTTTTTTTTATTATAAATATACATTTTTTTTATCTTTAAGGGTTGATACCTTTGTAAGGATTGATCCAGGAAAATCGGGAATTACATATTCGAAGAGCCAATAAACAGCCCATATTTATATGAAAAGAATTTTTATTTTTTAAAATATTTCAATTTTTTCTTTCTTTAAGGGTTGATACTGTTATTGAGGTTGATCCGGGGCAATCAAGAGTTGCATTCTCGAAGAGCCCATAAATAGCCCTAATTAATTATCTGACAAGAATATTTATTTTAATTTTTAAGGGCTGATCCAAGGAAATCGGGAGTTGCATATTCGAAAAGCCCATAAATCTGAGAGAAACAGGAAATTTTTAAGTATCCCAGGAAAAAAGTTGGCGCTAGCTTAACGGCAAATCATCACCCCCACACTTAAATATCAAT
The DNA here is from genome assembly GCA_036346205.1 of Vesta saturnalis. Classification (NCBI taxonomy): domain Eukaryota; kingdom Metazoa; phylum Arthropoda; class Insecta; order Coleoptera; family Lampyridae; genus Vesta; species Vesta saturnalis. The sequence continues at coordinate 3,187,451 of JARFJB010002143.1, read as the reverse complement.
TTCCTTGGCCTAAAAAATTTAATTGACAAAATTTGAAAGCCCATAAAAAGCCTGTAATTTCTATATGAAGTCCAAAAATTTTTAACATGGTGGGGGTGCCAGGTTAATAGACTTTTTTATCTTACACATGTATTGCATTGTTTAAAATACATGAGTTTTACTTGTATATTTAAAAAGCCAACATGTAAAGATTTGAGGGGCCGGGCCGCACGACAAAGTGAGCCGGGCAGGACGCCGCTCGTGGGTTGCTCATCCCCGGATTAGACCATCCAGCTGAAAACTAGATGTTGGTTGCTGTAGTTTTATTCGTAGGTTTAAAATTCCCAATGGGATATCAACCATTGCGAAGTTTGTTTGATTACTCTAAGCCCTGAGGTATTCGGGGTAGTTTTTCTTTTACAAAGCTCTAGTTCTTCGTAGTAATTTTAATGGAAAAAATAAAACAATAAAATTTCCAGGTACTTATACCAAAAAAATTATAGAAGAAAACGCAAATACTAATCTGTAAACTAGCTGTTCACTTATAGCAGACGGCGCAAACATTACAGCATTATTAAAAATAAAACTTCACCGTATTTATGCAAATTTATCAGAATTCAGACCGGAAACACACAGTTTCAATTTACATTCTAAAAGACTACTTACTCCCCGGCAAACTACAAAGGATGCACAGTTTACAAAGAGCTACAGAAAAAACAGTTCCCAGCCCTCCGACTAAAATTATACACCCCTCCTGCACAAAATAAAACTTACCAACAGACACAACCGGGGCTTTTGTACTCAACAGTAAGTAAAGCACAAACCCAGCAACCCCAGACCACGAACAATAATGTACCAAATCAATTTTACCAACAATCTAACGACCTAGCAGAATTAAAAAATATGATGAAGGGCCTATTTGAACAAATAGGCACCATGTTAAATCTGCTCACAACCGTGCTCACGAAACTCAAATAATGGATCAACCGATAAAAATAGCTTTGTGGAATGCAAATGGGCTCTGGCAACATGCAGAAGAGTTAAAAGTCTTTATAAACAGCCACAACATCGATATCACTCTTATCTCCGAAACTCATTTTACTGAGAGAAGTCACTTTAAAATGCCCAATTATTCATTCTATAATACTAATCATCCAAACGGTACTGCAAGAGGTGGTACAGCAATAATAATAAAAAAACTCTATCAAGCACCACCAAACAAACAATTATAGTAAAAACTTCCTTCAAGCCACAAATGTAATAATTGAAGATTCTGCTGGTCCTCTTGCCGTCTCAGCTGTGTACTTTCCTCCAAAACATACAGTCAAACAGGAACATTATGAAAACTTCTTTGACACTTTAGGGCACCGGTTTATTGCAGGCGGGATTATAACTCTAAACACACCGATTGGGGCTCTAGGTTAATTACGCCTAAAGGACGAGAACTACATAAAACTCTAGAAAAAAATCGACTGAAACATTTATCTACTGGCGAACCTACTTACTGGCCAACAGATAGACGTAAAATCCCAGACTTAGTAGATTTCGCCATCACGAATGGTATTCCACAAGGATTTGCTACAGCCAAATCATGTTTCGATTTATCCTCAGATCATTCCCCAGTCTTAATAATATTATCCACAAAAGCAATAAACACAAGTAGACAACCGAGATTATACAACAAACACACAAATTGGGACGATTTTAGACAATACATAAACGATACGTTGACATTAGATATCAGTCTTAAAACTGAAGAAGAACTTGAAACAGCCGTTAAATTGTTCAGTGACACAGTACAACAGGCAGGTTGGTACGCGACACCTGCATCATACGAAATCAACAACATCTATGAATGCCCCGCAACAATTAAACAAAAGATTCTGGAAAAACGAAGACTAAGGAAACATTGGCAAAGATCCAGAACTCCTGAAAGCAAACGTTTATTTAACGCTGCAGCCCGAGAGTTAAAAGAAATACTCAACAAAAATAAAAATGAATGTATTCAAACCTTCTTACGCAGCTTAACGCCCAGCGAAAGCACTGAATATTCACTGTGGAAAACGACCAAAAAAGCCAAACAAGTAACACGAGCCTCACCACCCATCCGAACTCATCAAGGAACTTGGGCCAGGAGCAACGCAGAGAAAGCAAAGGCATTCGTAGAACATCTTTCTGAAGTATTCAAACCACATCCATCGGAAAATCAACCTGAGGATGAAGAAGAACTAACTCGAACACTAGAAACTCCCTACCAGCTCGAGCCACCACTCCCATGTATCAAAACTAATGAGGTTCAAGACGTCATTAAAAATCTGCACCCCACAAAAGCGCCGGATATGACCTTATTACTGGGAGAATTCTTAAAGAACTGCCTTATAGTGGTTTAAAATATATTACGCAATTGTTTAATGCAGTACTGCGCACAGGATATTTTCCAATCCAATGGAAAGTCGCACAGATTGTTCTAATTCCGAAACCCGGAAAACCACTAAATGAGATACAGTCTTACCGGCCAATAAGCTTGCTCCCTATAGTAGCCAAAGTGCTCGAAAAAATAATACAAAGAAGACTGACATATATATACTCGAGAATAACAGTGAAATTCCTAATCATCAATTCGGTTTCCGCCAAATGCATTGCACAATAGAACAAGTACATCGAGTGGTCAACAAAATTAATGAAGCGTTTGAAAATAAATATTATTGCTCCGCGGCGTTTTTGGATATAACACAAGCGTTTGACAAAGTATGGCATATTGGACTGTTATACAAGTTACGATTAATCCTTCCAATAAATTATTTCATTCTCCTCAACTCCTATTTACGTAACAGACACTTCCTGGTTAAAGTTGATAACGTCCTTACGGAACTCTATCAAATTGATTCTGGAGTACCTCAAGGCAGCATTCTGGGGCCATTACTATATCTAATATATACTGCTGACCTTCCGACTGCACCAGAAGTCTTAACAGCAACGTTTGCTGATGACACGGCAGTTCTCGCCATTAATGAGGATCCAGCGGTTGCCACACAAAAACTACAAACATCTTTAAATTCGATACAAGCGTGGTTACATAAGTGGCGAATAAAAGCAAACGATAGCAAATCGACACACATAACATTTACTACAAGACGAGATACATGTCCCCCTGTTACCTTAAACAACAAACAAATACCGCAACAAACTGAGGTAAAATATCTTGGCCTACACTTGGACAGAAGACTCACCTGGCAACACCACATTTTTACAAAACGCAAGCAACTTGGCATACTTCTTACCAAAATGTACTGGTTACTTGGAAGAAGCTCAAAACTCACCATTGATAATAAGCTCCTTATATACAAAGCCATTATTAAACCAATCTGGTCTTATGGTATTCAACTATGGGGAACTGCTTCGACATCAAATGTTGAAATCCTAGAACGATTTCAATCTAAGGTATTGCGTATGATTGTAGATGCGCCTTGGTACGTATCAAATGCAATTCTTCGTCATGACTTGCAAATCAAAACGGTTAAAGAAGAAATACACAACTTTAGCACAAAATACAGATCTCGGCTTCGAGCACACCCAAACGATTTAGCTACAAATCTTATGGAACAGCCATTACAGACCAAGAGACTACAAAGATTCACGCCCAACGAGTTACCAAACAGATTTTAAACTTTGTTTATGTAAATTAGTTTAGATGTAGATGTAAGTTTAGTTTTTAAGTCTTATCCCAATAGCCAAACCAAATTTAAATACAATAAATAAAATAGTGCTGCTGAGCACTATTTGACATGTTAATTAATTAGTCAAATGATTTGCTAAATGTTTATCTACAGTTGCAAATAAAGTGGGAAATTTAAAAAAAAAAAAAAAAAAAAAAACTTTATATATGGAAACTTGGAAATATTAATTTCTGTGATAATTTTCCGAAAAAATCCTAAAACCCGTCAATTTTTAGTTTTTAATGCGCACACTTTGACTCGGAAACTTTTTTCTCGCCATATCTAAAAGAGCTATGACGTCACCGCAACTGCTTTAACCCTTATCCGAACAAGAATTAAAACTTTAATATTTCTATTAATAAATGTAATTTGAGTTAATGCATTTTAGAATTCATCCAGAATGGTATTTACTAATCACCCATCAAGAGATAATGGAATTTATTTTCTGCATATTAATTTGATCAGCATTTTTCGATTAAAGGCCTCATTACCGGGCAAGCGGGCCTAATGAGTCGTTCATTCTTTAACAAAATATAATTGCTTTCAAAGATTATGTTTATCTAATGAGGTATCTAGATAATGATTGCGTCGTTTGTATAAAGGTATTTAGTGAAAGTTTTGGTTTTTACAATAAAAGAAAACTTTCCCAACTCTTGAAAGGGTAGCAGATATACAAATGCATGTCTATATTAGCTTGAAGTTTTAGTTTGTATGCAATTGTGAGTGATTGGGCTGCATGAAAATGAACCGAAAGTTAACTCAAGGAGAACTCGAGAAGATAGTAGGAAATCTGTGGAATGACAACGACGACGACATTGATCATGTAGCTGATTCATCAAGTGACTGCGAAGAAGAAGATCATGCTTCATCTACTAGTGAAACGGATAACATTCAAGAACTAAGTGAAGAGGAAGACTCGCCAAATTCAAATATTGCCAATACATCCCAATTCACTTCTAAAGACGGTACAGAGTGGATCAGCCAACCTCCTCCTTCAGGTCGGTCTCGTTCTTGCAACATAATAAAATAAAAATTACATAAAGTCATAATCAGCCGGGAAAAATTATTGACGAGCCGATTGATGCTTTCTGTTTATTCATGGACGACGATATAGTCTCTGAAATTGTTTTACAGACAAACAATGAAACCAACAGGGTGTTGAAGAGTGTATTTTGGAAGTCATGTGATAATATTGAAATTCGTGGTTTTTTCGGTTTGTTACTAACTGCCGGTCATCTGAGTGCAAATGATACTAGTTATGACGTGTTGTGGAGTGCTTTATACGGTCCGCCAATTTTTCGAGGAACGATGGGACTAAAAAGATTTAAAAATTTGTTGCGTTTTATACGCTTTGATAACAAAGAAACGCGCAACCAACGGAGAAAAGATGATAAACTTGAACCTATACGAAAAATTTGGGAAATGGTCAATAATAATTTCAAAAAGCATTACTTACCCTGAAATAATATAACAGTGGATGAACAACTTGTACCTTTTCGTGGACGATGCTCATTCCGTCAATACATACCCTCAAAACCGCAAATATGGAATGAAGATCTGGTGGACATACGATTTTCAAACGTATTATCCCCTAAATGGTATTCCGTACATTGGAAAATATGGTAATCAAGTTGCGAAGGGCCTCGCAAGTGGAGTGGTTGTGCAGCTGGTAGAGCCGTTTTATAATACAAAGAGAAATGTCACAGATTATTTATTATCTACAAGATTAAGGGATTCACGTGCGTAGGAACTGTAAAAAAAAACAAGCGTTTTGTACCCCAAGAAGTTTTGCCTAACAAGAAACGGGATGAAGAGACCTCAATTTTTGGTTTCATATCACATTCATCCTTGGTATCCTATGTACCAAAAAAGAACAAAAGTGTGATAATATTGTCAACTATGCACCACACTAAGGGACTCAATGGCGATTATAAGAACAAACCGCAAATGGTAATGTATTACAAACAAACTAAGTGTGGAGTGGATACATCAGACCAAATGGTCCATAAATACATGTCTAAACGTAAAACAAAGCGTTGGCCATTTGCATTTTTTATGCATCTGTTAGACGTGAGTGGTGTGGCTGCATATGTTGTTTGGACCAATCTAAAACCAAATTGGAACAAAAAAAACACGAAAAGAGACGTTTATTTCTGGTATCCCTATCTGAAAGTTTAGTACTTCCGCATATCAAAAGAAGGCAATCGAGAGGATTACAGCATAGTATTCAGCACTGTATGGAAGAGTTTGTAGATCAACCAACTTCTTCAAAAAAATTAAAACTTGAATCTCAAATAAGTGTCAGAAGAAGATGTTACTTGTGTCCCAAAGCGAAGAATCAAAGACAAAAACAATATTGTAGCGAATGTAAACAAAATATGTGTAAAGAACATTCAAAGTTTGTGTAATAATTGTTGTAAATAGCTTATAATGTAGTGATTTTTCTGTTTATAATAAATAATCTTTTAAAGGAAATTTTTTGCATATATAAAAATTTAACGCACAAACAATATATAGATACGACGGGCCTCACAGGGCCGAACTGCCCGGTAACGTTTGAAAATTACCTTGCCCGGATGAGGGTTAAATAGCAACCCTGTGTTTTTTCATTATATTTGGATAGGCGGTGAAATTATAAAAATGACGATGCGTAAAAGTATTGCACTGCAGTTGATAATTTCCAGAAAAAGTGGTATCAAATTCAAAATTGCGCTATTCTTGCAACAGAATTACTATTATTATAACAAAACACATCGATAAACATTAAAAACGGAACATTTAATTCGACAAACGTAACAAAACAATATTTAAAGTCGGTGTTCGAACTTGAAATCCACGAATTTTTGACACATAAGAAGTATGTACTGGAAATTCTGAACAACGTTCTGGATTGTTTCTGCAATAGTAGCTCTAATTTCGGCACGTATTCGATATTGTAGGTCCTAGGGCTTGCGGGGCCTTTTCAAAAAGGCTTAGAGTGCGAATTCTTTCGCAAATTCAACAAAATATTACAGTACATGCAGATATTTGCGCATTTTCAAAAATTTCCCTACGTCCTCTAGGACGATTCTTAAAATTTTCGAGTTTTTTTTTAACTAGTTCAGTTTTACGGACTATCGAGTTTGTAACTGTATTATCCGAATTCTTAAGTATGATTTAAAACTTCACAGATCTCGTGCAATTAATTTTCACTTCGTATTACCACATCCGCTCAAAATCAAGAGTATCGATTATTGCAAGAAAATCCGCACACTGGTTCTAGAGCACTTGTGGCTGACCATCAGATTAGCACAACTTCCGTCCTTAGTTACCTAAAAAAACATAAATGGCACCCTTATAAGATGGTTCAAACACAAGAACTGAATGAAGACGACCCTGATCGTAGAATATAGTTCAGTGACAAAATGATGAATAGATGCAACAATGGTCAAAATTTTCTGAACCATGTAGTATTTTCAGATGAAGCTACGTTTCATTTGAATGGAACAGTCAATCGGCAATCCACACTGGATGGAGGAAGTACATACCCAGTACCCAGAAAAAATTGAACGTATGGGCAGGAATTGTGGGCAATAGAGTTTTAGGCCCATTTTTCATCGATGGTTGTCTAACGGGTCCGACATCTTATGGTATCAGCAAAATGGGGCACATGCACACTATGATTTATTGGTCCGCAATTATTTAAACGAAATATTTCCAAACAGATGGATTGGAAGAAGGGGTTTTGTTGAATGGCCTGCACGATCACCAGATCTTACTCCGTTAGATTTCTTTTTATGGGGTTATCTTAAGAGCAAAGTGTTTGTGAATAGGCGTCAAACTCTCGAGGACTTAAAACAACGAATACGTGCCGAAATTCGAGCAATCACTGCGGAAACAATCGAGAACGTTCTACAGAATTTCCAATACAGGCTTGCTCTGAGTCAAGAAGTTCGTGGACTACATTTCGAACATCTCCTTTAAATATTATTTTGTTCGTGTTGCTGAATTAAATGTTCGGTTTTTAAAGTTTATCGATGTGTTTTGTTGTAATAATAGTAATTCTGTTGCAAGAATAGCGTAATGACTTGAATCTTTGAATTTTGATACCACTTTGTCTGGAAATTATCCACTACAGTGCAATATTTTTACACATCGTCATATTTAGAATTTCACTGCCTATCCAAATATGATGAAAAAAGATATGGTTGCTACTTAAAAAAAGTTGCAATGACGTCATAACTCTTGTAAATATGACGAGAAAAATGTGCGCATTAAAAAATAAAAATCGACGGAAAATTATCACAGAAATTAATATTTCCAAATTTACATATTAAATCACCGCACTGTATAATAGATTAGCTCAACATTACATTCGAACGAATGCTTCATTTATTTAGAAAGAATTAAATGAAAATGCCTGATAACCACCTTAAACGACTTTTCTATATTAGGAAATATGGCCAACATTATAGGGAAACATAAATATTTGTAGTACAATGGATAACTGATAACTTGTAATGAACATAATGTACCTTTATTCTGTTTACTCCATGTTACACTACAATAAAGGTTATTCTTATTAATTTGTATGAGCCAAAAAATTGTACCTTAATTAAGCTTAAACAAGCGGTAAAAATAAGAAAATCCACAACCGCAGTTATCCGGATGAAATGTCAACTACAATTTATTACTTAATGTGTACTTTAATAAAACATCACACCGTCAGGAACGGTGTGCTGGTAACCAGATCATTACACCGATACCAGTTTGCCTTCAGAGCAGGCTCATCGACAGAAACAGCGCTCCACCATCTGATCAAGAGAGTGGAAAACGCTGGAGAACTAGGAGATCCTTCTGGGGGAATTCCTGGACATAGAAGGAGCCTTCGATAATACATCATTTAACTCTATTTCTACAACCATGCGAAATCTGGGGCTGGAGGAAACCTGATGTAGGTCGACAGACTGCATGATAAGAGGCAGGGTGGTGTACACGTCGCTGCCGAATAAAGTCTGTCAGTCCGGGTGGCAGGGGGATGTCCAAAGGGGAGAATTTTATCTCCCCTACTTTGAAACCTTGTAATAGACGGGCTGCTAGTAGATCTCAGCAACGAAGGTTTTTCGCCCTTAGGATACGCGGATGACTTAGTCATCATAATAGAAGGGAGATTTACCAGCACAGTCAGAGAACGCATGCAACGGACATTGCATATACCAACTAGGTGAATAGAGAGGGAAGGCCTAAAAGTCAGTTCCAAAAAAACCTGCATAGTACGTTTCACACAAAGGAGGAATCTAGAGGGCCTAAGCCTTCTCCTTGGCGGAGAGGTAAAATATTTGGGAGTTATTTTAGACTTACCTGGGACCAACAGATTGAGAGAGTTACCAAAAAAGCGAAAATTACCCTTGCGGTAGTTAGGCGCACTTATGAGAAATCATGAAGTCCGAAACTAAGTATGGGGTACTGGCTATATACAAGGGTAGTGAGACCGGTAAAACCTATGCGGCTTTGGTGTGGTGGCCAAAGGTGAAGCAGAAAACCGCCAAACTAAAACTAGCCAAGATACAAAGACTTGCCTGTTTAGGCATTACGGGGGCAATGAGAACCACAACTACCGCTGCAATGGAGACCCTGTTAAACCTCCCTCTTCTTGATCTGGTGAAGAGGGGGGATGCCAGATTGGTGCTATATAGATTTCCGACTTCACAGTACAATATACGTACAGACACAGAGCATACGAGGTTAATTGACAGCATTGGGAGCCCCATACTTGATATGAACACGGACCATATGACCCCAAACATCTCGTTGCTATACTCTTCGAGGTAATAATTCAGGATCGAACAGAGTAAAATGAACAGGGGCACAAATTCACTCCTGATAGTCTAATCTGGTACACGAATGGTTCAAAAGACGGATGCTGGAGCGGCGTACACGGTGTGAAGCCAAGGCAAATATTACTATACCTCTTGGTCACCGTTTTCCAAACAGAAATATACGCGATACTTCAATGTGTGCGGGAAAATAATAAAATGGCCTACAGTGGAAGGTGTTTTAAAAGTAAAAGGGCATGTCAGAGACAATGTATGAATCTTGCGGAAGCTAGGGAGATATGCGGAAATAGGAAAGCATGGAGCAAGATTATGAATGAAAAATAAATAAGAGACAGGGATCGTTTTGCCTATCCCGCAAGGGGATGGCGTGAAGGTTAAGTTAATCTGACGCCACGTGCTTTGAAATTTATAACAATAATAACGTCACGAACACGATCTAAAGTTATTTACTCAAAATAGCTTACAAATCCCAAAAATGCAATAATTAATTCTGAAAATTTCCCATAACTTGGTATTATAACTCCATCTAAATTTTAATCTTATTAAAATAAGGAAACCCTCAGTTGCCCAGTTTCAAAAGAGCCATTCTTATTAAAATAGATACCACACAAATAATCTAACAATTTAATATTGCTAAAATTGGCACATTAGTGCTCACTGTAGTTGATTATGCTTTTTGTACAAGACCTCAATTAATTATTAATCACTACACTGTAAACCAAATAACTTTGACTCCCAATATCTCGCTAAGTGCAAAACTGATTTGCAATTAGCCATTAAAATTACCTCAAAAATAGTCAGTGCTTAGGATTTAACGTCAGAAATTTCATATGAAATACTCTATGTTAAATAGGATACACATAAAAAAAAAAATAATAACCATCAAAAACAACCGCCTCATAAAGAACGAATCGAAAGTCGCTGGACGCGCTACACCAAGACTTCAGTCCCTTCTTTTTTTAGACGGTAACAAAACAATGACTATGCCAAAATGGGCACCCCATACACCACTTTAAAATTCACTAACTCAGCAAGGAAGAAAAACTAACTGTCCCTTTGTTATAATTTCTGAAATACGCTAGGTAATCCACCAATCAGACAGGTTCATTTTACCATGAAAAGCAGATCATTATCTGATAAGCACAATAATTTTAACTCAATTCATCCACTTGTCTGAAAGATTAAAAAAAAATAAAAATAGGGGTTGGTATATATCGCGTCGTAAGAGGTGGAGGTAGGTACCCCCAAAATAATCATGAGCAAATTTCAACCCAATTGTTCGAAAATAAATTAAAAAAAAACATTAGGATTGAATTGTATAGAAGCCCCCTTAAAATGTTAACACACCCAAAATTACTATCCCGGGCAAATTTCAACTCAATTGATCAACTTGCTCATAAATAAACAAAAAAAAAGGCAGGCCCAAACTAATTATCCTGGCTATGTTTCAATTAAATTGGTCAACTTGTCCGTAAACAAATTAAAAAAAAAGAGGTTGGTTTATATCGGACATAGGGACCCCACAAATAATTATCCTGATCACAAATTTCAATTTGTTCGGAAATAGATCACAAAAAAAAATGTTTTAATTTATATCGAAAGGCTCATGGGAGGCAGTCGGAATATTCTGTGATCATCATGATAATTTTAACTCCATTTATCTACTTGTTCGGAAATACATTAAAAAAAATACGGGTTGGTTTATATCGCCGCTCCTTTAGGAGGTACGCATCTCCAAAGTAATAATCCTGACCAAATTTCAACCCAACTGGTTCACTTGTTCAGAAATAAACAGAGAAAACCAAACACTGAGGTCCGCCTAACTCACGGGGGAGGACAAAGCGCTCGTAATATTTCTTGTTTCAAATGCTAATCAGAACCAAACTTCAACTCAATTGGTGCATTTGTATAAAAAAAATTAAATAACCAAACAATGAGGGTTAATGAATCTGGAAACCACCCCTGCGAGTAGTCGGATTTTTAACAAAAACAATAGATGGGACTATCCACAGTGAAAAAATTTCAGCTCGTTACGTTTTCTACTTGGAGTTACCGTGTATATAGCTGGACGTCCCAATATCGAAAAATTTAATGTGGCTACTTTGAAATCCTAGTAACGTAAAGAACCGTAAAAAAGGAGAGTTTTGCTTCCTCCATTTTCTTTTATTAGCGGCTGCGTTCCTGTTGAGAGGCTTTCCGCTGTTTTTGCTGTGCGCTTTTTGTTCAGTTTATTCGCTCGATTGTCTCAGATCTCTTGACTTTCGATTTCTTTTAGTTTTTCTATTACTCCTTTTCTTGTTTCATTATATTCCTTTCTATTGAGACTTTATATTTGGAACTATTGAATTATCAGCAGTCCTTGTATTCTGTCTATTTATTGTTACAAATGAATCCACACTAGCGTCACATAGGCGTATTAAAATAAGTGGATTGCCGACTAACGTCACTGAAGAAGTCCGCGTGTCTAGTAAGATGTAAAATATCTGAAATATTGCTTCAAAATTCACTCTAAATATAGGTTATAAGGCGCCAGTACGATCCGAATTTTTCGGTCAAATGTCTTGGGCTAGATGTTAAAATCCTGAATGATCGTAGAAAATAAAGACATTACCCGCCCACTCGGAAAAAGATACCTCAATTTCAAGCATAAATTCTTATACACTTGAAATTTATAAAGTGCGACATAATTAGTGTAATTAGGCGTAACAATTGTAATTAACGTGCGAATATTAAATAGGTAACAATTAAATAAACTTTGAAATCGACGAAGTTTAAAACTAGAAGCAACGTACCCAAAGTTTGCATGAAGCAGAATATTTGGTAAAACGCAAATATTTTACTTTCTTTTATAACCTCATAAAGTAATCATAACACTCGCGAAACAATATTGTGCTCATTGTAATACTAATATTCACTGATTAAAAAAAATATGATTAGGATTACATCCTCTACTATATTTGTCATATACAACTGTAAGTTGAAGGATTATGTTTAGCGATCTGTAAAACGCCTACACTAGAATTTGAACAACATTAAAATCCTAAGAATATGGAGAACATTTAGTATATCTTTAATTCTTATTTGTTTATATTGTATTAGGCGTAACAACGGAGTAGGCGGGCGTGAATTTATATTTGGCAGTTACTATGTGTCTAAATGTTTGGCCACTATTTAAATCCTATTACTTATTACTAAGTGCCCCCTCAACTTATTAGAACGGTGGCGGCTAGCTTTGACCACATTATCCAAAATGGAATGTTGTGATCATTAAAATAAGATAAGATATATTTAAATCATTAACAAATTTCTTATTTTTTTTGTATTCAGGAGGAATTACATACATACACGCACGAATGCACAAGCGCACGCACACACGCAGGTACGAACACATACGCACATCTTTTTTTTTATTTGAAAGGAATCACACACGCGCACACACGAACGAACACTCACATGCACATACGCACGCATGCACATACATGCAAACGCGCATACGTGCCAACGCACGTACACAAACACACGCATGCGCGACCACACACACGCACACTCACGCACACGCACACTCACGCGCATGCACACACGCGCTCACGTACATACGACTTTTATTTGGAAGAAATTACGTACACGCATACGCGCGCGCACGTACGCGCATGCAAACACGTGCGCACATACGCACGCGTTCCTATGAATATTACCTGTCGGTAAAATACGTTTTCTCTATAAGACTAGAAAAGAAAACAGAAGACTCTGTTGTCACAGATATAAAAGAACTTACGTACACAAAATAATGGTCGGCCAATGACCAAACAAATCGATTCGTCGACTAATCATAGTCATGGGTTTTGAAATATCCCTAACCAACTAGTCAAAATCGACTAATCTAGATGACTAGACAAAATCTACTAATAAATAATAGAATGTTTGATATTCATTTTTTTTTATAAATTAAGACACTTAAACGTACAATTTGTCCAACCACATGTGTGAATTAACTGGACAACCCAAGGTGTAGGTTTTACTGCTGTATAATATGAAAAACTACAGATAAACTAAGAAAAATTTAATCACCTCCAGCAGCTCAAAAAAAGTGTAGAACCAGATTGTCATAGTTTATATAACTTTCCATATTTTTGAAGAAAAACAAACCCTACTCTGTTCCTTCTCATCCTATCCGGACCGCATCCATCCTTAATCCCGACATGCACACATAATTAATTTATGTTGGGAATCTGTTACTGTGGGACTATCGCGTCGGCGCGAGCACGAGTAATAACGACTACGTCACGAAAGATTTTAAATCGAGCATACTAATAATAAACAGGGAAGCATGGAAGTCTAATAAAACATAGTACAACAATTAAACAAGTTCGAGAAACAATAAGCAACAGTAATTAAGTAATTACAACAAAGACGGAGTTTGACAACTGACAGAGTAGTGAAATTACTGGAACGTAATATAATAGATTATATAAACGAACAAAGAGAAAACAAATTCAGACAAACGGAAAAGGAATTTGAAAGCGAAAGAAACACTGGATGAGTTCGAAAAGAGGGAAACTGATGTATTAGCTTTTTAAAAGAGTAAAAAATTAACGCGATCGCCGGAAAATAACAAAGTTGCTGGGTGAATTAAATAGGCGCACAAAATAACACGGGGGAATTGAAGGAAGAAATAAGGAAGAACCAAGCAGAAATCAAAGTCCGAAACAAAAGTTTAAAAAAGAGACGAATCGATGGCCGAAAAAATAGAGCTAATGGGACTAATGGGAAAAACAGAAGAGAAAATGGAAAAGACCGAACGATAAAACAGAAAAGAGAATAGTGTAATTAAGGGACTACAAATAAGTGATAATTATCTGATAAATAGTGTACAAATTTTTTTTTAATGAGCAAATGGCCGTATATCCAAAGATAAAAGATGAATATAAAGTAGGAAAAAGTGAAAGACATAAAATAAGAGAAAATTGGACAGAAAAAGTAAACAAAATGAAAAGAAAAGGAATCAATATTTCCATCGAAAATGATTTAACAGTGCAAAAGAGGCAAATACAAACCAAATTACTCCAAATAGAAAAAGAAGGAAATATGGGTAAATGTAGGATATTAAAAACTCTTGATAGTGCTACATGTGTGGGACAAGAGGGAAAGAAGAATTACATTTTCAAAAAACTAATAGCTAGGGGCATGAGTTGGATGGAAAACAACAAACAGAAGAACCAGAAACAATAGAGAAGAAATAGAAAAATACGAAATTCAGATACTGGGATTAAGCGAAACAAAAAAGAAAAGGAGAAATATTGCTAGATAAGCATTATACGCTTAGATTTTCAGGGGTAGGAACGAGTAAATGTAGGAGTAGGGATAATAACAGGCGAAGAAATAGAAAAAATGGTTAACAAGTGACAAATCATAAAAATTGATTCAATGACTAGAAACAGTGAGCATAATTCAAATATATGCATTAACCACAGATGCATTGAAAGAGGAAAAAAAAACAATTCTATGAAGAGTTACAAAAAATAGCAATAGTAAGCAGAAAAAAGGTAGAACGTAATAATTATGGGAGATTGGGATGCGTAGATAGGAAATAAAGAAATAGGAGATGGTTTCATAAGATATGGAATAGATAATAGGATAAACGGAAATGGGAAAAATGATTTTGTATCAAAAATCAAATGATAATAGGGGTAAGAAACATTAAACCAGCTATACAGAGAGGGCCAAAAGTACCGCATAAATTCAATTAAAAATTAGGTGTTTGTTTTTTGGAAAAACGCTCGGACACTCGATTTTAATTTTTTGAAATATGTTCAGAGTTTCTCAGAGAACTCAAAAACGTCATAATATACTTGGGGTTCCATAAAAAAAATGAAAAAGTAAATTTATCTTCTACATGGGTCACCCTGTATACATGTGTGTTACGTCAAAAAATTGATAAAAATGGATAACTAAAAACAATATTTGACGTGTTCCAGCATTTTCATGAAAAATATTTCCGTCCTTTTGACCCTCTCTTATGTGTATTTCTGGATAACTGTTAAGTTTAGGTATAGGACATGGTACATAAAACTTACTTAAAATTTAAAGCAGAATCCAAAAATGAAATAAAAAATAGGTGTTTCCATTTGAAAAATGAAGTTGGTAGTCATAAATTGTTTTTGGGCCACCCTGTATACACGAACTTAGCATCCAAAAAATCGCTACAAAAAATTAAAATCGACGTGTCCGAGTTTCTCCAAAAAACAAACACCTAATTTTTAATTGAATTTATGCGGTACTGTTGGCCCTCTCTGTATATTACATAATATTTGGTACAAATACAAAAGCAAAAGTGAAAGATATAGAGGTCTACAGAGCCTTAGAGCTAGATACTGATCACATATTACTAATGGGGGTATTAAAATTTAAAAAATCACAAAAAAGAATAGAAAACAATAACAACAATAGAGGAAAGAAATATTGAAAAAGGGAAGTCTGAGTTTGTTTTGTTGACCTGGTAAAATCGTTTGATTATGTTTTGTGGAATAAACTGATGGACATATTAAAAGAAAATGAGGTAAGACTGGAAGGATAGATGGCTTGTCAGCAAGTTGTGCATGGGGCAGCAGGTAGCTTTGAGAGTTGACAAAAACAGAACGGATTGGTTTGAACTTGGGAAGGGTGAAAGGCAAGTGTGTCCTTTATATATATTTACGATAAACGCAAGGTTTCAGGAAAGGTGATAAGAGCGTAAAAATTGGAGGAAGAAGAATTCAATCTATACGGTTTGCCAATGATATATTCCTGTTTACATAAAATGCAAAAGATCTAAAAATATTGATTAAACAATTTGAAGATATGGAAAGGAATATGGATTAGTCATAAATGACGATGTTACGAGGGTTGTTATTTATGTATTGAGAATAGAAAGAATAAACAAATGATTTTGATGAAAAATATTTTTATTGCTTTTCAAAATAATCGCCTTTAAGATCTATACACTTTTGCATGCGATTGAACCACCCTTCAAAGCACTTTGTCCAGTCAGAAGATAGTCGCTCTAAAACATGCGTTTTGAAAGCCTCAACTGCTTCTTCGGGCGATAAAAATCGTTGTTCACGCAGTTTATCTTTAATTAGTGGGAACAAGAAGAAGTGATTGGGTGCCAAGTCGAGGCTGTAAGGCGGATGACCCATCAATTCGATCTTTTGTGTGTCCAAATACTCGTTTGTTGCATGTGATGTGTGTGAGCTGGCATTGTCGTGATGCAAAATGATTCGTCGTTTTGGGTTGGTTTCTCTCAATTTACCGAAAACTTCAGGCAAACAAATGGTCGTATATCACGCTGAATTAACGGTCTTTTGATTTTCGAGAGCCACAGTTACCACAGGACCGGTTTTCGTGAAGAAAAACGCCACCATTTGCTTCTTAACGCTTCGAGAACGAACAACTTTTGTTGGCTTTGCTTCACATTGAAACACCCAAACTGTGGACTGGCCTTTTCTTTCTGGCTCATACGCATAAATCCACGACTCGTCACCTGTGACGATGTTGTATACCGCTTTGGATGCACCACAGTTGTATTTTGAAATCATTTTACGGCACCAATCGACACGAGCATTTTTTTGAGCATCTGTCAACAAATGTGGAATCCAACGTGCACACAGCTTCCGAACACACAAATGTTCGTGTAAAATCTTATGTATGCTGGTCATACTAATGCTTAAACATCTCTCGATTTCGTGATATGTCACATGACGACCTTCAATTAGTGTTCGCTGAGCATCGATATTTTCCGGCACAACGACTGATTTTGGACGACCTTCTTTAACTTCATCCGTGAGCAAACTACGTCCACGTTTGAATTCAGGGTACCAGCGATATACAGTGGCTGTGGATGGCGCTTCATCGCCAAAAGTTGACGTCAGTTGATTGATGCATTGTTCTTGAGTTAGACCACGTCGAAAGTCATAATAAATCATAGATCGAAAATTTTCACGAGTTAATTCCATATTTTGTATGAGATGAAATTTTCAATACCAGTATTGCCAATTCTCAATACATAAATAGTATCCCTCGTATGAGAATTGGGGAAGCTGAAAATATGATAGTGTTTGTGAAAGGTGAAATGCTGGAACAGGTTGAAAATTGTAAATATCTGGGAACAACTATAGGTGATGACTGGAGAAGTTGGAATGGAATCAAGATGCGCATTGGAATGGCAAAAGAAGTGTTTGTAAATAAAATCAGGATATTGTGTAGAAAGTTGAATTTGAAATTCAGGAAAGGAATAGCAAAGTGTTTTGTATGGAGCGTTATGCTATACAGGTGTGAAACGTGGACAATTTTAAAGAATGATAAGAAAAGGATAGACGCTATAGAAATTTGGATAAGAATGCTTGGCATAATAATAATAATCTTTATTTACTCAACAGATTAGTGCATCCATTTACAGAGTAAATTAACACAAGCAAAACAATTAAAACAATGCTTAAAATAACATAAAATAGACTAGGTTGTAATACAAAAGATATCAATTAGGTACAACTCAAGTTAAAGGCACGCGGTATAAAACATAACGCAGTGGTGCCAGTATTATCGCAAATCACAAGTGTGTGATTAGTAAATTTACCGAGTCCTAATTACTTACTAATTTTCTCGTGACCGAGTTTTCTGTAATTATACTCGTTCCACATAAAAACGTCCACATCATTAATATATTTATTATGATTTGCTGGAATGAAGTTAATGGACGACATCTTAAAATGATCTGTTCTAGGCATTCTCATAAAAAATGTATAAGTAAAACGTGTTCCAACATTAGGAACAGGGTGTTCCACGTAAGATGTCCCTATGCCTTATCTCAGAATCTATAACATATACAAAAAAGTTTTATATAAAAGTTGTTTGGATTTATTAAAATTTTTAAATTATTTACTTTTCATATATACAGGGTATCCCAGTAAGTCAGAATGGATGTCAACTTGAAAAATTTAAATGGAACACTCTGTATTTTATTACATATTTGGATTTTCCTCAAGAAAGTGAGATACTTTTATCTACAACTTTTTTTTAATTTTGCATAGTTTCGTAGTAAAATGTTATTTTATCACAAAATTGCCCTATTAAAAAACATTGCTATATACAAAAAAAAAAAAAATGAAAAATTAGCTAAATTAAGTATATACAGGGTGTCCCAATCGTGTGTATTCGGTCGATAACTCCTTAGCCATTAAACTTAGAAGATAAGTTTAAATACGGAAGTTGTCTATTTTTATAAGTTGCATAATCTAAAAATAGTTTGGTTTCTACAGGGTGTAATATAAAAGCGGTACAATATAAAACTTTTGATTTTTAAATAGAACACCCTATATATTATTTTATTTTTCGATTCTCCTTATAATTTTACATCTTTTTTATAAGAATTACTTACAAGTTAAATCTTACAGTGTTTGAGATATTTGGAAAGTTAACTAAAAACTGACATTTTTATGTAGTAATTCAAGTAGGCGTATCTCAGTTATTTTTAAAGATAAAAAAATAATCTTTGGTATAGAATTTATTCATACATGAGCTTACTTTAATCTATTGTCAAAATTGGATTTCAATATACACGGTGATCACAAAAATTAATTCAATAACAAATTTGAAAATGCTATATCTTCATTTTTTTAAATGGCACACCCTATATTTTTTTAATGCCTTGTCTTCGTCTATTAGTCGGCTTTCATTTCTGTTAAATATGTTCTATACCTATCTCTAATAGTTTCGGAGATATTTAAGTTTGTTAAATTTTTTTCGTTGATAACACTGAAGTCGAGTAACATTAGTCGGTCAAAGCAAGCTATGAATAGATAAGAAACTAAAAAACATATTAACTGAAATACAAACACTTAAAATTATAATAAATGTTCAATGTGACCACCATTTTGTTGCTGGCAAACATGAAGTCTTTGAATAAACGACAAATTTACTTTTCGTAACGTGGAAACATTTATATTTTGAATGACGCCTCTAATTCTTGCCTTCATATCATCTACAGTCGTTGGAGGAGTTTGATAGACTTTTTCTTTAATCCAACCCCAAAGAAAAAAGTCCAACTTTGTCAAGTTAGGCGATCTTGAAGGCTAGGAGATAGGCCCTCCTCTTCCAATCCATTTGTTTTGAAATTGGATATTTAAATAATTTCTAACGTTTCTGCTAAAATGTGGAGGAGCGCCATCTAATTGCAGCCACACTTCTCTAAGGGTTTGTCAAGGTAAATCTTCAATAAAAGTTTCAAATTCGTTGCGCAAGAAGTTTAAAAATGAATCTCCATTGACCGTGTTTTCAAAAAAATATGGTCCTATAATTCTTTCTCTAATAATTCCGGCACAAACATTAATGACCAACGGTGTTGATGGGATTCTCAGAATCATAATAATGGAAATTATGTCTATTAACGTATCCATTTTTGTGGAAAGTAGTTTCATCAGTAAATAAGATCGTGCTAAACTAGATGAGTTTTTCTAAATTTTTATTCATGGCCCAATTGTAAAAGTTTAATCTATTAACGAAATCATCCTCGTCTAATTCTTGTGCAAGTTGGACACGGTATGGATGATATATTTTTTTATAATTCTATTAACTGATGTTTTTCAAACTCCAACTTCTAATTCCAATTGTCGGCAAGAAACGTGAGGATTTTCAATCACGGATTGAAGAACTAAATGATCATCACCTTCGTTAATTGAGGTTCTTTCTCGTTCTAAACTGTCTTCGTAATGAATACTGCCTGTTTGCTCAAAACGCTCTTTCAATCTTGCAAATGCTGAAACTTACGGGTGTCGTGCATTTGGAAATTTTTGCTTATAAATTCGATGAGCTTTCACCAAGGACGTAAATCATATTAACAAGTTCTTCTTCGAAAAATTCATTTTGTAATTTAGGAAGTATACAATACTACACAAATATTAGCACTGTTTGACAAGTTTAATTTCTTCATTTGTTTTCGTTCATCTTTTGTTTTACGCTCTTTTGATTAAATTGTTTAATTTTACGATGAATCGTTTAAAAACATCTCAAATATCTCTTAAAAATGGTGGTTTCACACAATATTTATTATAATTACAATTTATGTATTTCAGTTAATATTTTTTAGTTTCTTATGTATCCACAGCTTGATTTGACCGACTAATGTTACTCTTCATCAGTGTTATCAACGAAAAAAATTGAACAAACTTAAATATCTCCGAAACTATTAGAGATAGGTATAGAACATATTTAATAGAAATGAAAGCCGATTAATAAACGAAGACAAGGCATTACAAAAACATAGGGTGTGCCATTTAAAAAAATGAAGATATAGCATTTTCAAATTTATGTTTTTGTGATCACTCTGTATATTGAAATTCAATTTTGACAATAGATTAAAGTAAGCTGATGTATGAATAAATTCTATGCCAACGATTATTTTTTTATCTTTAAAAATAACTTAGATACGCCTATTTGAATTACTACATAAAAATGTCAGTTTTTAGTTAACTTTGCAAATATCTCAAAAACTGTAAGATTTAGCTTGTAAGTAATTCTTATAAAAAAGATGTAAAATTATAAGGAGAATCGAAAAATAAAATAATATATAGGGTGTTCTATTTAAAAATCAAAAGTTGTATATTGTACCGCTTTTATATTACACCCTGTAGAAACCAAACTATTTTTAGATTATGCAGCTTATAAAAATAGACAACTTCGTATTTAAACTTATCTTCTAAGTTTAATGGCTAAGGAGCTATCGACCGAATACACACTATTGGGACAACCTGTATATTTGACATCACAAAGGTTGTGATAAATTATACAAATCATTAGAAACTTCTATTTTAATACTGGGTGTTTTTTATACACAGGTCAATTGAACCTGTATATTTGACATCACAAAGGTTGTAATAAATGATACAAATCATTAGAAACTTCTATTTTAATACTGGGTGTTTTTTATACACGGGTCAATCGAAAATATTTTGAACGAAAAAAACTTGGATTTTTTAAATGGAACACCCTATAATTTATTGCAAACATAGATTCTATATTTAAAAACAAAAAACTTTTTGTAATTACCCTTTTTTTTTTAATTTTCATTAGTTTTGGAGTAAATTTAGGTTTTGTAATTTTTATCACAATTTTTGCTCATTAATATGGTATTTAACCCATCAGAGACTAACGTTGCCATATGGCAACAGTTTTAATCCGTATTTACCGATCCCGTTGTGACGTTGCTTCATAAAATTTTAGACAGATGGCGCAACAATTCGCTTTCTGAATGTGTTAACTGTTACATGTTTATTATGATCAGTTTTATTTCGACTGCACGTGTGCACGGTGGATAAGTTAAGACAAGTTGTACAGTGCTATCGTGAAAAAATGGACATCCGGTTTATGTACGTACTTTTATAACTATTTCTAAGTATTTCTTTGTACTGTAGTTGTGTTAAATATATTTAGGACTGCTGTGAGGAACATTTGTAATCATGATTTGTTAAAACAAAAATTCATACTGTGTATTACAGACGTCGGAAGTTTGCTGTTGCCATATGGGAACGCCAGTCCCTTATACTATCAGAAACCCATACATATCTACTATAAGTTTCGTATTTTTTTTAGAGATGGTTTGACACTCGAAGAAGCCGTACAGATTGCTTATAATGATCATTTGGACGTAGAAGACATATATATTGAACCGCCTGATGTATCAGAACTTACGGACGAAGATTCCGGTAACGAAGATGAGGGGGGCAATGTTGATCATTTATCTGGAGAACAACTGCGCGCTCCTGCTGAATTACAGATTCGTCAAATAGACCAGGAAGATGAGGATACTGAAATGCCAGAAAATATCGAGATGGTAGTTGCAGAGTCGCAATTTAAAAAAATTGATTACAAGCAGGTTGATTGGATAAAAGGAGACTTTCAGCAAAAACCAAAGACATTCCCCTGTTACACTTACGACATATACAAAGACTATTCTCCAACAGAATTATTCGAACAATTTTACGACAATAACATAATTGATTTCTTAGTGATGAAATCAAATAAATGTGCGTTATATAAAAATTTGCCGAATCCTCTTATTACTACTACTGAAATGAGGCGTTTTCTTGCAATACTCATGAACAGTGGCTATAATACGCTTCCTTGGAAGAAGTTTTATTGGGATCAAAAAGAGGACATGAAAAATCACATGATTGCAGACTGTATGAGAAGAGATAGATTTCTAACTATTTTTGGATGCCTACATTGTGCGGATAATAATTTTTTAAACAAAAAAGATAAAATGACTAAACTAACACCTCTCATTGAAAAAATTCGGCAAAAGTTTTTATTTCACTATATACCTGAAGAAGAAATCAACTATGACGAGTGCATGATCAGGTACTTCGGCCGACATCCATGCAAGCAGTTTATCAAAAATAAACCAATTCGCTTCGGATATAAAGCTTGGTGTTTCAATACAGCCTCAGGCTATTTGATAAATTTTACAATTTACCAGGGTACCAATCCACAGGCTAATGAAGAATATGAACATTTATTCGGCAAAAGCTCAGCTCCATTTGTAAGTATGCTCGATCAATTTCCGTTGGAAAAAAAGTCTCTGCCATATAGCTTCTACATGGATAATTTGTTTACCAGTTTAACGTTGCTAAAATATTTGAAAAACAAAGGTTTTGACGCTGTTGGTACTATACGAAACAATCGTATTCCACGTGTTCCTAAGGCAAAATTAAATGAATTTAGAGGCAGAATGCTTCCATTAGCAACAAAATCGGTCTTACAAGATATACCATGAGGCTACAGTGATTCAGTCATTGACAGGGAAAATGGCATACTGTTAATAAGATGGTTTGACAATAACGTTGTAACTGTAGCTTCTACAAATATGGTGTGGAGCCACAAAGCACAGTTAAACGATTTTCGCAAAAGGAGAAGAGAATAGTAGAAGTTTCAAGACCTCGCGCAATTGGAAATACAATTCAGCTATGGGAGGGACAGACTTGATGGACGAAAACATATCAAGGCATTGTATCCCTTTACGTAGTAAAAAGTGGTGGTGGTGTATATTCTCATGGTTAGTTGACGCGGCTATCCAAAATGCTCGGATTCTTCATAAAAAAGCAGGCAATAAATGTAGACAATTACAATTTAGATATTGTTGAGACTTACCTTACCAAATTCAAAAATCCACCTAAAGCGACTGGTCGTCCGTCAAGTAGCAAATCATCCAAGTCTTCTAATAGAGTTAGTGACGACATTAGATTTGACAATATGGGACATTTACTAACCCCTACCCAAGACAATGAGAACAAAATGTCTCAAGTGTAACGTTGGTTTATGTATAAACTGTAATGTTGAATTTCATTCGAAATAAATGTAATTCATTATTTAGATAGTGCGAAGGACTGACGTTGCACACGGCATTTTTTTTATTAGTTTGTATGTAGCAAAATAATCTAATTTAAAAACTCCGTCCTTGAAGGGTTAAAAATAATAATTGTCATCAAAGTTAACCGTTAAATTATACTATTCAGTTCACAAGATTAGTTTAAAAAAGTTGTAAAAAAAAAGTAGAATCCTTACTATACCCAGTTTGTTCAAAATATTTAAAATAATATAGGTATTCTCTCTCTTTAGTATTTGCGTTTCAAGTTTAAGCTTTAGAGTAGGCCTAGGATCAGGGCAATGACAGTTTTTAGTAATATAATAATTATTTAAAAATTAAGGCGGCTGTGTTTAGCAAAGTAAACCATTTCACAATTAAGAAGGCTGTGATATTGTGTTACTCGTGTAATTCTTTTGATTTTGTATGTTAAAAATATAATATTTCGACACTCTTTTCTGACCTTTTGCATTGTTTCTGGTAAAATAATATTTTAAGTAGGCTTGTTAAAACAAAAATACTAAATACTAACTAAATTAAATTCATGTATAATTATAATCATTAATTGTAAGATGGTTACTAAATTTTTTATTATACAATGATGCACCAACAAAGAACGTATTTAATACATAATAAAACAACTAAAACAACAGAAATTTACAACAAGTTTTCATTGCATCCCCCATTAACCGCTATACATGTGGTGTTTCTAAAGAAAATGGCATTTTTCACTGCATCGGAATTATTTAATGCTTCAATTTCTCTCCTAATTTTTTGCTTTAATTCTTCAGTACTATTCGTCCTACTTTTGTAAACTCTTTCTTTTAATGTACCCCACAAAAAAAAAGTATACTGGGGATAGATCAGGGCTTCTTGGAGGCCAGGAGATCGTGCCATTTATGAATATAGTTGTGTAGAAGTTGTCAGTTTAAAACATTTATAACTTCGTCCGTGCAGTGATACGGCACGCTATCCTGCTGGTAAACCAGGTGTGCTCGAACGCGCTCGGACAAAGCTTCCAGCAATTCTGGTATTTGGGTTTCCAACATTTGCTTATATCTCTTACTATTCATATGCCCATTAAAAAATATAGGACCTAATATTACATTATTTATAACGCTCGGAAGTGTGGAGTTCCTTGGTGGAATTGTGAAGTTGAATCTGCTATCAAAGAAAAAAAGCAAGCTTTTAACCGATTCCGAAAAAACCCTATCCAAGCTAATCTTATCAAGTTTAAACAACTTCGAGGAAAGTCACGGCGTATAATCTTGTTTCATAAGAGAAAGTCTTGGAATCAATATGCTAACTCACTTACCTCCTCCTCACCTCCCTCTGAAGTATGGAGAAAGATTAAAGCAGTTGCCGGATCAGGGAAATTTACCACCATAAAACAGCTGCTAATAAATAATATATCAATCACTTCACCTCTTGACCTGGCAGAAACTATGGCAGATCAGTTTGAAACTTCCAGCAGTTCTCAAAATTATGAAGAAACCTTCCTACTAAATAAAAAGCAGAGAGAAGTGAAACTAGACTTCTCAACTGATATGTCCCATAATTACAATGAAGCATTCTCGACGAATGAACTAAATTTCGCACTAAAAGGTTTAAGATCAGCAGCGGTTGGCACAGATAACGTGAATTACGAATTCCTGAAGCACCTAAATCTATCCCTCAAGACATACCTCCTAAACATATACAACTCGATATGGACCACTGGATCTTTTCCGCAAGCCTGGACTGAGGCTATAATTATTCCGACTCTAAAAGAAAATAAAGATCCCACAAATCCCAACAGCTACAGACCAATTAGTCTAACGTGCTGCCTAAGCAAAGTTCTTGAAAGAATGGTAAACTATAGGTTAGTATACGCCCTAGAAAGTCAAAACCTTCTTAACCGAAACCAATACGGTTTCCGCAAAGGAAGATCCACCCTAGACTGCTTAGTACAAATAGAAAACAGCATACAAGACTCTTTTAAAGAGAGAGGCCATCTTATAGCTATATTCTTCGATCTAAAGAAGGCCTTCGACATGACTTGGAAGCATGGCATAATAGAAAAATTGCATAATTGGAGTATACGTGGCAATCTGCCAATATTTATCCAATCCTTTCTCTCCAATCGAAAATTTCGTGTAAGAGTCGGTAACACTTTTCGACTCTACGAAGGCTAGAGAACGGGTGCCACAGGGATCTACCATAAGTGTGACACTATTTGCTATTGCAATCAATGATATTGCATCAAACTTACCTGAAGAAATCGAAAGATGTATTTATGTTGACGATCTCTGCATATATGCTAAATTAAACGACACACAAGAAATCAATTCTAATTTACAAAGAGGCATAAACATAGTTTTAAAGAACGCTGAGCAGGTGGGATTTAAATTCTCACTAGAAAAAACAAATTGTGTCCATTTCTGTTGATCGAGACGTCCACATGTGGAACCTAAGCTATATATCCATCAAACCGTCATCAAATACGTACAAAAAATTAAGTTCTTAGGACTTACATTTGATTCTCACTTGAGATGGCGGACTCACACTGACAAACTAGTAGTAAAATGTCGCCGAATACTAAACATTTTACGCTGCTTAGCTGGCACAAAATGGGGAGCTGACAGAGACGTACTAACAAAAGTGTACAAGTCTCTAGTACTCTCACGTATCGACTATGGCTGCGTAGTATATGCATCCGCAAGAAAGGGCGTCCTAAACAAAATTAATGCTGTCCACCACCTTGGACTAAGGTATTGCATTGGCGCTTTCCACACAAGCCCTATTGATAGTCTATATGTGGAATCAGGAATACTTTCTCTTTACAAAAGAAGAGAACAACTGCTATTGAATTACTTAGCAAGGATAAAAGCACGACCGCAACACCCAATTTATAATATATTATTTCACAAATTATGCGAATATGATAATAATCCTACCATTACACGACCGATGAGAATCTGAGGGCAAGAACTTCTAAAAAAAGTACCAGTACATGTTGCCAGAAATATTGCAACCTGAACTCAAAGAGGTAGCGCCTTGGAGTATACGCCTACCTACTTTGATAAAAATCAGTAGCGATTTTAATAAAGACACATCAAACAATTTAATGAAAAGCTGCACCATTTACGTGAAGGGCATTAGAAACAAGGCCGGTACAGGAGCGCAATTGTAATAGATAACAAGCCGCATAGCTGGTCATTACCAAAATCGAGCCCGTATATATGGCAGAACTATACTCATTTTATCAAGCTCTGTTATACTGTTCCATGAACCAGCTATCAGGGCGCTACTATATCATAACAAACTCAAACGCCTTGGCAAATAATATAATGAACAAATTCACAACGAATACCATGACATACCTAATACTTGTCTATTGCAAGAGCTGCATAGCTCTACTAAAGATATTACAGTCCTGTTATTAACCAATTGCACAAAATTGGTAACCTACAGTTAGCGAAACCGCAGCCTGTGAAGCAGCCAACAAAGCGCCAGAATTAGAATTACACACCATAGAGGATACTACTAAACAAGTATCACAACTAATAACCAAAGCCTGGCAAGAAGAATGGAGCCAGAAAGAAAACTTCCTGAAACGTATACAACCAATAATAAATAGTGGAAGAAACCAGATGAACATGTCCAGGCAAGAACAAGTAAAGATCAGCAGACTGCGCATAGGACACACAGCGCTTATATCCGCACACTACCTCACAGGAAACGACCAAGCAAGGTGTGAAACATGCGATACAACTCTAACTGTTGAACATATCCTACTCGAATGCTCAATCTATCAAACTGAGCGAATTAGAAACAAACTAGGAAGAAGCCTTCAAGGAATCCTTAACAATAATTCAGACGAGATATTAAAAGTAATCAATTTTTTGAAAGATACAAGACTATTTTATAAAATATAGACTACAGAAGATAAAGAAATGTATGGCGCTAACGATAGAGTAAAGTAAGTTTATACTTAACTAGAATTATTTGTGTAAATATTGTATGGACCATGGGGTAGAGGTAAGAAGTGTGCATTTTTTTAAAATATTAGAAGTTATACAGGGTGCCAG
Organism: Vesta saturnalis; assembly: GCA_036346205.1. Lineage (NCBI taxonomy): Eukaryota > Metazoa > Arthropoda > Insecta > Coleoptera > Lampyridae > Vesta > Vesta saturnalis. Next base: position 3,159,478 of record JARFJB010002143.1, on the reverse strand, counting down.
AAAAGCAGGACGTGAAAAGTATGATTTTTTAAATAGAACACCCGTATTTGATTTTAGTTTTTAATTCTACGTGTCCATACAAACATATTTTGTCATACAAAAGATTGGCTGAAAGTTTTAGTTCTTGAGATATTCGCGTTTAAAGATTATTATGGTCATTTTCGTGGGGTTGATGAATGGGCAATTGTTCCGTTATTTCACAATAAAAAAATTGATATTTCGTGTGAAAATGAGTGATATTATACTAACGTTTAGACCGAGTAGTATTTCTAATTTTCTCAACAGGGTGTTTGTTATAACCATTCAAATTTGAAAATTCTCAAATTAAAAAAATCAGTTTTTTTAATTGCACACCTATATATTTTATTTCATTTTATTTGGGATTAAAAAATCTATCATTTTTGTTAAATATATCCTATATCTATTTTTGATAGTTTTCGAGGAATTTCGATTTTTCTCACTAGCTACGTTACATACGATACTATAACATTATTGTGGATCGTGGTAGCCATCGAAAACAATTGCGACAAAATAAAACAAACCACCTAAGCGAGAATATTAACAGTTTTTATTAATGAGAAACAGTAATTCAATAATTATTCAACATTGCGTCTTAGTAAATGCTCAAATAGACGGCCTTCGATTTTTTCACACTAGCTGCTTTATTTTCGATAACATTGCATTGCATGGATCTTGGTAGCCATGGAAAATAATAATTGCGTTACTAAGATACAAAGGTTTCCTACTTGTCAAAATAAACACATATTAAATTTGTCGTTTTCGCATTTAACTTGTTATCAATTCTTGTATCAATTATGGATTATTCGACAAATGAATTAATTGATATGATATACGTGTTGGGCGAGGCTGAAAAAAACCCTTTATTGGCACAACGAATCTACAAAATGAAATATCCTGAACGTCGAATACCTACTACTGTTGGCTTGGAAAATTTGATGGATAGATTTGATTCTAGCGGTAGTGTTAAATACTTCAAACGTAAAGTTGTTAATAAAGGGCAGCTAATGAAGAAAAAGAACTTGAAATATTATTAAATATTCAAGAAAATCCCCAAGTGAGTTCTAGAACATTAGCGACGATATGTGATACCTCCAAATCAAACGTGAATCGAACAACGCTGAAGTATAAGTACCATCCCTATCACATTGGGCTTCATCAAGAATTGCGAGAAGACGATTTTGCAAGACGAATTGAATTCTGCAATATCATTAATCAACGGCTGCAATTAAATAACAACTTTTGTGCTCCATAATGTTTTCCGATGAGGCGACGTTTAAAAGAATGGGGCTGTAAATCGGCATAATATGCACTATTACGCCATTGATAATCCATTTTGGCTACGAGAAGTTCAAAACCAAAATCATTGGTCACTAAATGTGTGGTGTGGTATACTTAATGACCAAATTATCGGTCCCTATTTTTTTGATGATCCATTAACGGGCCGCAGCTATTTGCATTTCTTACGTGAAGAATTGCCTGTGTTACTTGAGGATATCAATTTAGAAGGACGACTAAATATGTGGTTGCAACAGGATGGTGCACCTCCACATTTTTATCGGGACGTAAGGAATTCTTGAACCAGCAATACCCGGAGAAATGGATAGGACGTAATGGCTTTATATTATGGCCACCCAGGTCATGCGATTTATCTCCCTGGATTTTTTCCTATGGGGATACATAAAAGATCGGTGTATATTATTAAACCTACAACAAGGAGGACATGAAAAATAGAATTCAGAAGCTTGTCGCACAGTGACCCTCTTATGTTATCCGAAGTGAGACAGAACATGAGAAAAGGCTCAATATGTGTATTCAGCAAGAAGGCCGTCTATTTGAGCATTTACTAAGACGCAATGTTGAATAATTATTGAATTACTGTTTCTCATTAATAAAACTGTTAATATTCTCGCTTAGGTGGTTTGTTTTATTTCGTCGCAATTGTTTTCCATGGCTACCACGATCCACAATAATGTTATAGTATCGTATGTAACGTAGCTAGTGAGAAAAATCGAAATTCCTCGAAAACTATCAAAGATAGATATAGGATATATTTGACAAAAATGATAGATTTTTAATCCCGAATAAAATGAAATAAAAATATATAGGTGTGCAATTAAAAAACTGATTTTTTAATTTGAGAATTTTCAAATTTGAATGGTTATAACAAACACCCTGTTGAGAAAATTAGAAATACTACTCGGTCTAAACGTTAGTATAATATCACTCATTTTCACACGAAATATCAATTTTTTTATTGTGAAATAACGGAACAATTGCCCATTCATCAACCCCACGAAAATGACCATAATAATCTTTAAACGCGAATATCTCAAGAACTAAAACTTTCAGCCAATCTTTTGTATGACAAAATATGTTTGTATGGACACGTAGAATTAAAACTAAAATCAAATACGGGTGTTCTATTTAAAAAATCATACTTTTTCACGTCTTGCTTTTCTGGCGCACCCTGTATAACTTCCAATATTTTAAAAAAATGCACACTTCTTACCTCTACCCCATGGTCCATACAATAATTACACAAATAATTCTAGTTAAGCATAAACTTACTTTACTCTATCGTTGGGACACCCTGTATATTGAAACTAATTCTGAATATAACATATGTTGGAATCGTTTGTGTTCTATATAAAACAAAAGTTTAAAAAATCTAAATTGGGTACGTTCCAGATACAATTTATATTTATCGAAGTACGGCGACCAAATTATAGAACAGTACTCTAGTTTGGTACGTACTAAGGACTTATATAAAGTTATGAATGGAGCTGTGGTTTTAAAGACTTTACAATTGCGGTAAAGAAAGCCCAATAACTGCATCGAACGTTTACAGATGTCATTAATGTGGCTTATATAATTTAGCTTTGAGTCGAAAATGACTCCCAAGTCCTTAATTTCACTCACTCGTTCTAATATAATGTCATTAATTGAGTAATCAAATGTAATTTTATTAATTTTCCAAGTGAATGATAACCCTTTGCACTTAAGATGTATTAAAATATAATTTAGTATCATAGGTCCATTTAATTAGCCTGTTAATCTCATACTGAAGCTGTAATAATCGTGAGTACCATTTACGATTGTAAAAATTTTAAGGTCATCCGCGTACAATATGAATTTGCTTGTTTGACGTTATATTTACAAATAACAAAAATAGAAGAGGCCCTAAGTTACTTCCCTGGGGTACTCCTGACAAGGCAGTGAACATGTTGGATTGATAGTTGTCAATACATACAAACATATTTCTGTTACATAAGTAATCCCCGAGTAGACGTATTAATGAATCGTCAAATCCGAAGCTACGAAGTTTTTTTAAGAGAATTCTATGGTTCAATTTATCAAATGCCCTGGAAAAATCGGTATAAATGACATCTACCTGCGAACAATTTTCCAAAGCATTTGTCACGTAGATCTTTTTGATATGAAACCATGTTGATGTATATAAATTTGATCAGCAACATCGGTAAAGAGTTTTTTTTACTAATATTGATTCGAATACTTTCGCTGGGGTACACAAAATAGCAATTGGTCTATAGTTAGAAATAAGATCTGTTTTGCCTGATTTATGAAGAGGAACAATTCTTGATATTTTCCATATCAATGAAAATTTAGCTTAACGTATGCACGCGTTAAACAAGGTACATAACGGTTTAGCTAACACGTACATACAGTCTGTAAAAATATAGCCTGGAATTCCATCTACTCCTATACTAATTTTTTTTAGAACTTTCAATAACATGATCAATCGAAATGACCATTGTAGTTAATTGAGATTGAGAACATGAACGTTATGAGTATCTGACGATTGCTCAAACACTGATTTGAAATACTCCACAAAAGCGTTAGCCATAGACTGGCCAGACGTGAATACTTCATTTTCAAGCTTCATATACGCGCGCATGGGTGTGAATTGCATGGGTGAATGTGAATTACCCTTCTTTGAATTTATACACTTAAACAATTTCTTCGGGTCATTTTAAAAGTTGGATTCACATGGAACAACATATAAAGTGTACGCTTTCGAGATTACTTTCTTTAAGATGACTCTAATCTGACAATATTTACGTTGTAAAGATGCATAAAGCAGTCAGCCAGGATTACGAACAAACAAGTTTTGGAAAGAATAAAAGAAGGTATGAGACTATTTTGAAAAGGAAGAGAATGTGGCTTGGTCATGTGTTGAGAAAGAGTGGCTTGTTGAAAAACGTAGTTGAAGGGACAGAGGAAGGTATAGGTAATAGAAGTAGGAGAAGAGTGAAGATCTGAAAGAAGGGAGAAGGCGAAATGGAACCTGCACATAGCAGATAACCCATGACCATGTGTGTATGTATGTATGTATGTATGTATGTATGTATGTATGTGTATATATATATATATATATATATATATATATATATATATATATATATATAATATATCCATTATTAAAGGAGATATCAAAGTTATTTACAAAAATTATAGCAAACTTCAAACTTCACACTATAACATTATTTGTGTATTTACACGGTGTTAGATATTACCAGGGTGAACCAAACATAGTTTTTTTAAATGGACGCCCTATATATTATTTTAAATTTAGATTAAGCTCATCTCTCCCATACTACCAATAATAATAATAACAATAATAATAATAATAATAAATTTATTTATGCTTTGTAACAAATATGTACATTCAATATAGTTTCATTACGTTATACAGGGCATTTCAAAGTTATGGTCAATTGTACAAATCATTCATTTCAACGTCTGTATATAGACAGAACAACCTAAAATATTTTTTAGGCATAACTTTTTGACAGCTGTACAGTGTTATTAGAAAGTACAATTTCTTCAATATTGACCAATTGAATATATGAACAAAATAACATGATTTTGTCAATGTTTTCAAATGAATCACATTTTATTTTAAAATGAAAATACTTTATGTTCTTTCATTTATTAAGAACTCTACTATTACAAGTTAGCCGTGATTAATTTTATAAAATTTTGTCTTAATAACCGATGTTTTTGAATTTTTATAATAATTTGTCACACTTTTATGTGTTCACGAAACTTGTTATAATAGAAATTTCTAAAACTCTCTTTCTGTTATTAAATTGAAAATATCTCAGAAATTAACGATTTTAGCTATAGAGTGCTTGATAAAATGAAAGAACAAAGTGCTTTTCACTTTTAAAATAAAATACAGATGATTCATTTGAAAAATTGACAAAATCATGTGTTAGTTTTGTCTATATTCAATTGGTGCAATAATAAAGAAATAGCAGTTACTCGTAACACTGTACCAATGACAAAAAGTTATGCCTGAAAAATTATTGTTTCTGGTATACAGGACGTTGAAATGAGAATGATTTTCACAATTGACCATGACTTTGAAATACCTGTATAACGTAATGAAACTATATTGAAGTATGGAGATGACTTAATCAAAATTTGAAATAATATATAGTGTCCCATTTAAAAAAGTATGTTTTGTTCACTCTGGTAATATTTAACACCCTGTAAAAATTAAAATAATTTTATAATGTGCAGTTTGAAGTTGCCTATAATTTTTGTCAATAACTTTTGTTGATATCTCCTTTAATAAGGGATACATCGTACTTTGACGCACTAATGCCGCACCCTGTGTGTGTGTGTGTGTCATTTTCAAAAACTAAAATTAGAAAAGATCAAAAATTTTTTTAGTTATTAGTAAGTTAAATAAATGTATGTACTTACATTCCTAGATGAAATTTGTAGTTACAGTACCGAATTTCTTAGACATTGTTTCTTTTGATGAAGAATTTTTACAGTTTTGTTTATATGTATGATCTGTCAACTTGAAGTGTATGATCTTTTTACGTTATTTCTAGTAGGTCGTTGTCTGTTCTTACTTTACTATTAATTTTAAATATATTGGTGTACACTATTTAAGTTCGTTCTTTGTTTATATAAATATTACACTGTTGTTAACTATTTTGCAGTATTGTACTTCATATTATGTCTTTGACATCGTGTTCAGCCAAAGCACATCTATCTGGGTAAAGTCTACAGTCGTTTTTATGGGAGGTTATCCTGTTGGGTAGTGTTCTTTTTGAATGACCAATATACTTTTTTTTACAATCACCACATGGAATTTCATAAATTATGTTAGTTAATTGATTTTGTGGTGTTTTATCTTCAGTTTTATTAAATACTGAATTTATGGAGGCATTGTTTATTATCTATTTTAATATTGTAATTTTTGAAAATTTTGGTGTGATATTTTTTATGTAAGGTAAAGATGCATAATTAATGATGTGGTCGGGTTCAGTATGGTTATTTTTATTAGGTGTTTTATTTTATACTTTGGAATATGTTATTAGTTGTGTTATATAAAATTTGTTTTAAAAGCTCAGATGGGTAAGAATTGTCATTAAATATGAAAAGTATTTTTTAATTTTTTTGGTGAAAACTAATGTCTGAAATTGATAAAACTCTATTTTTCATTTGTTTGGTAAGATTCATTTTCACACTTCTAGGGTGGTAGGAGTGGTAGAGCTTATTGGTTTCCTGTACCAGTCAATGAGGATTTTGTTGTCATTATTTCTAATAAACTTGGTATCTAGAGAACTTGGTATAGATTTATGAGTATCTTCTTTTTCTATAGTAAATTGTATATATTGGTTAAAGTCATTGAAATAAGAGAGTATATTACCAATTTCGTTTTCTGGGAGTGATAAAATTAGGTCTAAGGTATAGTCCTTAACATAGTCAGCTAGTATAGGTGAGGTTGATGAACCTATAGGTGTTCCAAACTTCTGTAGGTATATTTTATTATTGCAGGAGAAATATGTATTATTAACGATAAATGTAATTTGTTTTAAAAATGTTTCTTTGTCTAACTTACATCTTTGACTTATAGTATTCCAATTTTGTTCTATAGTTATTCAACAGATATTAAGGTAGACATTGCTAAATAGTGAAACAACATCTAAGCTTATGAGGACATAGTTAGGGGGTAATTGTAAATTGTTGAATTTTTTGTTTCTTTCAAAAGAGTCATCATTGTAATCGTAAGAATTTGTTAGTATTTCGGTTAGCCAAAGAGTTAGTTGTTCAATTCGTGCATTAATTGAAGCTAGTATAGGTCTTCCAAGAAGTGTACTTTTGTGTATCTTTGGTAGTGTGTAAAATTTTGCTGGAATACCATTATATATAGTTAATTTTTGTTTTTCATTTTTGTTAAATAACTTTAATGATTTCATTATTGTTTTTTATTATTTCTGAACTGGGGTTATTCTTTAGTTCAATATATGAAGTGTTATTTTCGATAAGTTTATTGGACATATCTAAGTATTGTTATTTTGTTATGATAACAGTTAGATTACCTTTGTCAGATCATGTAACAATTAAATCTTGGGTTTCTTTTAGAATTCTTTTTTGTTTTACTTAATAGATGTCTTAAGATGGAACGTTGTTTAGGTTCATGAATGTAATTGATTAATACGTTAGTTGTTTTTGCTATAACTATATTTTTTCTTTTTCGTTTTTTTATAAAGGAAGTAATATAGTCTACGTCAGCGCCAAAATATTTTTTATGGATATATCTTTTTTTATTATAGGTTCAATGCTAAATTTTGGGTCAAGTAATAAGAATTGTAAAATGTCTTTAGGTATTTCTGTATCAGTTAGGTTTTTTATCCAATTATCTTTAGTTTTAAGTACTAATTTTACTTTTTCATCAAGAAGTTTTTTATTTTGTTTTGTTGTTTATTTTTAATTTTATTTGATAAGTTTATTATATGTTATTTGTTGTATACTAGAAAAATGTTTTAAAAGACGTCGTTCATTAGTTGTGTTGGTTAGTTTAAATTTTCAAGATTTTTTTCAAGTTGGTAGATCGTTTTTTGATTACATATTATTTCATTACTTAAAAGTTTATTTATATTTACTAACCTATTACATAAAAAATAGCTTTCACTTGATTCTTGTTAGGTAGTCATTTTTTAAGTGGTTTTATTGTGTTTCTTAAAACATTTGGCAGTATATGGTTTTTTCTACACTGTAAAAGGTAGCATCTTCTGTTATATTCTTTGTCAATTTTTTGTTTTGTTTTTATCCAAGATTTTAAGTTCATTACAATAGTTTGACCATAAGTTCTTCGGATGGTTTTCATAATACCCCATGTCTTCAAGTAGATAAACTTGAACTTATGTCCTCATAAGCTTAGATATTTTTTCACTATTTAGCAATGTCTACCTTAACATCTGTTTAGTAACTATAGAAAAAATTGAAACACTATAAGTCAAAGATGTAAATTAGATAAAGAAACATTTTTAGAACTAATTACATTTATCTGTAATAATACTCTTTCAATAATAAAATATACCTACAGAAGTTTGGAACACCATTTTTTATAAAAAATATGTAATGATATAATTTTATCACTCCCAGAAAACGAAATTGATAATATACTCTTTTATTTCAATGACTTTAACCAAATATATACAATTTACTATAGAAAAAGAAAATACTCTTAAATCTATACCTTTTCTAGATACCAACTTTATTAGAAATAACGACAACAACATTCTCATTGACTGGTACAGGAAACCAATAAGCTCTGGTAGATATATCAACTACCACTCCTACCACCCTAGAAGTATGAAAATCAACCTTATCAAACAAATGAAAAATAGTTCCGCCTTAGTTTTCATCAAAAAAATTTAAAAATACTTTTCAATTTATTTTATGACAATTCTTACCCACCTAAGATTTTAAAACACAACCAATAACATATTCCAAAATATAAGCGATAACCAAAATGAACCTAATAATAAAATACCTAATAAAAATAACCATACTGGACCCAACCACATCACTAATTATTATGCATATTTACTTTACATAAAAAATATCACACCAAAATTTTCAAAAATTACAATATTAAAATAGCTAATAAAAATGTCTCACATTAAATTCAGTATTTAATAAAACTAAAGATAAAACGCTACAAAATCAATTAACTAATATAATTTATGAAATTCCATGTGGTAATTGTAGAAAAATGTATATCGGTCATTCAAAAAGAACACTACATAACAGGATAACATCCCACAAAAGCGACTGTAGACTTTACCCAGATAGATATCGTTGGCTGAACACGTATCATGTGAAAAATATAATATGAACTACGATTCTGCAAAAATATTTACCACAGAATCAAATTACATAAAACGTTTACTTCTTGAAACAGCATACATATCAGAAAATGAAAATTATATAAAAAAATAAAAAAACAGACCTAAATAACCTATGCATGCATATCTTTTAGAAATTGACAAGAAATAAAAATTTTTTCAATAACATATAAAAAATCGCAAAACAGTTAACAATGGTGTAACATTTATACAGAAGAAGAACAAACTTAAAGAGTGTACACCAATATATTTAAAATTAATAGTAAAGTAAGGCCAGACAATGACCTACTAGAAATAACTTAAATAAATCATATACTTCAAGTTGGCAGATCATACATATAAACAAAACTGTAAAAATTCTTTATCAAAAGAAACAAAGTCTAAGAAATTCGTTACTGTAACTACTAATCTCATGTAGGAATGTAAGTATATTTATTTAACTTACTACAGACTAAAAAATTTTTTGACCTTTTCTAATTTTAGTTCTTGAAAATGAATATATTACCATTCGAAAGCTCGAAATAAAGTCCTTAAAAGAGTACTTAGTTAATTATTGCTGCAAACCCACTATTTAAAATTTATCTACTAACTGGTCATAAATTCGCATACACGTAGGGCTAGTAGCTGTCAGGTGCAATGTGTGTTGGGGAAGTCTTATACAGTTGTGATCATGAGTGATGTTGTTTTGTTTAATAAGATGACGTTTCACATGAAAATTTATAAAGGTATCAAACTTTTGCAAAATACACATTATGCAACATACCACATACTGTAATACATTTGACAAATGGTAAATTACATAAATGAAGTAATCACCTAAAGTGTCTTTTTTAAGCCCATATGCATGACTACAATAATTCTTGTTGAAGAATGCTTAACATTGAAGATTTTTGTAATGTTAATGCAAAATTATCGATGGTCTAATCCAATATAGTTTGGGTAGACAGAATCTCCCAATCAATAATATTTGTTTTCGAAGAAATTCGGATCATGTGCACATAAATGTTTGACTTCCTCACAATGTAGCATCGAGCATGGTTAGTTCTAAAATGAGATTACAGTATTTTGTCACTATATCTTCACAATACTGGTTGATAGATTTTTGTTGTATCTTCTGCAGAACTACTTGAGGAAATAAATAATAAATTCCGTTTACAGTTTTTTATTACTATAATTATTCTATCCATTGTCGAGGTAAGAAATACAACAATCTGTTTAAAGGACAGGGTTATATCAGTTGACCATTTGTGAAGTATAACAAGCAAATTTTACAAAATTTAAAGAACAGATTAAGTCACCTCTAAACAAAAACTAAATCAATTCATCTGTTTGGGAGCTGCGATGCCACAGACAAATAAACACATTTAGCATATCCTCTATTTTTCCTCAGGAGTTAAAAATGTTCTTGAATCATAGCTCTCGATGAAGTCAACTAAACCAATTGGTTCATCCATTTGGAAGCTACAAAGAATTATATTGATAAACTACATTTTGAAAGCACTATTAACATAACATAATCTTCATGTCATTCCCTTGTGGAGTAGGCAAAACAATGTCTACCTCTTATTTTTCATTCACAATCTGTCTCCATGCTTTCCTTTTTCTGCATACTTCCCTAGCTTCCGCAAAAATCCTTATCTTCCTATTTATCATACATTCTACTACATTCGGACAAGTTTTATGCGGCCCACCAAGCCCGGACCAAACCAACGTAATGTACTAGTTTTGTACCTATCCAGGATCGTCTTTTCCTCGCCACACTCCGTCATTATACACTCACTCTTTATCTTATCCCTTCTCTTTTTGACCACATGTGCTTCTCAGGAATCTCATACCCACGGAATTTATTTTTCTTTCATGCTTTCTTTGACATACCCATGTCTCACTTTCATACAGTACTGATGGGACAAACACGCCACTATAGATTGCTCGTTTCGCAGCTAGACTCATGCTTTCGTTTCACATCATCATCCACATACTTCCAATCACTTTCCTTCCAGCATTAACCCTTCGTCCAATCTTGCCGTCCATTGTACCATCTGCAGTAAACATTCTATCCAGATATACCCACTTATTCTACAATTTCATCTTGCACAGTAAATACTCTACTCTCCTTTCCACCTTCCCAATTGAACACCACAATCTTAGTTTTGTTCACATTTACCTTTAGGTCCATGCTCTCACAGACAGTGTCAAACTTCCTCAGAGCAGTTTGTAGACCATCCGTAAGGTCGCTTAATAAGACTGTATCATCTGCGTACACCAGAACTCGTACATTTATGTCACCAACCACTATTAATAGTTGAAAAAACACAATTAATATGACCATTATTTTAATTGCAATTTAATTTTAAGTACCATTACAGAAAGTCGAAGTATTTAATTAATGGGAACGGCAAAAGACAATTATGGGGAATATGTAAGTATCCATTTGCTTTAAAAAATATAATTAAGCAATAGATAAATAATAGTAGATCACTTATATTTCGTAATTCATATAAAGTTCGTCTATATAAATCACAATTAAAACCAAGGTAGAAAAACTCGAATGAATATATTTCTTATACACAAAATACCTACGATTTATCACATGCTACAGTACAAGTGAAATAGAATGATTTTAAATTTAATTAAGGTTAACTCACACAACCATTTATATTTATAGATTTACCCATTAATTTAATTACATAAATATATAAAACAACAGCATTGCCAAAATAGGGGTTTAATTAACAACTTTAACTGTAGTGTAATATATTCTTTCTCCTTCCGTCAAATTGTTATTAAAGCGGAAAACAAAGTACATACTTTACGGCATGAAGTAACTGGTTAGTGTAACTAGGGATACTTCAACCATTTTGTTAATACATATGTTTTAGACGTATGGTTGCATCTCACAGCATCAGAAATCTGTGACATTTTATTAAGAATAATAATATTAAACGCCACAATTTTTTAGGTTATAAAAGAAGTTTTGTTTTTGATAATGAACAGTTATTTGGGGAAATTGGTTAATACCAACTGTAAAACCACCATGTTAGATACTCACGTAAGGAGAATCAGGTGATAACACCTCCTTTATAAATAGTATACCATACGTTTAAAAGTTAAAACTAATGATAATTATTCCTATTATTGGTTTGAACTAGTATCATGGACCGTGGTTTAAAGTTAAACGTAAACCAGACCGTTTCAAAGTCGAATGTTGAAAAATGTCATAGATATTCCATACCTAACTTCACTATTATTATTTGAGTGTTACACAAAAAAACCGGATTTCACATTACGTAATCGTTTGTATAAATTAACAAGCGTGTTTAGGAAAAACGTGGTCACTGTATCGATGCCATATTGTCTAAAGTAAATTAAATTAAACTAATGTTGGAATAAAAGCTCTGCTGAAATAATAAGTTATAAAACGTAGTAGTATGAAAATATGTAATTTACGATTGGCTCAATTTAGAACAGTGAAAAGAGTTTTTGTGCGAAGAGTGCAACGACGCTATTAATGTGTAATTTTAGATACAAAGGAGCCGACAGCAATAATTTACTAAATAATTTCGTACTTACGGTAGCTGCCACATTCACCTGACATTTCTTTAATTTTTTAACAAACTCAACAAAATTACCCGCACTAACTATCTAACAGGTTGAAAAATTCGGAAGGTTAAGCTCATACTGAATTATAATTTGCAAATAAAATTAACAAATACCAGAATTCAGTGAGGTACGAAACTATCAAACCAATAGAATTTATTTATAGAAAAAAATCGCAACAAGGCAAACGGGTTTTTATACGTGTTATTATTTTAATGCATGTACAATAAAAAAATTAATTTCATATTAACACCTGAAAAACTGAATTTTTTCACAAAATGGCCTAAGAGTGACACGTTTTATTTTACGACGTGATTATAATAATATACCACAGCCTTGAGCTTTAAATACCTAAAACTAGAAAGCGAAATTACTCGTAAGATTTGTACTACGCCACTGCTGTCATTAGTTTACGATAGGTTAAACCCGGTTATCCATTTTTTACATTTTATTATTATTTGTGCCAAGATCCACCTCTCTTCCCTCGTAAACAAAAAACAATTCTGAAAAAATGTGTCTGGCATGATAGTAGCGTCCTTGTAATAGTAAAGATACCGTTACAGTTTTATACTTCCCACACTCTTATTTTATCTTAATTACGTTCATTAGAGATGGAATGGTGGGTTTGGTAACATGTTTTAAGTTACGTTTGTCCGGTTAAACATTAAATGTAAATTAATTGAATTAAAAAAAAATACAATTCCGAAGAATGAATCGTAATGAGCACAAACGTCGAAATGCGGTTCTTGAAGTTATACATACTTCTTTAAAGTACAATTCTCTTGCGCCTATTTATAAAGGGTTGTGCCTCAGACGCCGAAATGTGAATATTTTGTACGCTCATAATTCGTTTAAAGCACACTTTTCTTGAGTTTATAAGGGGTTGTAAAAAAAAGTACTGTATTAGATATTCCTGGATATTTGGATATTATACAAGTGCTTTTGGATAACATTTAGGTATTGGATGTGATAACGGCATTCAGCAAAGACTGCGCATGCCCATGATGTGGTAAATAGCGTGACCATCATCAATTTTGAAAAAAAAATACAAATTTTGTGCTAGATTGGCCCAACTAAAAAACCATGCTGCAAATCGAACAAAAAACGTTTTTTTAATTAGCGTTGCCATTTTTTAATCGATTAACCGATAGTACTAGAATGTGCTAGTATTGTGGTAAATGTGGCGAAATCAGTTTTTCAATACCACCTATTGTTTTCGTAAAAAAACGTAGTGTGGCCAAATAAAAAAAAACAAAACTTCCATAATGGGTAGTTTCGAAGTATAATATGCCGAAATCAGTTTTTCGATATTACCCATTGCTTTTGCTAAAAAAAATCAAAACTTCCTCAATGCGCTAGATTTACAATATCGTGTGCCCAAACCTATCTTCCATTGTTTTTGTATAAAACAATGTTTTCGTAAAAACGTAGCATGACCAATTTAAAAAAAAATCGTAACTGTTCCAGAATGTGCTAGTTTTGCTGTATAGTGTGCCGGAATCAGTTTTTCACTATCACTCATTGTTTTCGAAAAAAAAGTAGCGTGACGAACTTCTTTTAAATAATCTAAAACTTCCATAATGTGTTAGTTTTGCAGTATGTGCCGAAATCGGTTTTACAATACTAACCATTGTTTTTGCAAAAATCGATATTTTCGTGAAAAAGTAGCATGGGCAATTTTTTTTTCAAAAACTCAAAGCTGTTCCAGAATGTGCTAGATTTGTGGTATAATGTGCCGATATCAGTTTCTTTCTAATATTACAGATTGTTATTGCAAAAGAAACAATTGTTTCGTGAAAAGTAATTTTGCCGTATATGTGCCGAAATCAGCTTTTTAACATCATACAGATGTTCAAAATTGTTGTAATTAAAGGAGTTTCGTCTCTTGGATATAATTAATTTGTCGTTGTCTAAGCCATGACAACAATGGGTGATACTGACAAACTGATTTTCGCATATTTTACCGCAAAACTAGCACATTCTGGAACAGTTTTGATTTTTTGAAAAAAAGTTCGCCATGTTACTTTTTTTTACGAAAATATCGGTTTTTGTAAAAACAATGGGTGATATTGAAAAACTGCTTTATAACATAAGACTAGCATATTCTGGAAGTTGTTTTTTTTTGTTTAAATTGGCCATTTATGGTGTAAAAGGAATTACTATACATTTTCAGATTTTGCCGATTTCAGGCAAACAAATTTAACAAAAGAATAAAATGAGAGCATTTTTACTTTAGAACGGGTTGTGGAATTTGTTGAAAATGTATCGTTGGTAACAAATGGGCGCCGAAACTTTAGTTTGAGGTAATTATTGAGATTATGGTGTACGTTTCTTATGCGTGTGAGCAAATAGATCTACTAAACGTGTTGACCGATTTTGTACAAATTTTGAACACTACGGTCCATGACAAAAATTTTATGAGGCCCTAGCCAAATGTGAAGATTTTTTCAAGTCGGGGTTGAGCGATTTAGGTCAAACTCTTTCAGCGGATTTTGCAACAAACCTAGCACAGTTTTTTTTTTTAAGAAAAAATAAACATACTACTGTTTTTACGAAAACATCGTTTTTTTACCAAAACAATAGATAATATTGAAAAACTGATTTCCGAACATTATACCGCAAAACTAGCACATTCTGGAACAGCTTTGGTTTAGAAAAAAAATGGCCATGCTACTTTTTTAATAAAAATATCGTGGTTTTCAAAAACAATGGGTGGTGTTAAAAAACTGATTTCGTCACATTATACCGTAAAACTTATATTCAGGAAGTTTTGGTTTTTTTGAAAAAAAAATTGACCACTTATGGTGTAAAAGGAATTACTATAAATGTTCAGAAGTTATTTAGCCGATTTGAGGCAAACAAAATTAACACCGCAATGAATAAAACTGTACGGCCTACCAAAGATTCATAAGCAAAGAGTTCCTCTGAGCCCAATTGTGAGCTCGAGGAATTCACTTTGTCACCCATTCGCACACTATCTGCTAGGTATCATCACACCCTTATCAGGAAAAACCGAGTCTATGGTCCAGAATACGCAGCACTTCGGGGAAACCATAAGAAACTTGCAACCAAACCACGCAGAAATACGGGTAAGCTTCGACATTGTGAGTCTATTTACAAATGTGCCTACCGATAAGGCACTAACTAGCATAAGGGGCAAGCTGGAAAAGAATGAAACGTTAGACGAACGCACGTAACTCTCGGTAAACACAATACGCATTAGAACTACATATTTCCAGGTAGAAGACAAATTCTACCAACAAGAGTTTGGGATTGCGATGGGTTTCCCACTATCACCCATAGATCTCAATATATACATGGAAGACTTTGAAACCCAAGCGATATCGGAATCACGGGGAAACCAAGGATGTGGCTTAGATACGTGGACGATACTTTCGTAGTTTGGCAACGCGGCAAGCATAAGCTAGATAAATTCCTAGATCATCTAAATAGCCGCGCACCCTCCATAAAATTCACAATGGACTTGGAGTCGGAACAAAAACTGCCATTCTTGGATGTACTTGTACACATACTAACCAAAACCAAACCATACAATGTAGACCAGAATTCCAAGAATTGTGTATACAACCTACCATACGAATGCGG
The DNA here is from genome assembly GCA_036346205.1 of Vesta saturnalis. Taxonomy (NCBI): domain Eukaryota; kingdom Metazoa; phylum Arthropoda; class Insecta; order Coleoptera; family Lampyridae; genus Vesta; species Vesta saturnalis. The sequence continues at coordinate 3,143,078 of JARFJB010002143.1, read as the reverse complement.
CAGAGAATACATAGGAGAGCAGTAGACCACTCAAAGTGAGAACGCAGGAACATAAGAACAGCGTCCGCAAGGGCGAAACAGAAAAATCAAGAATCGCCGAACATGTCTGGAAGGAGGACCACTGCATCCAATGGGATAACATACAGATAGTGGCAAAGGACGAGAACACAACTCGTCGGAAAGTCAAAGAATACATCGCACTAGCAGATCCAATAAGCAAAGCTAGTGTGGACATGAAACCCATATGGATCCCAATAATACGCGAAGAGCTTAAGCGCAATACACCTGCGCAAGAAGTTACGGCACAACCACGAAAAAGTTTAATTATATATATATATATATATATATATATATATATATATATATATATATATATATCTGAGAGTAGTCAAGTGCTTGGGAAAAAATTATATATAACATATGAATTCTACCCAAGTGCGAAAACAGTCCTTCTCAGGACTAAAGCCTGATGACGCAAGCAGAGTCCGCTTCCGAAACGTCGCGTTCAAAACGCAAAAACTGTGGAAATAGGCCAATCAACTCAATTAATATGAAACGACAGTTACAAAACACTTATAATACAGAATAAATAAAACGAAAGTATTTTTTTACTCTTTTTACTTTAATTGATTCTGGAATTTGTTGAGAATGTGTTTGTAACAAATAGTGAGCGAAGCTTTAGCTTAAGGTAGTTATTGAGATTGTGGATGTAAGAGCAAATAGATCTACGAAACGCATTGATCCATTTCCTCCAGATTTTGAATACTAGGGCCCATGTCAAAAGTATGAGGCCCTAGGCAAATGTGAAGATTTCTTAATAAATACGGGGTTAGCGATTTAGCTCAAACTGTTCGTACCCTTGTCACGATTTAGGAGAACTAACTATAGATTAGTCCAGAAACCCTTTATGAACAAACTTTATCCTATCCAAAATATAGATTAAAAGAAATCAAATCGTTTTAAAGGAATAAAACTGAATATCCGTGTTATATTTTGATGAATTGGAAAAAGCCGTTTCCAATCATTTAGGGACAAAAAGCCCAAAAGCTTTAGTTATTCACCATTTGCGTTATGAAAACGACCAAACGCATTGAATTGAATAAAATTGTATGGTTTTAGGCAACTGGTCATCATTTTGGGCCAAAAATTCCAAAATCTTTATACGTCAATTTCATTGGGAAAACGGCAAAACGCATTTTCTCGATGGGCAACTTCTATGATTTTAAGGGGTTGGTCATCATTTTGGGATTTATTTATACTTCAATTTCGTTTCGAAAACGACCAAATGCATTGCCACGATGGACATGAAATTTTTTATGGTTTTAAGGCGTTGGTCATCATGTGATGTTAAAGATAATCAAAAGCTTTACTTTTTTCATACCTGAACTGATGTTACCATGAATCTACTTCGAACTAAAAGCAAAAGCTTTATTTATAGGTCAACTTCGCTAGAAAGTGGGCCAAACGCAATGCTGTAACTGACAAAAACAAATGTTTACGGTTTTATAGTGTTGGTCAACGTTTTGGCTTTAAGAACAAGAACTGAATTTCATTGCTTTACGATGCTGGTCATTAATGAGATCACTCATAATATTTACTTATACATTTTGTTGGCATACATGGAAATGATGTAGACCAACTTTTATTGGCTTTTTAGTATTAAAAGGAATTTTACAGCTCCCCTTAGTTCAAGTAAGTGTCAGGATTTTACACGTGTTTAGAAAATTTTATGGTAAAATTAATGCCTTCGCCACTATAGTAGACCACATCGATAAATCAAGGCAATACTTTTATTTCTACTACATTTCATCATCTGTGTTGCATTGTAATTGTATCTGTAACTTTTTTACTCCGTGTTATTCTTAGCAACAAGGCAAAGACTTCAATCAAATTACATTACTGTTATAGACGTAGTATATTAAAAGGATTTGCAATGTTTGATTATGGAAATGCGTCTTATTAATCTATGGAGATACCTTGACCTTAAGTTTAAGAAGATTCAATGCGGAAGAGACGTGTTTTTGGTATAATTGATTGTTGATAACAATCCCCTCCCTCAAAAAAGACGTAAATATATAAAGCCGACAAATAAATTAAAGAATTTAGTCACTAATTATAACAATAGAAATATGATGGAATTTGTCTGCGGTGTCTCCCGCAATTACCCGATAACATAATATACCGGTTATAGACAAGTTAATCGTAGGAACCTAATTTATTATAAAATCTTTCATAAATAAATTCATGTAGTTAACGAAATTGGTGTATCAGCATTGATTTTGTACAACAAACGATGACCAACACTTATGGACCACAGAACTTGGCCTTTGGTTATCAAGAGAATCCATTTCGCCGCGGCCGCTACGAAATTAATGTGGAAATATACATTTTGAGCAACATTTGGCCCAAATTCTACCCATTTAGTTCTTGGTCATTGAGGCAATCCATTTTGTTGCAAACCTAAGGAAATTAGCGTGTAAATCCAAATTTTGTGCAACCATTCGGCGCAAATTCTGTGCAACACATGGACCACAAAATTTACTTATTGGTCACCGAGGCAACCCATTCTTTCCCGCCTTCAACAAAATTGGATTATACGTTTTGATTCGTCCTAAATGCTGTTAAATACACATGGACTTCTGAATAGGTGTATCAACACTGATTTTGTGCAATATGCGACCCAAATGACCAACACTCATACACCACAGAACTCAATTTTCAACCATTTTCCCTTGACCCCAACGGAATAGGCGTATAAATGTATATTTTGGGCAACATTCGGCCCAAATTCTTATCAGTACACGTGGATCACAGCATTTACCTATTGGTCACCGAGTAAAGCATTTTGATGAGACTCCAACGAAATTGGCTTATAAATTGAATTCGCTCCAAATGCTGTCAAATACTCATGGACTACAGAATTTAGCGTTTGGTTATCGGAGGAGGGGGGTCCATTTTGCGCGGGCTTATCAAAATTGGTGCACCAACATTGATTTTGAGCAACACGTTACCTAAATGATCACCTGTTGGCCAACGAAGTTGGCTTTTTATAATCGAGAGAGTCCATTTTGCCGCGACCTTAACGAAATTAGTGTGGAAAGATACATTTTGGGGAACATTCAACCCAGATATTGGCAAACACTGATGGAACACAAAATTTAGCTATTAGTCAGCAAGGCAATCCATTTTATCTCGACCCCAATGAAATAGGTGTATAAATGTACATTTTGGGCAACATTCGGCCCAAATTCTGATCAACGTACTAGGATCACAGAATTTACCTGTTGGTGATCGAGCAAATCATTTTGCCGCGACTGCAACGTCTATAAATTGGATGCTGTCAGATACTCATGGATTACAGAATTTAGCGAAGGAACCCACTTTCCGCGTCCATAACAAAATTATTTTGATTTTGGGCAACATGTGACTCAAATGATGAACAACACTCATGCACCAAAGGATTTGGATTTTGGTCATCGAGACAATCTCTTTTGCCGTGACCTCAAAAATAAATTGTGTGAAAGTATATATTATCGACACGAATTCATTCCACATGTTGATAAACACTAAATTGAACTAAGAGAGCCACAAGTTTATTTGATTTCACCTTTTTTGGAGTATTGTTACCTAGATACTGACGAGCCTACTCACATCTTCCATGTTTATGGGTAGATATAGCCAACGCTATAGCGGAAGCTCCTTATTTTCATTACTGGAATTTGTTGCTCGCTCGCCCGTCCATGATTCTCTTGTTCGCGCTCTAACACGTAATGGAATTGAAATACGAGGTTGACAGTATATTCTTTATTACAATATAAAACTTGCGATTGCTAACCAGTCAGATTCCCGATGAACATCGAAGATATGGAAAAAAAGGTATCTAAGTAATCTCGTTAATATCTTGGTAACAATAATAGACACGAAAAAACTTTATTAAAAAACGTTGTCGACCAGAATGAAATAAAAAGCTTTTATTGAACACACTATCTCTTTAAAGCTTCCGTTTTCCGTAAAACTTCAAAAATAAGAAAAATAAAAAAAAACGATCTGTGTAGATATTTATACAGCAATCTCGTCGAAGTAGCTGCAAAATGGATTTACTAGATGATCATTTTGTGTCCCATGAGAAATCTATATTTATACACCAATTTAGTGGGTGTTCCAACAAAACTGATTGAAGACCAAGAGCAAAATTATTTAGCCTATAAATGTTGGTCAGAATTTTGGATAAATGTTGCCTAAAATCTACAGTTGCACACCAATTCGCTGGAAGCCCAAAGCTAAATTTCATGCTCGCTCCATGAGTGTTGGTCAGCATTTGGACATAATTTTACCACAATATATATATATATATATATATATATATATATATATAATATGAGTTACTTATTCATCAAGAGCCAAATTCTGTAAACCCACGAATGTTGATCAGAATTTGTACCGAACGTTGCCCAAAATCTGTATGTTGGGATCGTGAAAAATTAATTACACGACGACCAAGAGCCCAACCGTCTAGTTCAAGAATGTTGGTCCAATTTCATTGGAGTCGAGGGAAAATGGATTCACTCGATGACCTAGAACTGTATTATCCAGTCCGTTAGTTTGTCAAAAATTAGGCTAAATGTTACTTTAAGTCTAGCTATTATCTTGATAACTTAAGGCTAAGAATAAATACTATAAGTATACAACCATAGCGTTCACTTTACACAGAAGGTGCCGTTCATAACGCCAACTCTGCTACGACTTACGGCTTTTATTCAAGTACTCATCAAAATATGGACACCTTTCTCAAATTGTTTTTGGGATGATGCTGTTTTTTGGGTGCATGATGTTTTAACTGAATTCTGTTCGTCACTGGATTTCTTACACGATCGTTAGCTCTTCCATGATTCTCGTTCGCGCTCTAATTTTTGATTGAATTGAAATACTAGGCTGAAATTTTCACGATATATCTCTAATTATATAATAAGGCTTGAGATTGCTGCTAGCTACCACCGCAAACATTGGAGATACAGACCGCTTTAACTTACGTAATAAACCCTTTCTTAGAATGGGCTTTAATTATAAACTTATATTCAAAGGCAAGGGGTAAGAAGATCAAGAGCAAATCAGATCGCACATTCAAATCTGAGAAATTTTTTTCTCGATGACCAAGAGCTGAATTATGTGCTCGATGAGTGTTGGTCAGTATTTGGACCTAATTGTGCCAAACTCGGTTGCGGTTGCTTTTTCAACACCAGCTTTTTTGGTCCATCCCGTATTTATATCATCTCCTTTTTTAGGACACATTTCCATGTCCACCTTCTCTATGGGCCAACCTGTGCTGGTTTCACCATCTTGGTCCAGAGTTGGCCCAACGTGTTGTTCCCGAGTACTTTGATGGCTTAAGGTCCTTGTGATTGAACATTTTGGTCCAGCATCTAGAATGTTGTACCTAGATCTAAGCTGGTTGCAGCATCTTGAAACAAGGTTCTTTTGGCAAAATTTAAGATCTCTCGTTCTGTTTTAATGGGTTAATCAGCCTTACTTTGTATCAGAAGTAAATACAGTGACACCTTGTAGGTTAGCACATAGCTGGCAACGTTACCTTATGGTATAATGTAAAAGCTGCAGAAATGAGACTCAGCCCTTATGGCTCATACTTGCGTTATGTAAAACATTTGAATTACATAAAGGTTAAAATTGCATTTCACGTTTAAGTCATTACAAACAATTCCTATTTCGAACATCTAGCTCTTCACTTGGGTCTTCATTTCCAAAAGCTGGGGATCGGCTGCGGCCCTCACTTTAGACAGTTGAGCTATCCCCGGCACTATCTTGTGGTATATTAAGATTTTAACAAACAGTTGGCAACAAAACTTAAAACCGACCGATATAGCTATAAATGCAGTTTATTTCTTAGAAAAAAAATATTTTTGCGTTAGTAAAAATGCTTTGATCTTGTTTAGTTTCTTTGATTTGAACATTGTTAAATTCAGATTTATGTTGCAACAAAATGGAGAACTTTGCATATTACCCGATTTTGGCAGTAGGAGTAAGTGATTTTTACATTACCGGCAACTAATTTTAAGAAACATTTTGACGTTAGCAACTAAATAAAAAAAAAAAATTTTTCTGCTGTAAATGATTTTTTAATTACACGCAACTTATTTTTAGAAAAAATGTTTTGACATTAGCAATTAAACAAAAATAATTGTAAATTTTTCTCGCAAGAACATAAAGATGATGAATTATACGTGAAAGTGGTTGCATAAACATAGTAAACGATATAGCCCTGGCGTTAGGATGCTGAATTATTAAATGTGAAAGTTGCCTATTGCGTAATAAATGTAATGAACCATAATGGAAAGGAACTAATCTTAATTATGTAATAAACCTAATAGTGAAGTCATGTGTCAGTTAAATAAACCGCTAGACGTCGGTATATTTAATCTTCTACTTAACATTTAAAGGTACTGTTGTAATTGCATTTAAATTAAACCACAAGACGGCGATGCCAACCTCGAATTATACCAGAAAATGACTCTTCTAGCTTAAATTATACAACACGATAACTACTAAAAGAGACACAGTAAGAGATCATGCAAACTGTGTACTAATTTTCAGTTCTACCACAATATGGTACTAATAGCTTACAAATTACACCACAAGAGAGAATTGGAAGCTGCCGAGTCACTTCTAATCATATCCCCAACTGCTTAAAATGGAGTCCGCGGCTGTTGGAAATGGGAGCTACCTGTTATGACTTAAAAGTGAAATGCGATTTTAATTTTGATATAACACAAACGTTTCACGCAACGCAAGAATAGCTCATCAGGGCTGAGCCACAACTCTGTAGCTTTTGAATATACCACAAGCGTTACAAACTATGCTAATTCCTAATTATACCACAAGATGGTGCCAAGAACTTTTAAAATGACGACGTTACGAGCTGTGTGCTAACCTACACGGTGGGGCTACATTTACGTATAATCCAAAAAGATCGGCAGCGAATTGGCCCATTAGGCGAGAACGAGAGAGTTGTTAAAACCTGTTTCAATATGGAGGTTCAGGACTAATTTCGACAATACGGACTATTTAAAGATGTTGAAAACAGATGCAGAAAGTAGATTGACCACTTATTGACCACCAACAACTTTCATTGACCACCTTCTGTTAAAAAGTTATTGCAAAAATAAGATTTGAGGGGGGGGGGGGAGCAACTTCACACTTGCCCCCCGAAATCGAAAATCGCCAATTTTTATTACTCTATCTGATTGACCATCGTTTGACCATGATTCGATTTGTTTGACCACCCTTCAAAAAAAACTAAAATATACTTTTATATTCATTATAAGGCATGGTAAATCCTCGAATATGCTTTTTGAGGATTGACCACCCTTCATTTCCTATGAATAATCATCCACAAGAACAATTAGTGCATTTTGAAGAAAGCAAATCCCAGTATTATTCAAAATGCACTACGTGTTCTTCTGGATGATTATTCATAGAAAATAAAAGATGGTCAATCCTCAAAATACATATACAAGCATTGACCATGTCTCAAAACGCATATTTGAGGATTGACCATGTCTCAATATTCGAAATAGTACATTATTATTAAACAAAATGCAATTTTTATTCTTCTAGATGACTATACATAGGAAATAAAAGATGGTCACTCTTCAAAAAACATATACGAGGATTGGTCATGTCCCAAAATGCTTATTCGAGGATTGACCATGTCTCAAAAAGCATAGTCGGGTATTGACCATGCCTTAAAATAGGAAATAATACATTATTAATCAAAATGCACTACGTGTTCTTCTGGATGATTATTCATAGGAAATAAAAGACGGTCAATCTTCAAAATGTATATACATGCATTGACCATATCTCAAAATGAATATTCGAGGATTGTCCATGTCTCAAAATTCGAAATAGTACACTATTAAACAAAATGCACTAAGTGTTTTTCTGGATGATTATTCATATGAACTGAAGGGTGGTCAATCCTCAAAAAGCATATTCGAGGATTGGCCATGCCTTATAATGAATATAAAAGTATATTTTAGTTTTTTTTTGAATAGTGGTCAAACAAATTGAATTCATGGTCAATCATGGTCAAACGATGGCCAATCAGATAGAGTATTAAAAATTGGCGATTTTCGATTTCGGGGGGCAAGTGTGAAGTTGGCCCCCACAATTTTAGCTTTGCAATAACTTTTTAACAGATGGTGGTCAATGAAAGATGTTGGTGGTCATTTGTGGTCAATCGAATGCCATTAATTAATTATGAAATATGCAACTTGGGGGGCCAGTTTCACACAGCTGGGAAAGTGTATGCGTCGAAGGTGAAAGTATCATCGTGAAGTTGTATGCTTGACAACTACATACTATCTTGATAAAATAACACGAATCAAGAGGTGTCACATTACAACGATAATATGTCTGGAATTGATCGAAATGACCAAATGATAAATTATTATTCTTCTTCTCATAAAAGTATATGCTTGTATGTTTCACCTTTTGGACATAGTGATCTGGAATTCTTTTTACACCCAGCGGAAATCAAATTCTAAGCAAACACTGCTTGGATTTCGTGAAGAATTAGTATAAGTAGTCAATCGAATGCCATTAATTAATTATGAAATATGCAACTTGGGGGGTCAGTTTCACACAGCTGGGAAAGTGTATGTGTCGAAGGTGAAAGTATCATTGTGAAGTTGTATGCTTGACAACTACATACTATCTTGATAAAATAACACGAATCAAGAGGTGTCACATTACAACGATAATATGTCTGGAATTGATCGAAATGACCAAATGATAAATTATTATTCTTCTTCTCATAAAAGTATATGCTGGTATGTTTCACCTTTTGGATATAGTGATCTGGAATTCTTTTTACACCCAGCGGAAATCAAATTCTAAGCAAACCCTGCTTGGATTTCGTGAAGAATTAGTATAAGTGGTCAATCGAATGCCATTAATTAATTATGAAATATGCAACTTGGGGGGTCAGTTTCACACAGCTGGGAAAGTGTATGTGTCGAAGGTGAAAGTATCATTGTGAAGTTGTATGCTTGACAACTACATACTATCTTGATAAAATAACACGAATCAAGAGGTGTCACATTACAACGATAATATGTCTGGAATTGATCGAAATGACCAAATGATAAATTATTATTCTTCTTCTCATAAAAGTATATGCTGGTATGTTTCACCTTTTGGACATAGTGATCTGGAATTCTTTTTACACCCAGCGGAAATCAAATTCTAAGCAAACCCTGCTTGGATTTCGTGAAGAATTAGTCAAAGAGTTTCTTCAAGATATGAAAGATGGTCGAATATTAGTTAGTTCAGGTCCAGTATGTGACGGCGGTAAACGCCCCGATTCCAGCTTAATTTAGATGGAGATACAATATAATGTCATGCATTTTCCTAATCAAACAGATCCTAGCAAGACCCACCGTATGAGCTGTAAACAATACGCAAAGAAACGAGGTATTTATGTAAAACATGCCTCGAAAAACCACCTTTGTGTGTCGAGCCACGTTTTGAAGAATCTCACAAAACGTAGAAATATAACCTACGTTTTGTATTTTAATTCAATAAATGCTTCATAAATAATAATGAGTTTTCCTTGACAGTATTCGACGTCACTGTTCCAGTATATTGAAAAATATTTCCATAGGGACAAGAGGCATATACCGCTTATATTTTTTGTTCGATAAACACCTTTATTTTTGATATTTTGGTAGTGGCTTTTTGGAGCCGCCCGTTTTCACACACTGTCCGCGGACGCGTTACAAAACAATTAAAACCGTTCAAAACAAAAGATGGCGCCCAAGTGGTACTTTAGATTTTAGTAGCAATTTATATGTAGATTCTAAAAATGTTAACTATTTTTTAATAAATTTTGCTCTTTACGTTGATAATTAGTTATAAATATGACGCTCATATAAATACGTAGGTTAAAGATCTCTTAATAAAATAGTCAACCAAGGTTGATTGTGTTCTAAAATTTATCTTAGTAACATTTGTAACGTAAATTCTGAATGTCATTGTTTAATAAATTTTAGCAATTAATATTGGCAGCGCTCTTTATGCAATTAAGTTGCGTTGTTACGACAAAGTTAACTGAAATTAAATTTTTATTACCATTTTTGTTGGTTAAAAAAGATTTAACATGGCGTACTTGTAATTATGTTGTATTTATTATTGACTTACACCGTTATAATTGAGATTTTACTGAAATATGAATCTGTGAGTTTTCAATGAAAGGAAAATTAATATTAATAATAAAAAATATATAGAATAGGTGAAGTTCAGATCTGCACTTGCACTTAACCCCCTAAACAATTTAATGTTAATCCTTAACAGAAGGACAAGGTTAAGTTTAAAATGTGCTCATAAACGGCCATGAAAAATAGTACAAACTATTATAATATACGGATTGTCGAAACGTTATTATCAGAGTTCTATCGAAATTTCGTTTTCCTCATCAAGATTTTTACAAGTCCACGATGGGGCATAAAAACATTTCGAAAATGTAACTTTTCTTCAAAGTTTTGGTGAGCACCACAAGAGTTATATAGATCATGTAAGGGCACAAGGTAGGTGATAGTAAAATTCCCATGTTGTAGTGGTGGAGAACTATCGATAGTCTTGACTAAAAGTAATGGCGGATACAATTATGATAAAAATCTGAAATTACGAAGCTGGAGGTTTTGGAAGACGCTGAGTTCAAATATAATATTGTCTTGAATGTGGCACTTCCGGTTATACCGGAAGTAGACGTCAACTTTGTTATTTTAAGTGAAACCTAATATTTTTTATTTTATTTTCGAATTCTACATGAAATTCTAGATAAAATTTGTGCACAATGTCCTATACCAAAAATGAAGTATTTTCGAGATATTTCGATTTTTTTTTTAATTTTGAAAAAATCCTAGTCCACATTGAATAACGATATCTCCATTAATAACGAAACTAGTGACGTGAAATTGTAACCAATAAACAACAAGCGCTTGCCCGTTAACTCCATATATCCATCTCATTGATATTTCATACAGAGTGTTTTAAACTTAGCCGCCAACATGCACAATTTAAATCATTTATAAGTTGCTTACTTTAAATAGAACACCCTGTATTTTATTACATTTTCCGCTTATTTTTTAAGCCAATTCGTTTGGTATCAGTATTCGCCATACCTAAATCCAACCACTATTGAGATATTTCATTATCTTAGTTAAAACATAACAACACTTAATTATTTCAACATTAGTAAAGGGTAGGCCATGGCTGTCAAAGATTTAATAGAACGTTAATTACTTATGTTGTTTTGACAGTTTTCTTTACTTCTTTTGTATTTCATAGTAAATAATGGCAAATGTAGGATTTACTAATGATGATTTTTTAAATCTTATTATTATTTACGGCGAGTGTAATAGAATTGTTGAACGGACTTGCCGTGTTTTTCCAGAAAGATATCCAAATCGACCAAATGCAACTGGTGATATTGTAAGAAGATTGCTTAAAAACTGCCGTAAGTTTGGTCAATTTAAGACAAAAATTAATAAAAATAAACCACTAGTGGACAGTTACATAAACGAAATTAATGTTTTGGGTTATTTTACGGCCTCTCCAAATGCCTCCATTAGAGTGAGAGAGATCTTACTTTTTCGACGAGAACAATTCATCGCATTTAAAAAAACACAAATGGAAACCATTTTCAAATCATTTGGTGCAACACTTACAATTAGGTGATCTTCCTCGAAGGGTAGAATTCTGTGAATGGTTTTTAATGAAGACCCAAGAGGATGAAAACTTCATAAAAAAAGTTATATGATGTAATGAAGCAAAGTTTAGCAAAAATGGATTATTTAATCGACATAATTCCCATTTTTGGTCTAATGAAAATCCACATGTTAGTAGAGAATGTTATTTCCAAGATAGTTGGAATTTTAATGTTGTTTGTGCAATAAAAGACGATAAAAATTTAGCATTAAAATTTTATGATGAAAATTTAAATGGTATAAAACATTGTCACATTTTATAAGAAGCCATACGACCGGCGTTACATATTTTAAGAAATGGAGAGGCGGCTTCAGCTTGGTATCAGCAAGATGGAGCACCGCCTCATAACTTTGGGCCTGTTGCTCAGCATCTTTACGACATGTTTGATGATAGACGGATTGCAAATCAGGGTCCGTTTCGTTGGCCAGCTCGTTCTCCTGATTTGGCTCCTCTAGATTTTGGTATTTGGGGTTACATTAAAAATCAGGTATTGTCCAAACCTGTTACGACAAAGGAAGATGCAGAGAATCTTACTTGCTTTTAATTCTCTAACACCCGACCATATTTCCAGAATTACAAGACATAACTTAATGAAGAGGATTCATAAATGTTTCGAAGTAAATGGTGCTAGTTTTGAAACACTTATTATAAAACTTTATTTGTTTAATATTTACATTTAGTTATTTTTGTTTGTAAGTTATCTAATTAAATTAATACAAAATACCTAGTCAACGTTTTTAATTAATAATCCTTTCAGGCTTTGGTTACTTTTCAGAATTAATAACTTACGAAAAAATAACAAAATACACCTTAAATAATGGAAATCATGGCCTACCCTTTACTAATGTTGAAATAATTAAGTGTTATGTTTTAACTAAGATAATGAAATATCTCAAAAGTAGTTGGGTTTAGGCATAGGGAATAATGATACCAAACGAATTGGCTTAAAAAATACAGCGGAAAATGTAATAAAATACAGGGTGTTCTATATAAAGTAAGCAACTTATAAATGATTTAAATTGTAAATGTTGGCGGCTAAGTTTAAAACGCCCTGTATGAAATACCAATGAGATGGATATATGGAGTTAACGGGCAAGTGCTTGTTGTTTATTGGTTTCAATTTCACGTCACTAGCTTCGTTATTAATGGAGATATCGTTATTCAATGTAAACTAGGATTTTTTCAAAATTTAAAAAAAAATCGAAATATCTCGAAAATAATTCATTTTCGGTGTAGGACATTGTGCACAATTTTTTTCTAGAATTTCATGTAGAATTCGAAAATAAAATAAGAAATATTAGGTTCCATTTAAAATAACAAAGTTGACGTCTACTTCCGGTATAACCGGAAGTGCCACATTCAGGACAATATTATATTTGAACTCAGCGTCATCCAAAACCTACAGCTTCGTAATTTCAGATTTTTAACATAACTGTATCCGCCATTACTTTTAATCAAAACTCTTCGCGCCACACCCTGAATACTATCGATAGTTTTCGATACTCGCTCTGCGGCTGCGCATTCTTATATGGTCTGTGCCTGTGCATAGATCAAATTTGTCTATCTATGGTCTGTGTACGATACGCAACACTCGTATCTCTAATAACTGTACCTATTATAGTTTGCACGCACGCATCTCTAATAAATCCGAAACTACCGCAGTACCGAAAGTGAGGTTAATAAATAAGGTTAGCCTGGTTATCCGACAGCCGTTACAATTAATTTTTTTAAGTTCTTGTGAATTGTCTTAGTGTTATGGTGAACGCGAATGTTGAAACTCAATAAACATGGAGAAGTTCTTAAAGATCAATTCAAACAAATCTAAAAGGAGAAATAGTTGTAAGTGAAGATTATCCAATTGTGCAATTTAGAATAATTAATGTAGACGAAAGAAACAGTCAAACTAATAATAATTTAAATTAGTTATACTTAGATATATGGTTTTTAGAAATTTGGTGTACTTACCAAAGAAACTCAATAAAATTCCAAAATTCTACGGCCTCCAGGGACAGACAAACAGGCACTTCTTTAAGTTCTCTGAGGCATGTGCCTTTTTTTTACAGATAATTTAATATATGCCACAATTGTATTTATATGATTAGGTTTTTAAAGCACACTTTTAATAATATACTATGTACACCAAATTTCAATTTTCCTAAATAACTGAGTGAGGTGCTATTTGGATATGATCACACTTTTACTTCAGGCGAATCCACTCAGACTGATGTGCAAAAAGTGACTCAGATACCGAAGTTTGGAAGTTTTTTCAAAAGATCTGATGACAAACAATTTGCGAAATGAATTGACTGTGGAAAGGAGTATAAAACGAGTGGCAATACATCAAATCTAAATGACCATCTAAAAAGATTACATCTCAACCTAGTAGACAGCAACAGCAAATCTGTTGACAGTGGCAGTGCATTGTCTTCTTCAGGATCCAGTACTCGTTCCTCAACCAGGTCAATAAGTCCTTTTTTCAAGAGGGAGATTGAATATAATGAAAAGTCCGTACAGAAAAAGCAGCTTGATAAGGCACTAACGTTAATGATAGCCACTGATTTGCAACCATTTCACGTGGTCAACGACACTGGCTTCAAAAATGTTGTGCTGGATCCTCGATATGTTCTGCCTAGTAAATTTACAATACGCGAAAAAATTATGAGGAAGGCTTGCAACGATAGTTGTCAGAAGCTCAAATAAACTTTAAAAAATGTCAAATATGTTGCTATCACGTCGGACTCCTGGTCATCAAGAGCAACTGAGTCATATTTGACTGTAACCATTTTGTTACTAATGGTTTCGAATTAAAATCTGCAATGCTTTTTACAAAACTACTGGAGAATGATATTAACCATACTTCTACATTAAATTCTTGACTTGACTGGAATATACATAATAAAATATCTTGCATAGTAACACACAATGCACCAAATATGATCAAAGTCTGTGAACTTTTGAAAAAAAAGTCTTCCCTGCTTCGCCCATACGATCAATTTAGTGGTGCAGGACGCTTTTAGCATAAATCCACTTAAGGATATTATAGCAAAATGCAAAGAAATTATGAGATTTATAAAAAGTAACAACGTTGCCACAGAAATCTTCAGGAAGGAGCAGGATACCAGTGCTCCTTACAAGCTAATACAGGAGGTAACAACATGCTGGAATAGCGCGTTCCAAATGATTAAAAGAATTCTGAAAACAAGTGACGCACTCAATAGAACTCTTCTGAACATTCTAAAGCTCCTCAACCTCTGGCTGCACAAGAAATAGTGGTTTTGAAAGAAGTAGTGGACATGTTGGCTTATTTTGATGAGGCCACTACAAAAATATCGGGCACCAAATATGACAATTTTTCTTGTGATCCGCATTATTCAAGGAATCCACAAAACATTGCAAAACAAGTTGTCACAATTGCAAACAGATGTAGAGAGAGAAATGTGTGAAATTGTGGACTATGTACAGAAACGCCTGTTTTTATATGAAAGAAGAACAGCTACTCAAATGGGAACGCTACTTGATCCCAGATTCAAACAAGATGGTTTTAGAAGCGATGAGAATAGCAAATCTGCATTTGGAGCAGGAAATGAATTACATGGAAAAAAGACACTGAAAATACTGCATCGATTTATTGGTCGAAAAGGACGAAGAGGCTATTCTAGCGACTAGTCATGTTTTAATAGATGCATAAATAATTAGCAGTAATAGATTTCTTTCTTTTACTTACACTTACCACTATCGAAAACTATCGATAGTCATACGTAAAACTATCAATGGTCGCAACTATCGATAGTTCTCCACCACTACCATGTTGGTAATACGCCCACTCACTGCAATTTCACGTAACGTAAAGCGCATGTCGGTAGGCAGCCACAGAACCGTTCCTTTTCATAAGATACGCCCACACTGCCTAGATCCACGATACTAAGACTTACATAGTATCATGGCCTAGATCTAAGCTCAGTATGCATTAGACGAGGTACAAAGTGCATGTATTTCTATAAAAAGATGCATAAATGTATCAACATGCGGTGTTGTCAATACGCCCATGAGGACATGAAGTTAATATGCGCATTGGGCATATTACCTTCAACTGTCTTTTTAAATGATTACGAACCTAATTATATAATTTTAATTGCAGATGGCGCCTTCTAAACGAGCACAGTGGAGGGAAGAAAATTTATAGCTTGTCCTACAAGTAATTATTACCGGAAAATCCAAAAATACAGTTTCCAAACATCAATATATCGAGAAGGACACTCAATCGGCATATAATTAAAGGAAACGAAAAAAAAAAACAGAAACTGGGAAGAAAAACTGTACTTGGTGATGATCAAGAAACGAATTATTAGAATGATTAGATTGGCAGCTGTAGGGCACCCTATGACCAAGAGGATTGTTAGAAGATGTGTTTTCAATTACTGTGAACAAAATAAGAAGACATCCAAACATTTCTTGTCGCCCCGCTCAAAGTATGAACCCAACCAGGGCACCAAAATTAAATAAATTCATAGTTACGGATTATTTTGAAAAGCTTAAGACCATCCTCTTAGAACTAGACCTGCTTGACAATACAGAAAGAATCTTTAACGTTGACGAGAAAGAGAGCCAAACGGGTACATCTTGTTACCCCCGAACATGGAGGAAATGTCACAAGTGATATCTTGTGGTAACGCAAGAAGAGGACGAATTTCTCCTGCAATCCTCTTTAAGGGCCAAAGGTGAAAACCCGAATGGTGTGACCACTTGCCGCCAGGGACGTTGACTCTTATGACGAAGAAAATTAGTAGTTTCAATGAATGGATAAAGCATCTAGATAAATATAAGCTACCTGGAATATGTCTTTGATACGTCTATTATCGAAACTGCCGACTCTTAATACATTACGCTTTTTTGTCTTCCGAGCAACCCGACACATGAGCTACAGCATATGGACAAGGACGTATTTAAATCATTTGAGTATTACTGGGACGAAGAGGTACTGCTATATTGGACTCGTTACGAAGACCGAACTATAACTAAACAAAGATTTGGTGAACTCTTCTCCTCTGTCTGGGACAAAGCCGTTACGCCACAAAACATTAAATCTGGTTTTGCAGCAACAGGCATTTATCTATTTAACCCTAATAATATAGCTAAAATAGCATTTACACCCAGTATTTTAACTGAAAGGCAAAATATTGAAGAAAATAGTCCGCGGCAAGAAATTCTAGAGTAGAGAAACTCTTCACCACAGCATGGGCCGTCTGGACCTCAACGGAGCATGGAAAATACACCACCTTTAAAGTCTGCAAAACCTCCCAAATCATTAGAACAGAAACGAAAAAGGAAAAGCAGATTGTCATTATCATTAAGCGATACTTCAGATAAGGATTTGATATCTATATACAGTGACACGTTGTCAGAGAGTTTCACAACTGATGAAGAGAGATAAACAGACTAGAAGTCGCGAAAATAATTTCAAATGACAACAGTAGCACTACAATGGAGACCAAATAATAAAGAACAGGAAAACGAAAAAAACAACAACCAAAATAAAGCGGATGTGGACTTGAACATAAGTTTCACTGAAATGCTGGAGACAACGTATAAGGAGGACGACACGACAACGTGAAAAACAAACGGAGCAAAAGAAAAGCCATTGATAGTGAAAAAAGCTGTTTATCTGACCAAAAAGAAACAAAAATGACGAAGCAACAGCAAATCAAACCAGACAGAAACTCCACAAAACAAGGACAAAAAGCCACACCCAAAGAATCTTGATTTTGCCAGGAAGATGTGCAAAAATACATGCGCTTGTGCACAGTTTGTTTAGTGTATATGCACGAAGAATGTGTAGGACTTACGAAAAACGATAAATTATTTAAAATATTTTTTTATTGTAAACTGTGTTTAGTTTTGTTATTCTGTTTGTTCTGAACATTAGAAACCAAAAATTCAAAATTTTGTTTTATTTCCTTACTTCTTCTGCTGGCTATATAAAAGTAATATGCCCATACTAGGTGGTCATATTACCATGTGTAGCTAATATGCTCAGTTGGACCGGATAAACAATATATTTGTTTAAAAGTAAATAAATTACTTTATCGCAAAATTTCGTTTAGAAATAGTTTCTAGTGGTACTAGAGAATACCCAATATGAAAACCCGTTTTTCCTATTTGTTAATAAAATTTGTTCTTAACATGGGTAGATTACCATCAGCTACCTTAGTGAAGTCGTTATTGCCAATTTTGGGTTCGCACTTTGTCAATTTGGCACCACATACTTTGCATACTGATTCTTTGGATTAGTTAAGCACTATGATAGAACTCCAGAATTATTAGATGTGCGGCAAGAACGAGGTGCTACTGCGACAGGTGTACGAAAATTAGATGACCAAGAAGAAGATAAAAATAAGGGATGGATCGAAAAAAGTTGAGGTTGGAAAAGCAGCTGCTAAAAGGAGACTAAAAAACAGTTAAGACGGTTCCATAAAAACGATAAAGAGGATAAAAACTTGCTTTAAAAACAATATATGACACAAATAGAAATAGTTAAAATAGTTGAAAAGAACACGCCCAAGTGGCACTCTCGATTTTAGTTGCAATTTATATCTAGATGCTAAAAATGTTAATTATTTCTTATGTTAAAAACTGTTTTTTTTTTTTGTTACTATGCAAATCTCCATGTTTAGTTTATTTTGTAGAGTACTACATGGCTCTCGAGGAGAGAAAAAAAAAGAAAGCAAAACATATCTCAGATGCCGATAAGGCTGTTTATTGAAGTGATTAAACGTTATGTTAGTGTAATAAAATCTAAAAAACATGACAACGTTACTATACAAAAGATGAGAAGAGCTTGGGATGATATACATGCTGATTTCAATGCCGACGCTACAGTGTCAAGAACACTACGCCAGTTGACGGTATTATGGAAGGACTGCAAGGTTAAAGCAAAGAAATCAATGTCTAGAGACA
Organism: Vesta saturnalis; assembly: GCA_036346205.1. NCBI lineage: Eukaryota > Metazoa > Arthropoda > Insecta > Coleoptera > Lampyridae > Vesta > Vesta saturnalis. Next base: position 3,124,340 of record JARFJB010002143.1, on the reverse strand, counting down.
AAGGGGAAAGAATCAAACCTGGTGGAAATAAAGAGTATGAAATGGACACTACCACAGAAACCATTGTTGATATGATTCCCCAATTTTTTGAGAGTGTCAGAAATACAAGATGACGATAAGGAAGAATAAGATGTGATAAGTCACGAAGAAGACAATTCGAAGAAGGAAGATGATCCTGCACCACAAGAAAGCGGATGTAAAGAAGCGATGTTCACACCAAAAGAGATCAGTAGCAACACATCAAACAAAAGTAAGTGGAATGGTTGTGTGTTATGTATTCATTGGTATTTATCTACAACATGGCACATAGTTATAGAAATGGTAAACATGACCGACATTTTTCTTACTGCCAAAGACAAGTTGTAACTATACCTTTTACCTTTTAGGCAAGGCAGATCCATGGCAGAAAAAACGTGCAAAACAGCAATGCACAAGCAGTGAAATTGTTGACAGAGTTACGGATTTCAATTAATTGAAAATTAAGCTACTTCGTGAAGATCATAATGCTAGAATGATGTTGATTGATAAGCAAAGAGAATTCGCTGAAACTGAACACAATCTTCGCATGGATATATTGCGCAAGATACATGCAAATGTCCCCACTGCCAGTTCTTCGAGTGAACCAATTTATGAGCAACTGGTTGACAACACAACTGGAAATGTTTATTTAAACGATTTGTCCATAGGAAATTTATTGCTTTGTAAAGATAACTTATTACCTTTGCAAAGCATATTTATATTGTATCCATACTTTGAGACTGGTTTATAATTAAAATAAATGCATTGAAAGACACATACGAAAAATAAAGTTAACGGGAAAAGTAATTTAAAATTAAAGCTCTTCGAACTGCATTTCCCCGTTCTTCAGCTACTTCCACATTATACGGTTCATTTTCTACTTCGACCTCATCCACTTTGAAAACATCACCTACATCAATACCAAAGTTGTGTAGGACACATGAAGCTACTATTGCGTTTCCACACTTGGTTGGTTGGAATCTCATTCCTTTTTCAAGAATTTTAAACCTTTTTTTTTAGGACTCCAAAAGTTCGTTCCACAATATTACGAGTCACAATATGTGCACGATTGTATCGTCTTTCCCCATGGTTTTTAGATTGCAGCACTGGAGTCATTAGGTTTGGCGACAACGCATAGCCACTGTCACCAACAGGTAAACCGTCATACTCGCCAGCTTCAAATCCTGCAGCAACTGTGATGTTTTTAGCAATACATTGCTCTTCAGTGATTGGCATGTTAATATATAGCGGTTTCAAAGAGAGCAAACCATTGATTACATTGTTAAACGCCCTGCAAGCTGTAGTTCGGAATATCCTTAAACCACACAGTAGCTGAAGTCTTGGTGACAATGCAAAGTTGCAAGCAAGTTTCTGTCCGTATCATGTTCAAGGTAAGGACCTATCATTTCCAGAAGAGACAACACAGAATCTTTATTAAAGCCAAACCGTTCTCTAAATTCACCGTTTGAGTAAATATCAATAGGGTCTCTCCTATCACGAACCGTACGTGCAATTGGTGCATCCAATAAATAATCTATGTAATCAGCATATGTAATTCATGGTTAACACAAAACTACAATTTACTTAAAACAAACTACATGGTTAACCCTACTGAAAACGACAATATTTAGATACTCGATAACTTACATCTACTAGGCGGTAGGAGTATATTTTAGCACAGATTTATCCTTAACTTACTAGTTTAGTACACAACTCTACACTGGTGCACACCAACCTTAAACTTTCTCTGAAGAGTAATCTACAATACTCCGGGAGTAAAACACTCCTGAAGTTAGAATACTAAAATAGTGTAAGTAGCAAATGAAGTCACTATTTTCCTACTCCTTTAGTTATGTACTACATTAGTTTGACTTTCTCCTGTTTGGTGCTCGCCGCCCCTAGAGGAATTTCGATATCTACACTTCACAAAGAACATATCCTCCAAATTTCATGTCTCTAGGACCAGCGGTATAGGCGGTGCGTTGATATATCAATGAATCAGTTAGGACTTTGAATTTTAAATTTTATATATACAGATAATTCTTTACCGGCGCGACGTAAAGAAAGCGGCGAGATTTACCGATGATTACCAAAGTAACAGTAGCATACCATAACTCGCATAATATAACGTAACAGTGTCACGATCAGATTAAATTTTGGGTACTCTCACGCCATTTAAAACAATACAAAAATTAAAATAATTCCTTGTCATCTTTGTTCAGAGGGTAGAAAATCACAATCAACCCCCTCTGGAGTTGAAAATTTCAGATTAGATTACTAATTAATAATAAAGATAAAAAAGTATCTGACACTGTCGTGTAAGAGGGTGAAAATTGAGACCACCCCCTTATCCTCGATCTCGAAAACCGCACATAGTATCAAGTTCAAAATTCTAGATTAGATTACTATCTGATTAACAATAAGGTAAAAAAATAATATCTGACACTGCCGTTTTAAGTGGGTGAAAACTAATACCATCCTCTTATCATCGATCTGGAAAAGTTGAAATTTTCAGTTATTACTATTTAATTAGTAATAAAGTTAATAACATACTATCTGATGACACTGCCGTCTAACCTCTGATTCGACCCCGGAGAGCGCCCAGTTGGTTTGCACGGTTTCTAATTCTGTTAAGTGTTTTCCTAATTTGCTCCCCGATGTTAGGAATACACTTAACAGAATTAGAAACCGTGCAAACCTACTGGGCGCCCTCCGGGGTCGAATCAGAGGTTGCCACCCCAAAACACTCCAACACACATATAAAACTTACATCCGCCCTGTTAATGGATTTCCGAGCACCAATATACACAAACATTAACCCTAACCACCTTTCCTCTATAGCATCCTGTGAACGCCGGATATTTAGACGTATACACGGGCTACCCTTCAGGTACCCCAGCAACCTCACAACACAGCACGCAAACATACCACCAATCACAAACGGAATCCGTACACAAAAGGATTTTCGGCGATACCATCCCAACCAAAGAAATCATCACAACTTCCTACACCTACCAACCTCCCAAATTCCCACGAAAAAACCCAAACGTAAATTTAAACACCCTCCCGCGATCTTAACCCAATTATTAGACGACATCCCAAAGGAGATAAAGAGACCCTTGATAACATCCCATATGCACTCCGCATCCCACCGTCTACTGGATAACGACCACTCAAGGATACCGGCTAACGAATCGATCAACACCCTAACACCCCTCACCACACTCAACCACACGCACACCTAAATCTAAATATTCACAACTGAAATAAATCAAACCTTTAACCTTTTTTTTTCTTTAACACCAAATAACAAACCCTCAACAAATTGTCTTTTTTTTCTTTTTTTACACCAAAAATAATAAACTCATGATTGTAAACCACATAATTACAAAAAAACATCGCAACACCAACAATAATGGAATAACCAGGGCTGAAGAGGAGGAATCCTGAACACTCTACGAATAAGCATAAAAGCATACTAACCAGAAGCATGAGCATACCAACAAAAAAAAAAGCCGTCTAAGGATATTTCAAGAGGTTGAACCAATATCCTGTTAAAAGTGTCCAAACCCCTCCAAATAGGATACACAAATGTGTCAAATGTGCCTTACATATGACAACATTACTCCAAACCAACCTTAGGTTTTGGGACCATATTTTACCAAAAGGACCGTAGATGCTGAGGCAATTTCAAGAATCATTCATACCCGAAAGGAAGCGATGAATATAGCGGATGAAAATTAGAGAAAGTAGATGAAAATGTGAAAAGATGGATATAAATATGAAAACGGGATAAAAATAGAAAAAAGGGGATAACAATGTGAATAAAGGGGAAGAAAACAGAAAAATAGGAGAGGAACATGGCAATAAAATAGGAAATATTTGATTTGTTGCGGTCGTCTTCTACTCCAAGTTCTGGCGCAGATACATCATGGCGGTAAACCGTTTTGGCACCGAAAGGGCGTAGCCGAAACGTTCCATTACGTTATTAAAAGTAGTTTACAATGTTTATTTCTGCATGGGCCGGTCAGGATTTTATTTTTGAGCCGCCTTTAATTAAAGGTATATCAAACAGTAACCGCATTTAAAAACATGGAGTTACGTACAGTCTTAGAAATCTGGCATTACAGTGGAACCTTTTTTTACTGGGACAACTAAATGTACCAGAAGTTTCTAGACTAGATTTCCGGTAACTCCTATTTATCAATAAAAAACCCAAATATTAATGAAAGATAGGGTACAATACAAACACCACACAATTTTATTTAAATAGCTAAACCTTGGAGAACGATTTTTTGTAATCCTGTTTTAATAAAATAAGAATAAAAGTTCCTATAAACATGGGTGCTAACTACCTTCGGTCTATAGATACAGTAATTCAACACCAGTTGAAGACATAGCGATGCGACTCCGAAAAATGAGATTGCTAATATCTCAAAAATATTCCAAGGTCATAGTTTCTGGCATGGTCAGATTTTTCTTGAAAAAAGGTACTCTTACTCTGGAGCCCTAAGTCTCACCGACTTCAAGAAAAAAGGCTCATAACGTATCGAGATTTAATTATCATACGGACAGGGATGCCCTTGATAATAACGAGACTTGAAAAATTAATCAAAATGATGAAAAAGCATACTTATCAAATCGTTTTTTTTTCGAAATCCGCGATGTTTAGAGCTTCAGAATTTTTCCAAGAAGGAACGTCGAAATTAATCCACAATTTACAAATTTCAAAAAATGTCAGTAGCGTTCAAGTAGCCTTAGTACTATTTTCTGTCGCAGTTTGTTGCACCTACACCTGGACAACCGGTATAAACAGAGAACTATGCTAGTCTCACATTTAAGTTGACGACTGTCATTCAACTACAAGACTACCAAGTTGCAAGGAGGATAGACAATCAATATTCCTGTGATAGTAATTACATAATTAACTCGATAATTATATAATTAATAAAGTTTAATAATGTGATATATTCGTATTTTTCACACTATGCACAGTTTGCAAAATCTACACATCTTTCGAGCATCAAAGAACATTTTTTGGTGTAAAAGATTTTTTAAAATGTCTACCAGTGGCATCCGTATGGTATTTGAACTCAACATTATTGACGGAAAAAATGGTACGCCACTGCTTTTTCTGAAAATAAAGATTTTTTGAAATCTCCATTTAATTTAGAGCAAATTTGATCCCTTGATTTTTTTCGTACGGCGCACCGTTTTCGCATAAAAAAATTAAAACTATTTTCATGTATGGCCAAATTGCTAAAATTTCATTTAATGTTAATTTCAGTGGGAAAACTTGTAAAACGGTAATTAGAGTTAATTCAACTCAAAATAAACTTTTTAAAAATTGTGTTTTGAATCTAATATGAAGGTTTCATTTCTTGCATTCCCGTTGAGTTCATAATTTCTGAACAACGTGTGTACTGTATTGACCATCATTCCTCTACTGTCGAATCCTGGCATTTTTATGACAACTGAACAGTTGCCACATGTCTTTAAAGTATCACAAATGAATTTTAGAAGTAAATTATTGTAAATAAAATAATTCTTTTGTTTGGGAGGAGGGGGTTTAATGGTGTATGTTAAATCATACAATCTAAACGTTTCGATAACACTTACAGTTATCTTCGTCAAAGATAAGTATTTTATTATGTGTAACAATGGTGAAAGTTTACATTTTCATATTGTAAATACATTTCAAATGCAGCAGTGCGGGAATACCAACGAAGATTTCCAACCCTTGCAAACATTAAATTCATCACGTTTTGAGGCAAGATCACAGAAAGCCAGTTCAGATGCAACCTGGTGATGCCGATAAACGCGTTAGTTTTTGTGATTAGTTTTTACGAAAAAGTAGAGCAAGATGAGAACCTTTCAAAAAAAAAATTATGGACGGACCAAGCTACATTTACACGAAGCGGCTCAGTAAATTACCGCAATTTACGAATCTGGAGCCATGAGAATCCACGTGTTGTACGCATCAGAGCATTTCAACACTAATTTTCTGATAATGTTTGGTGTGGTGTAATAAATGGAATTTTTTGTGAGCCCCATAGTTTACCACCACGTCTAGATGGACAATTATTAAGTAAATTGAATATCTAGAAGATATTCCCCTAAATCTAACGGGATCTGGATTCAAATGAACGGGGCTCCCGCGCATTTTGCGCTTGTAAATCGTAAGTGGTTAAATAATAATTATCCAAAATGGTGGATTGGACGATTAGGAGCTAGAACCTGGCCACCACGTCCCCCTGACCTCACACCTGTCGACTTCTTTGTAGTAAAAATCGCGTTTATTCGACACCAGTTGATACAAAGCAAGAACTAATTCCAAGGATAGAGCAAGTCTGTGAAACTTTGCGAGCCAATACGAATATCATAAGCAACGCCACTGACTCAGTTAAGCGCAGATGCCGAAAATGTATCGAATTTGGAGAAGCTCATTTTGAGCAATTATTGAAACTTTAGGGACCACATTAAAATTCCTTATTCGTTAATTAACAAAATAATTTAATAGAGCTTTGTAAAATTTTTCACGATCTAAGTTAATAAAAGTTGTGAATTCTAGTTTTTGTAAAATTATTTACGAACTTTAGTTAATAAAGAGTAGTTTTGTAAAATGATGTACCGTTTTAGAAATTGAATTAACTCTAATTACCGTTTTACAAGTTTTTATTTTTTTTAGAGAAAACGGTGCGTCGCACGGAAAAAAGTCAAGGGATCAAATTTGCTTTAAATTAAATGGAGATTTTAGAAAAAGCAGTGGCGTACCATTTTTTTTCAATAATATTCAGCTGAAAAACCGCACGGACGCCACTGGTAGACTTTTAAAAAATCTTTTCATACTCGAAAGATGTGTATTAAATGATATAGAGATATCTAGAATGATATGAAAGATATGATAAAAATTTTTTTTTCTTAAAACACCTTGTATTTCTAAAACGAAGCATTTCTCGACATATGTTTATATAGGAAATTAGGGCTCATTTTGGACGCAGAATGCGCTGTTAAAGTTTGGACACTGCAATTCGGGACACCCTGTATATTACAGAACAATTCTTGTTTACACATTAATGGCATAAAATTCAGAATGATTGTTGCGTGCTTTATAATATAATTTACAAGTTTCATGTTGATAGAATTTTTCTGACTGGACTTACGAATTTTTCTTATATTTGGGGGTGAGTTTTTGCGTTTTATCCCATTTGCAAATTAATGGGATACATTCAGAATGATTGTTGTGTGGTTAACAATATATTTTAAAAGTTTCAAATTGAGAGGATTTTTCTGACGAGACTTATTTCTTTTATATTTGGGGGCTGCTTTTGCCTTTTATCCACTACCGAGCTGGTAGCGTAGTGGTGACACAACCTGCTTAGCATTCGGGAGGTAATGGGTTCGATCCCCGTTACCGTCTACCTTGTATAAGGTTTTTTCAGGGGGTTTTCCTCATACACATGTAGCGGCATGGTCACTGCATATATGCACACCATGTGCGGCTACTTAGGCGAATGCTGGGGTAGTATTTTCCCCCTCAGAACCCTAACTCCGTTCCTTCCGATCCTATCCTGACCACATCCATCCTTAATCCCACCATTCATATATACGTAATGTATATATGTATGCTGGGAATCCGTGATTGTGGCTGAAGGAGCTAGGAAAGCTCGAGCAGCCCGCCCTCCCCTTTGGGGAGGGAATGAAATACATGGTCTTTTCCTTTCCTTTTTTTATCCACTTTGCACATTAATGGAATAGATTCAGGATGATTGTTGAGTGGTTAATAATATATTTTATAAGTTTCAAGTTGACAGGATTTTTTTGCCGGGACTTATGAATTTTTGTTATATTAGGGGTTGAGTTTTTGCCTTTTATTCTCTTTGCAAATTAATGAGACAAATTCAGGATAATTGTTGCGTGGTTTATTATGTATTTTACAAGTTTCAAGTTGGCAGGATTTTTCTGACTGGACTTTAAATTATTTTTTGATGTACCGACGCCACTGCAGTTTTACTACTGGAATGAAATGGCTGCTGAAAATTGGCTGCTAACTTAACCGGTTTAAATAAATCATTCCAATAGTCTGGATACCTCGATAATCCGGCAATGGCGAATTACTGAAGTGGTACTGTACCACAAAAACTGATGCAAATTATTCCCGTTTTACGGTATATACAGAGTGTCCTAATAGTGGGGTAAAGTTCTTTTATAGCATTATTATAATAGATACGAAAAAATTATAAAACCACAATTGTTAAGCATCTCAAGGTGCATAATCCAAACTTATTTATAAATATACAGGCTACTCTATAGCTTTAAACCTATCCAAACATACCTCGGCTCGTTTTTACAAATCTGCTGATATGATGTTTGATTGGAGTATACCGAGCATTTTAAAAGTTATGGTCACTTTAAGGTTAAAATCGTCATGAATTCAAGACCCTGTATCTTTTCTAATGTAATCAATTTTTTGTATTTTATGACAAAGATTGTTTTTTGTAAGTAAGTGAAGTTTACCAGATCAATTACTTTTCGTAATTATTATACTTTGTATACAGGGCGAGTTAAAACGCAAATCTGTACTTTTCTCACTTAACTTAAATAGAACACTATATTTTTTGGGCTCTCTAAGAAGCTACTAAATAACCATTTCATTTCTATTAACATTTCCCTATACCTAACTTCGATAGTTTCTGAGATATTTTCCTTTTATAAACAAAATCCATTTTTTTAATTTAATTTTTGATTTTATCAAGTTAGCTATGAATTACACGACCTTTTTTATGATCTGTTTTGGTAAAAATCAACAAATTGTTATTTTTATCTTTCCCTATTTTACTTTAAAGTACATAATTTGAAATTGTAAGAATATAAATAGCATTAAAAAAAATTAAAAAAAACTAAAATGTATTGTGATTTCATCATTATTTAATAAGTGCTCTTTTTTGCTGTGTGGCTTTAGTAATATTAAACACATTATAAAATTAAATTTAATTTAAATAGAACTAGTACCAACAGAAGTTCGTTAACAAATAATATAAAAAAAACAAATGAAAACTTTTAGCACAAATGTTCAAAATGACCTCCGTTGGCATCAATACAATGTTGTACTTTCTTCAAAAGATCGTTACACATTTTGAAGCATATGAACATTAATAGTTTGAAACACGTCTCGTATTCTTTGCTTCATGCCTTGCTGAGTTGTCGGTGGAATTTTATACGCTTCTGATCTAGGAGTCCAGCTAAACGGTCCGCCCCATCCTATCCATCTGTTTGGAAACACGTTGTTCAGGTAGTTGTGAATTGGAGCGGTATCACGAACTGGTGACCCTTCATGTAAAAACCACATTTGAATGCGTATATTACGGGGAACATGTTGCAAAAGTTGGGGCAAGTAATTTTGTAAAAAATCTAAATAAATGTGGTCCTACTACATAGTCGCCTATAGTACCGCCCCAAAAATTTATTGACCATCGTGTTTGGCTGCGTGTTACAGTATGATAAGGATTAGTTGTTGAATAATAATGAAAATTGTGTTTGTTGACACGCCCATTTCTATGGAAGGTGGCTTCGTCATCAAATAATACAAAATCCAAAAAGTCAATTAGTCGATTAATTTTGTCTTGGGCCCATTCACAAAAGTTTATTCTTCGTTGATAGTCCTCATCTCGTAATTCCTGATGGAGTTGAATATGATAAGGATGCATATTATGTCTTCTGAGAATTCTATGCACAGAACTTTTACTTACATCAACTCCATTGCTATTTGACGGACACTGATATGAGGATCTTCTGTAACTTTCAAATGCACATTACCTTCATTTGTTTGATTTAATACAGATTTTTCTCTTTCACTTTTTTCATAAACAATATTATTTAAATCGTTCAATAAATTTTTTGAACGATTTTTTTGTCGGTTGTCTGCAGTCAGGAAACCGTTGTGTATACATTCTCGTTGCAAGTAGGATATTTTCGTCACTTGCACCATATACCAAAACCATATTAATCATTTCATGTATTGGAAAATTCATTGTGAATTCCACCGACAACGCAGCAAGGCATGAAGCAAAGAATGCGAGGCGTGTTTCAAACTATTAATGTTCATATGCTTCAAAATGTGCAATTATCTCTTGAAGAAAGACTACAACATAGTATTGATGTCAATGGAGGTCATTTTGAACATTTGTGCTAAAAGTTTTCATTTGTTTTTTTCTTATTTTTTGATATTATTTGTTAATGAGTTACTGTTAGCATTAGTTCTATTTAAATTAAATTTAATTTTGTAATGTGTTTAATATTACTAAAGCCACACATAACAAAAAAGAGCACTTATTAAATAATGATTCAAATTATGATGAAATCACAACCCATTTTAGTTTTTTTAATAAAAGTATTTATACTATTTATATGCTTACAATTTTAAATTATGTATTTTAAAGTAAAACAAGGAAAGATAAAAGAACAATTTATTGATTTTACCCAAAACAGATCTTAAAAAGTTCGTGTAATTCAATAGCTAGCTTGATACAATCAAAATTAAATTTAAAAAAACGGATTTTGTTAATAAAAGGAAAATGTCTCAGAAACCGTCGAAGTTAGGTATAGGGAAATGTTAATAAAAATGAAATGGCTTCCTAGAGAGCACAAAAAATATGGGGTCTTCTATTTAAGTTAAGTGAGAAAAGTAGAGATTTGCGTTTTGACACGCCCTGTATTCAATATAATTTGCGAAAAGTAATTGCTCTGGTAAACTTCACTTACTTACAAAAAATAATCTTTGCCATAAAATACAGAAAATTGATTACACTAAAAAAGATAGAGGGTCCTGAATTCATGACGATTTTAACCTTAAAGGGACCATAACTCTTAAAATGCTCTGTATACTCCAATCAAACATCATATCAGGATGATTTGTAAAATGAGCCGAGTTCAAATACAAAATAAAAAATTTGTGATGCTATTTAAAAAGTACATAATTTAAAATTGTAAGAATATAAATAGTACAAGTACTTTTATTAAAAAAAAAACTAAAATGGATTGTGATATCATCATTATTTAATAAGTGCTCTTTTTTGCTATGTGTGGCTTTAGTAATATAAAACACATTATAAAATTTAATTTAATTTAAATAGAATTAGTACTAACAGAAATTCGTTAACAAATAATATATAAAAAAAAAACAAACAAATGAAAACTTTTAGCACAAATGTTCAAAATGACCTCCATTGGCATCAATACAATGTTGTAGTCTTTCTTCAAAAGATCGTTACACATTTTGAAGCACATGAACATTAATAGTTTGAAACACGTCTCGTATTCTTTGCTTCATGCTTTGCTGAGTTGTCGGTGGAATTTTATACACTTCATTTTTAATGTAACCCCACATCAATTTTAGAAAATCCCGGTGATCTAGGAGGCCAGCTAAACGGTACGCCCCTTCCTATCCATCTGTTCGGAAACACGTTGTTCAGGTAGTTGTGAATTGGAGCGGTATGATGAACTGGTGACCCTTTATGTAAAAACCACATATGATTGCGTATATTACGGGGAACATGTTGCAAAAGTTGGGGCAAGTAATTTTGTAAAAAATCTAAATAAACCCTACAATTTTCTCGACCATCAAAGAAATGTGGTCCAACTACATAGTCGCCTACAGTACCGCCCCAAAAATTTATTGACCATCGTGTTTGGCTGCGTGTTACAGTATGATAAGGATTAGTTATTGAATAATAATGAAGTGTGTTTGTTGACACGCCCATTTCTATGGAAAGTGGCTTCGTCAGCAAATAATACAAAATCCAAAAAGTCGATTTGTCGATGAATTTTGTCTTGGGCCCATTCAGAAAAGTTTATTCTTCATCGATAGTCCTCATCTCGTAATTCCTGATGGAGTTGAATATGATAAGGATGCTTATTGTGTCTTCTGAGAATTCTATGCACAGAACTTTTACTTACATCAAACTCCATTGCTATTTGACGGACACTGATATGAGGATCTTCTGTAACTTTCAAATGCACTTTACCTTCAATTGTTTGATTTAATGCAGATTTTTCTCTTTCACTTTCTTCGTAAACAACATTATCTGTAGATTTAAATCGTTCAATTAATTTTTCGAACGATTTTTTTGGCGGTTGCCTGCAGTCAGGAAACCGTTGTGTATACATTCTCGTTGCAAGTAGAATATTTTCGCCACTTGCACCATATGCCAGGACCATACTAATCATTTCATTTATTGGAAAATTCATTGTGAATTCCATCGACAACGCAGCAAGGCATGAAGCAAAGAATGCGAGACGTGTTTCAAACTATTAATGTTCATATGCTTCAAAATGTGCAATTATCTTTTGAAGAAAGACTACAACATTGTATTGATGTCAATGGAGGTCATTTTGAACATTTGTGCTAAAAGTTTTCATTTGTTTTTTTTTTGATATTATTTGTTAATGAGTTACTGTTAGTACTAGTTCTATTTAAGTTAAATTTAATTTTATACTATGTTTAATATTACTAAAGCCACACATAACAAAAAAGAGCACTTAATTAAATAATGATTCAAATTATGATGAAATCACAATCCATTTTAGTTTTTTTTAATAAAAGTATTTATACTATTTATATTCTTAAAATTTTAAATTATGTGTTTTAAAGTAAAATAGGGAAAGATAAAAAGAACAATTTACTGATTTTTACCAAAACAGATCGTAAAAAAGTTCGTGTAATTCATAGCTAACTTGATAAAATCAATAATTAGATAATAAAAAAATTGAAAATATCTCAGAAACCGTCGAACTTGGGTATAGGAAATGTTAATAAAAATGAAATGGTTATTTAGTGGCTTCCTAGAGAGCATAAAAAATATAGGGTGTTCTACTTAAGTTAAGTGAGAAAAGTAGAGAGTTGCGTTTTGACTCGCCCTGTATACAAAGTATAATTTGCGAAAAGTAAATGATCTGGTAAACTTCACTTACTTACAAAAAATAATCTTCGTCATAAAATAAAGAAAATTGATTACACTAAAAAAGATACAGGGTCCTGAATTCATGGCGATTTTAACCTTAAAGGACCATAACTTTTAAAATGCTCGGTATACTCCAATCAAACATCATATCAGGAGATTTGTAAAAACGAGCCGAGTTCAAATATAAAATAAAATATATGTGATCCCATTTAAATAGGTTTGAAGTTATAGAGTAACCTGTATATTTATAAATAATTTTGGATTATGCACCTTGAGATGCTTAACAATTGCGCTTTTATAACTTTTTCGTATCTATTATAATAACGCTATAAAAGAACATTACCGGCCAATTTGGACACCCTGTATGTGAGAATTATGGTACGCTACTGTGACTTCGGTAATCATCGACAAACCTGGCCTCCCTCTTCACACCGATTAATTTTTGTGGTTTAAAAAACATTCAACATGGCGTACTTTTTATTATGTGATATTTATTATTGACTTACGCAGTTATAATTGAAACTTTACTAAAATAAAAATCAGGGGGTCTTGAAGGCAATATTAACAAAAATTAATAATAATAATAATAGAATTGGGTGAAATTCAGACAATACGTCTGCTCTTGCACTTAACCGTGTTAACAACTTAACGGAAGGATAAGGTTAAGTTGTAAATGGCCATGAAAAATAGTATTAACCATAATAATAGACGCATTGTAGAAACTTACCTTGAATTAAGATCTGTTAGTTCTTGATCTTGTCCCTAAAAACTTACCTTTAGGAACTAATGCGAATTCACCTGTTGCTGAACCAATAAAAAGCTCAAAATTAATCAATCAATTAGTACTCCAAGGTTATTCTTGAAAAATGGTGAAAAGCAGAAAATTTTTTGGAACAAAATATTGTCAAATTTATTTCTGTCCAGGAAGAGAGGAATAGCCTAATTTTATATTTATCCACTACGTAAATAAATACGTATAAATCTTAAATACTTTAATAAAATGTTTATTTATGTTAGCGGTATTTATATTTATTTTAATCTCTTTGTTACAAGTGCCACCTCCCTTCAAATTTTGAGGAAAAAAACCTTATCAACTTCCGATTTAACCGCGGGAACAATCGATACTATTTTCTAAGTTTAAAATTAATATCCGCTATACGTACCTCAAAAATTAGTCAAAAAATAAAACCAGGTCCACGTATACACACTAAAACTACGTACTAAACACTCATTCACAACTGTTTAAATTATGTTAAAAACGCTTGCATATTATTATTATCTTATTTGTTTATCGTGTTGATAAGGTTTTATAGTCGTTCTTATATAACATATGGCTTCATTAAATTGATGGAAAATATAACAATTTAATTAATTAAAATAAACTCTAGATCAATCAACATATTTTTTCTCTGGTATTCCGCAACAACCTTCACATTTCTATAACGATACATTTTTTTATCACTTCATTGATAAATTGCCAAAAATAATGTAAATAAATTTAATAAAAATCCAAAATCCTTGGGCATTAAATGTTTGATACAAATTTCGAAAATAAATTAATGCTGATGTAACCGTTTAATATGTTAAAATCATCAAGTTTAAATTTTTAGATAAAAACTTAACCAACTTAACAACAAATTAATATTGCATAATATCCAGCTATTTATAAATTAAACATTTCCGACTAAATTATAATATAATACAAATAGTTATTTGTATCACTAGGCCAGAAATGGCCGTTTTGCGAGTATGATCAGAAAACCGAGGCCCGCGATTGCGAATACTCGCAAAACTATGGTTTCTGGACGAGTGATGCAATTTTTTTTGTGCTGACGTTAATTTATTACGTTATGCAAGGCCGTGTTATAATCATTGTATATTTGTTGTGGTTTTTTGTTTACTACTATTTTCCCAATTCAATTTTCTAATTTGGTCGTGAAGTTCGCCTCCCACGGTTAAAATATTTTATTTTTTTGTGCAATCGTGTGTTAGTATTTTTGGATGTGATGTTAGCCACGCTAAGGTTAAAATTTTTAATTTTTTGTTGTTGCAATCGTTTGTTCGATTTGTTATGTCGTTTGTTGATTGTTAATAAGACATTCAGAAATTACATTTTTTAATTAGGCCTGAAGGTATATTCCAAAGGTTAAAATTTTCTGTTTTTTGTTGTAGCAATAGTATATTTTTTATTGCAACCATGTGTTGGTTATTAATATTTTCTAAATTAAATTTTCAAATTTGGACGTGAAGTTAGCCCCCCCAGGTTAAATTTTTTTATTTTTTGTTGCAATCGTGTGTCAATATTTTTGGATAATTTCAGTTGTTTTTTGGTTAATATTTTTTCAAATAAATATTCAAATTCGGACATGAAGTTAGCCCCCAAAGGTTAAAATTTGTAATTTTTTCTTGCAATAGCTTCTTTTTTGCAATCGTGTGTTAGTATTTTTGGATCTTTTAAGCTGTGTGTTGGTTAATAATATTTTCCCAATTCAATTTTCAAATTTGTGAAATTAGGCCCGCCAAGGTTAACATTTTTAATTTTTTGTTGTTGGAAACGATGGTTCGATTTGTTGTTGTTTGTTGATTGTTAATAACTTCAGAAATTAAATTTTTTAATTAGGCCTGAAGGTATATTCCAAAGGCTAAAATTTTTTGTTTTTTGTTGTAGCAATAGTATATTTTTTATTGCAACCGTGTGTTGGTTATTAATATTTTCTCAATTAAATTTTCAATTTTGGACGTGAAGTTATCCCCCCCTCTCCCCGCAGGTTAAAATTTTTTATTTATTGTTGCAATCGTGTGTCAATATTTTTGGATAATTTCAGATGTTTATTGGTTAATAATATTTTTCCAAATAAATATTCAAATTCTGACATGAAGTTAGCCCCCAAAGGTTAAAATTTGTAATTTTTTCTTGTAATAGCTTCTTTTTTGCAATCGTGTGTTAGTATTTTTGGATCTTTTAAGTTGTTTGTTGATTAATATTTTCCCAATTCAATTTTCAAATTTGGACGTGAAGTTAGGCCTGCCAAGGTTAACATTTTTAATTTTTTGTTGTTGGAGTTGTTTGTTCGATTTATTATGTCGTTTTTTGATTGTTAATACCTTCAGAAGTTAAATTTTTCAATTAGGCCTGAAGGTATATTCCAAAGGCTAAAATTTTTTGTTTTTTGTTGTAGCAATAGTATATTTTTTATTGCAACCGTGTGTTGGTTATTAATATTTTCCCAATTAAATTTTCAATTTTGGACGTGAAGTTAGCGCCCCCTCCCACCGCAGGTTAAACTTTTTTATTTATTGTTGCAATCGTGTGTCAATATTTTTGGATAATTTCAGATGTTTATTGGTTAATAATATTTTTCCAAATAAATATTCAAATTCTGACATGAAGTTAGCCCCCAAAGATTAAAATTTGTAATTTTTTCTTGCAATAGCTTCTTTTTTGCAATCGTGTGTTAGTATTTTTGGATCTTTTAAGTTGTTTGTTGATTAATAATATTTTCCCAATTCAATTTTCAAATTTGGACGTGAAGTTAGGCCCGCCAAGGTTAACATTTTTTATTTTTTGTTGTTGGAGTTGTTTGTTCGATTTATTATGTCGTTTTTTGATTGTTAATACCTTCAGAAATTCAATTTTTTAATTAGGCCTGAAGGTATATTCCAAAGGTTAAAATTTCTTGTTTTTTGTTGTAGCAATAGTATATTTTTTATTGCAACCGTGTGTTGGTTATTAATATTTTCTCAATTAAATTTTCAAATTTGGACGTGAAGTTAGCCCCCCCCCCCCCAGGTTAAATTTTTTTATTTTTTGTTGCAATCGTGTGTCAATATTTTTGGATAATTTCAGTTGTTTTTTGGTTAATAATATTTTTTCAAATAAATATTCAAATTCGGACATGAAGTTAGCACCCAAAGGCTCAAATTTGTAATTTTTTCTTGCAATAGCTTCTTTTTTTCAATCGTGTGTTAGTATTTTTGGATCTTTTAAGCTGTGTGTTGGTTAATAATATTTTCCCAATTCAATTTTCAAATTTGTGAAATTAGGCCCGCCAAGGTTAACATTTTTAATTTTTTGTTGTTGGAAACGATGATTCGATTTGTTATGTTGTTTGTTGATTGTTAATACCTTCAGAAATGAAATTTTTGTAATTAGGCCTGAAGGTATATTCCAAAGGCTAAAATTTTTTGTTTTTTGTTGTAGCAATAGTATATTTTTTATTGCAACCGTGTGTTGGTTATTAATATTTTCTCAATTAAATTTTCAAATTTGGACGTGAAGTTTGCCCCCAAAGGTTAAAATTTGTAATTTTTTCTTGCAATAGCTTCTTTTTTGCAATCGTGTTTTGGCATTTGTTGGATATTTTAAGTTGTTTGTTGAATATTTCCCAACTGAATTTTCAAATTTGAACATGAAGTTATACCCCCCCCCCCCCAAGTCAAAATTTTTTATTTATTGTTGTTGCAATCGTTTCTTGGTTTGTTGACTATTTTTAGTAGTTTGTCGATTGTTAGTATTTTCAGGAAATTAATTAGTCCTGAAGGTAGCTCCCGAATGTTTAACTTTTTAATTTTTTGTTCGAATAGATTTTTTTATTGCAGTCGTGTGTTGGTATTTATCATATATTTTAAGTTGTTTATTAATATTTTCCTAATTCAATTTTCAAATTTGGATCTGAAGTTAGTCACCAAGGTTAACATTTTTAATTGTTTGTTGTTGTAATCGTTTGATGGCTTTGTTTTTTCGTTTGTTGATGGTTAATATCTTTCCGAAATTAAGTTTTTTAATTAGGCCTGAAGGTATATTCCCAAGGTTAAAATTTTTTATTTTTTGTTGTTGCAATAGTGTTTTTTTTTTATTGCAATCGTGTTTTGGTATTTGTTTTTTAATTTTTTTTTAACATTTTAACTTGTTTGTTGGTTATTAATATTTTCCCAATTAAATTTGGACGTGAAGTTAGCCCCCCAAGGTTACAATTTTTAATTTTTATTGTTGCAATTGTTTACTGGTTTGTTGGCTATTTTTAATAGTGTGTTGATTTTAGTCCTTTGTACGTTATTAATATTTTCCTAATTAAATTTTCAAATTTAGACGTGAAGTTAGCCCTAACGTTACAATTTGTTGTTGCTATCGTTTGTTGGCTATTTTAATAGTTGATTGTTAATATTTTCAGAAATTAAATTTTTAAATTAGGCGTAAAGTTAACCCCCAAGGTTAACATTTTTAATTTTTGTTGCAATCGTGTGTTAGTATTTTTGGATATTTTAAGTTGTTTGTTGGTTAATAATATTTTTCCAAATAAATGTTCAAATTCGGACGTGAAGTTAGTCCCCAAAGGTTAAAATTTAATTTTTTTCTTGCAATAGCTTCTTTTTTGCAATCGCGTGTTGGTATTTGTTGGATATTTTAAGTCGTTTGTTGAATATTTTCCCAACTAAATTTTCAAACTTGAACGTGACAATTTTTAATTTATTGTTATTGCAATCGTTTGTTGGTTTTAATTGTTTGTTGGCTTTGTTTTGTCGTTTGTTAATATCTTCCCGAAACAAACTTCTTTAATTACCCCTGAAGGTATATTCCAAACATTAATTTTTTTTATTTTTTGTTGTTGCAATAGTATAATTTTTATTGCAATCGTGTGTTGGTATTTGTAGAACATTTTAACTTGTTTGTTGGTTATTAATATTTTCACAATTACATTTTCAAATTTGGACCTGAAGTTAGCCCCCGAGGTTAAAATTTTAAAATTTTTTTGTTTCAATAGTTTATTTTTTATGGCAGTCTTGTGTTGGTATTTGTTGGATATTTTAAGTTGTTTGTTGTTTATCAATATTTTCCCAATTAAATTTTCAAATTAGGACGCGACGTTAGCCCCCAAGGTTAAAATTTTTTATTTTTTTCGTCGCAATCGTTTATTGGTCAATTGCTGGCATTGATTAGCTATTTTTTTAAATTTGTTTGTTATTGGTATTTTCCCACTTGAATTTTTTAACGTAGGCATGAAGTTGCTTCACAACATTAAAATTGTTCATTTTCTTATTTGTTGCAATCGTTTGTTAGTTTCATTGGATCTTTTTGTCGTTTATTAGTTGTTAGTATTCTTCTAATTAAATTTTCTAATGTAAACGTCAAGTTGGCTGTCTAAGATTAAAACTTTTCTTTAACATTTTCTCATTTTTAAGTAGTTTTTGGCAATTTCTTGTTGGTTATTCAATTTTCAAATTTAGACGTGAAGTTAGCCCCCAATGTTAACATTTTTAATTTTTTCTTGCAATAGCTTCTTTTTTGCAATCGTGTGTTAGTATTTTTGGATCTTTTAAGTTGTTTGTTGATTAATAATATTTTCCCAATTCAATTTTCAAATTTGGACGTGAAGTTAGGCCCGCCAAGGTTAACATTTTTTATTTTTTGTTGTTGGAGTTGTTTGTTCGATTTATTATGTCGTTTTTTGATTGTTAATACCTTCAGAAATTCAATTTTTTGTTGTTAACATTTTTAATTTTTTGTTGTTGGAAACGATGATTCGATTTGTTATGTTGTTTGTTGATTGTTAATACCTTCAGAAATGAAATTTTTGTAATTAGGCCTGAAGGTATATTCCAAAGGCTAAAATTTTTTGTTTTTTGTTGTAGCAATAGTATATTTTTTATTGCAACCGTGTGTTGGTTATTAATATTTTCTCAATTAAATTTTCAATTTTGGACGTGAAGTTATCCCCCCCTCTCCCCACAGGTTAAAATTTTTTATTTATTGTTGCAATCGTGTGTCAATATTTTTGGATAATTTCAGATGTTTATTGGTTAATAATATTTTTCCAAATAAATATTCAAATTCTGACATGAAGTTAGCCCCCAAAGGTTAAAATTTGTAATTTTTTCTTGCAATAGCTTCTTTTTTGCAATCGTGTGTTAGTATTTTTGGATCTTTTAAGTTGTTTGTTGATTAATAATATTTTCACAATTCAATTTTCAAATTTGGACGTGAAGTTAGGTCCGCCAAGGTTAACATTTTTAATTTTTTGTTGTTGGAGTTGTTTGTTCGATTTACTATGTCGTTTTTTGATTGTTAATACCTTCAGAAATTAAATTTTTTAATTAGGCCTGAAGGTATATTCCAAAGGCTAACATTTTTTGTTTTTTGTTGTAGCAATAGTATATTTTTTATTGCAACCGTGTGTTGGTTATTAATATTTTCTCAATTAAATTTTCAATTTTGGACGTGAAGTTAGCGCCCCCTCCCCCCGCAGGTTAAAATTTTTTATTTATTGTTGCAATCGTGTGTCAGTATTTTTGGATAATTTCAGATGTTTATTGGTTAATAATATTTTTCCAAATAAATATTCAAATTCTGACATGAAGTTAGCCCCCAAAGGTTAAAATTTGTAATTTTTTCTTGTAATAGCTTCTTTATTGCAATCGTGTGTTAGTATTTTTGGATCTTTTAAGTTTGTTGATTAATAATATTTTCCCAATTCAATTTTCAAATTTGGACGTGAAGTTAGGCCCGCCAAGGTTAACATTTTTTATTTTTTGTTGTTGGAGTTGTTTGTTCGATTTATTATGTCGTTTTTTGATTGTTAATACCTTCAGAAATTCAATTTTTTAATTAGGCCGGAAGGTATATTCCAAAGGTTAAAATTTCTTGTTTTTTGTTGTAGCAATAGTATATTTTTTATTGCAACCGTGTGTTGGTTATTAATATTTTCTCAATTAAATTTTCAAATTTGGACGTGAAGTTTGCCCCCAAAGGTTAAAATTTGTAATTTTTTCTTGCAATAGCTTCTTTTTTGCAATCGTGTTTTGGCATTTGTTGGATATTTTAAGTTGTTTGTTGAATATTTCCCAACTGAATTTTCAAATTTGAACATGAAGTTATACCCCCAAGTCAAAATTTTTATTTATTGTTGTTGCAATCGTTTCTTGGTTTGTTGACTATTTTTAGTAGTTTGTCGATTGTTAGTATTTTCAGGAAATTAATTAGTCCTGAAGGTAGCTCCCGAATGTTTAACTTTTTAATTTTTTGTTCGAATAGATTTTTTTATTGCAGTCGTGTGTTGGTATTTATCATATATTTTAAGTTGTTTATTAATATTTTCCTAATTAAATTTTCAAATTTGGATCTGAAGTTAGTCACCAAGGTTAACATTTTTAATTGTTTGTTGTTGTAATCGTTTGATGGCTTTGTTTTTTCGTTTGTTGATTGTTAATATCTTTCCGAAATTAAGTTTTTTAATTAGGCCTGAAGGTATATTCCCAAGGTTAAAATTTTTTATTTTTTGTTGTTGCAATAGTGTTTTTTTGATTGCAATCGTGTTTTGGTATTTGTTTTTTAAATTTTTTTAACATTTTAACTTGTTTGTTGGTTATTAATATTTTCCCAATTAAATTTGGACGTGAAGTTAGCCCCCCAAGGTTACAATTTTTAATTTTTTATTGTTGCAATTGTTTACTGGTTTGTTGGCTATTTTTAATAGTGTGTTGATTTTTAGTCCTTTGTACGTTATTAATATTTTCCTAATTAAATTTTCAAATTTAGACGTGAAGTTAGCCCCTAACGTTACAATTTGTTGTTGCTATCGTTTGTTGGCTATTTTTAATAGTTGATTGTTAATATTTTCAGAAATTAAATTTTTTAAATTAGGCGTAAAGTTAACCCCCCAAGGTTAACATTTTTAATTTTTTGTTGCAATCGTGTGTTAGTATTTTTGGATATTTTAAGTTGTTTGTTGGTTAATAATATTTTTCCAAATAAATGTTCAAATTCGGACGTGAAGTTAGTCCCCAAAGGTTAAAATTTAATTTTTTTCTTGCAATAGCTTCTTTTTTGCAATCGCGTGTTGGTATTTGTTGGATATTTTAAGTCGTCTGTTGAATATTTTCCCAACTAAATTTTCAAACTTGAACGTGACAATTTTTAATTTATTGTTATTGCAATCGTTTGTTGGTTTTAATTGTTTGTTGGCTTTGTTTTGTCGTTTGTTAATATCTTCCCGAAACAAACTTCTTTAATTACCCCTGAAGGTATATTCCAAACATTAATTTTTTATTTTTGTTGTTGCAATAGTATAATTTTATTGCAATCGTGTGTTGGTATTTGTAGAACATTTTAACTTGTTTGTTGGTTATTAATATTTTCACAATTACATTTTCAAATTTGGACCTGAAGTTAGCCCCCGAGGTTAAAATTTTAAAATTTTTTTGTTTCAATAGTTTATTTTTTATGGCAGTCTTGTGTTGGTATTTGTTGGATATTTTAAGTTGTTTGTTGTTTATCAATATTTTCCCAATTAAATTTTCAAATTAGGACGCGACGTTAGCCCCAAGGTTAAAATTTTTATTTTTTCGTCGCAATCGTTTATTGGTCAATTGCTGGCATTGATTAGCTATTTTTTAAATTTGTTTGTTATTGGTATTTTCCCACTTGAATTTTTAACGTAGGCATGAAGTTGCTTCACAACATTAAAATTGTTCATTTTCTTATTTGTTGCAATCGTTTGTTAGTTTCATTGGATCTTTTTGTCGTTTATTAGTTGTTAGTATTCTTCTAATTAAATTTTCTAATGTAAACGTCAAGTTGGCTGTCTAAGATTAAAACTTTTCTTTAACATTTTCTCATTTTTAAGTAGTTTTTGGCAATTTCTTGTTGGTTATTCAATTTTCAAATTTAGACGTGAAGTTAGCCCCCAATGTTAACATTTTTAATTTTTATTGTTCCAATAGTTTGTTAGCTATTTTTAGTAGTGTGTTGATTGTTAATATTTACAGAAATTAAATTTTCTAATTAGGCCTGTTGTTGCAATCATTTATTGGCAAAGTTAAAATTTTTCATTTCTTGTTACACTAAATTTTAACAGTCGATTGTTAATATTTTCAACAACTAAATTTTTGTAATTAGGCGTGAAGTTAGCCCCCCCCCCCAGGCTAAAATTTTTAATGTTTTGTTACACTAAATGTTTTATTACAGTCGTGTGTTGGTATTTGATAGATATTTTAAGTTGTTTGTTGGTTATTAATATTTTCCCAATTAAATTTTCAAATTTAGACATGAAGTTAGACCCGTAATTTTTCATTTTTTGTTACTGCAATCGTTTGTTGACTATATTTAATAGTTGATTGTTAATATTTTCAGAAATTAAATTCTTTAATTATGAATGAAAGTAGCTTCCCAAGGTAAAAATTAATCATTTTTGTTGTTGCAATAGTTTAAATTAAAAATTTCCTACCAAATTATAATGCAATACAAATAGTTATTTATATCACTAGACCAGACATGACAGTTTTGTGATAGAATTGCGGGTCGAGACATAAGCCTAGGCTCGCAACTGCGAACACTCGCAAAACTATCGTTTCTGGACATGTGACAATTTTTTTGTATTGACGTTAATTTATTAGGTGATGCAAAGCACGGACTTATAATTTAAACTTTTCAGTCTAACCCGCTACGTCCGTCCGCTGTTAGAGTGAAGTTTTTTCGATCGTTTGATGGTCGTCTGTTGGTTATTATTTTCCCAAATAAAATTTTTTATTTAGACGTGAACTTAAGTTTCCCGCCCTCACCGCTAAAATTTTTTAAGTTTTTTTTTTATTGCGATTGTGTGTTGATATTTGTCAGATATTTTTAATCGTTTGTTTATTAATATTTTTCCAATTAAATTTTCAAGTTTAGACGTAAAGTTAGTCCCCAAAGTTAAAATTTCATTAGTGAATCGGTCGTTTAACAGATGGGCAAGGGCACGTTTTCATGAATTTATCATATTAATCATGTTTTAGAACCTGTAATGTCCAAAATCATTTGCTCGATGGCCAAAAACTTTTAGTGTCAGTGTTGGTCATCGTTTCAGACCTGTGTATAGTAAAAATATAATTTTGAAATAATGCTCATTTTAATAATTCATCCGAAGCATGAGAAACACCCCAACTACGGGACAATATGTATACTGCAATTTTTTTTCGTAAAAAATTATCAGCAACGGCTCATTAAGTATTTTTATGGAATTTCTTTAACTTTTTTACGACGATGGGGGACCGATTTGTAAAGCACGAACTACGAGACTATATGTATGTTGTAAGTAGGATTAGTATAAAATTCTTTTCCTAAAAAAATTCCCAGTAACGCTTGATTAAGTATTTCTATAATTTTTTTTAATTTCTTCATGACTATGGGGAGGGGGGCTTATTTGCGAAGGACAATATGCGTTAGTACAAATTATTTTCGTAAAAAAATCCCAACCTAAAATATTTTCATGGAATTTTTTTAATTTATTTATGACGAGGGGCATATTTGCGAAGAACAAATTAGGGACCAATATGTATATCGTGCAACGTATTTTTGTAAAAATGGACCAATATGTATATCGTGCAACGTATTTTTGTAAAAATACTGTTTTATTAAGTATTTTATAATTTTTTTAAAATTTATGACGATGTTTATTTGCGAAGCACAAACTACGGGAACAGCTTCGTAAAACGAAAAACGCTTCATTAAGTTTTTTTCACGTTTTAATTTCTTTATCACCATGGGGGAGGAGGGGGAGCTTATTTGAGAAACAACTACGGGACAATATTTATATTGCAAATGAGCATTAATACACATTATTTTCGTAAAAAATTCCTTGCAAGTGTTCATTAAGTATTTTTATGGATTGTTTTCGTTTCTTTACGACGATGGGGGCATAGTACGAACAACGGAACTATATGTATGTTAAGTGGAAATTAGTACGAATAGTTTCCTTAAAAAATTCACAGCAACGCTTCATTAAGTATATTAGTCCTTATGACTATGGAGGGGGGATTTTTTTAATTTCTTTATGACGAAGGGGGATCATTTGCAAAACACAAAATAGGAGGCTAATTATTACAAAAAATTGTTTTCTTAAAAGAAACGCTTTAATAAGCATTTTTGTATTTTTTTATTCCTTATGACTATGGGGGAGGTGCGAAGCACAAGGTACAGGGCAAATGAGTGCACAAATTATTTTCGTAAAAAATAGGCAACAACCCTTCATTCAAATAACTTGCATGGAATTTTGTTAAATTTACTTATGACGATGGGGCTTACTTGCGGAGCACAAACTACGATATAATATGTATATTCCAAATAAGAGTTAGCACAAATCATTTCTGTAAAAATTCCCAGCAACGTTTCATGAAGTATTTTATAAATGTTTTTAATTTACGACGATGGGGGCTTATTTACGAAGCCCACAGTACGGGACAATCTGACAATAGTACAATTTTTTTCGAAAAAAAAAAACTCGGGACAGTATGTGTATTGCAAACGACAGTACACATTTTTTTCGTAAAACATTCCGTGCTATGGATCATTAAATTTTTTACACATTTTTTAATTTTTTTATTACGGTGGGGGGCTTATTTGCGAAGCACAAACTCGAGACTACATGTACGTTATAAATGGGCTTAGTAAAAATTATTTTTCTAAACAATTTTTCAGAAACGATTAGGTATTTTTTATGAAATATTTTCAATTTATGACGATGCGGGGGAGGGCTTATTTGCGGAGTACAAACTACGGGACAATATTGATATTGCATATAAACGCCAGTCACATTATTTTCCTAAAAATTCCCAGAAACGGTTCATTAAATTTCTTACCGAATTTTTTTATTTTCTTTATGACAATGAGTGGCTCATTTGCAATGTACAAACTAGGAGGCTAGGTATATGTATGTTGTAAATGGGAATTATTACAAATTGTTTTCTTTAAAAAAATCCCACAAACGCTTTAATAAGTATTTTTATAATTTTTTTATTTCTTTACGACTAGAGGGGGAGGGGGCTTCTTTGCGAAGTACAAACTACATGGCAATGTGAATATTGCAAAGTAGTGATAGAACAATTTATTTTCGTTAAAAATTATCAACAACTGTTCATTAAGTATTTGTATGGGATTTGTGTAGAATTTTTTTAAATTTATTTATTACAAACCACGACACAACATGTATATTCCAAATAAGAATTATTACAACTTATTTCTATAAAAAATTCCCAGAAACGTTTCATTAAGTATTTTTTTTTTACTTCATGACGATGGGGGTTTATTTACGAAACACAAACTATGGGACAATATGTATGTAGCGAATGACATGCGTACATTTTTTTTTCGAAAAAAACTACGAGACGGTATATATATATATATATATATATATATATATATATATATATATATATATATTGAAAACGACAGTACACATTTTTTCATTTCTTTATTACGATGGGGAGGGGGTTTACTTGCGAAGTACAAACTACGGGAGTACATGAATGTTATAAATGGGCGTTAGTACAAATTATTTTTCTAAACAATTTTGCAGAAATGGTACATTAGGTATTTTTTTGTAAAATATTTCCAATTTATGACGATGCGGGGGCTTATTTACAAAGCACAAACTACGGCGGGACAATATGTATGTTGTAAATGACATAAGTACAAATTTTTTTTCGAAAAAACTACGGGACAATATCTGTACCTATAGCAAACGATAGTAAAAAAATTTTTTTTTAAATCACTGCTACGGATCATCAACTTTTTTTTTACACATTTTTTTAATTTGTTTATCATGATGGGGAACTTATTTCCGAAGCACAAATTACACGACTACGTGTTGTAAATGGGTGTTAGTACAAATTATTTTTTTATGAAATGTTTTTAATTTATGACGTTGCGGGGGCTTTTCGAAGCACAAACTACGGGACAATATTTATATTGCAAACAAGCGTTAGTACACATTATTTTCGTAAAAAATTACCAAAAAGGGTTCATTATGTATTTTTACGAAATTTAACAAAACACACACTAGGATGCTATATGTATGTTGTAAGTGGGAATTATTACAAATTGTTTTGTTAAAAAAAATCACCCAAAAGCCTTAATAAGTATTTTTATAATTTTTTTTATTTATTTATGCCTATAGGGGGTTTATTTGCGAAGCATAAACTACAGGACAATGGAATATTGCAAATGAGTGTTAATACACATTGTTTACGAAAAAAAATTCCCAACAACCGTTCTTTAAGTATTTGCATGGAATTTCCTTTAATTTATTTATGACGATAGAGGTTTATTACAAATTACGGAATTACATGTTCGTTGTAAATGGGCGTTAGAACACATTATTTTTGTAAATAATTTCCCACAAAAGATTCATTAGTATTTTTGGATTTTTTAATTCATGGCGATAGGGGGAGGGGAGAGCTTATTTGCGAAGCACAAACGACGGGACAATTGATATATGGCAAATAAAAATTATTTCCGTAAAAAATTCCCAGCTTCGATTCATTAGGTATTTTATAGAATTTTTTCATTTACGATTAATTTGGAAAGCACAAATTACGGAACAATATGTATATTGTTCATGAGAGTACAATTTTTTTTCGTAAAAAATTCCCTGCAACGGTTCATTAAGTATTTTTACGGAATTTTTTTATTTCTTTATGATGATAGGGGGCTTATTTGCAAAGTACAAACTACGGGGCATATGTAAATTGCAAATGAGAGTTAATACACATTATTTTCGTAAAACATTTCCAGCGACGGTACATTAAATATATTTATGTAATTTTTTAAACTTACCAATGACGATAGGAGCTTATTTGGGAAGCAAAAACTACGTAAGTATAGATGTTTTCATGTAAGTTCAGTTGCACGTCATTAATTTATGTTAAGTAGTCCCAACGTTCTAGATTTATAACGTACATCGGTTTTTTCGTGAAATTGCCTATATATGTGTTACAACAGGGAATTAGTATGAATTATTCTGGTAGAAACATTCCGGGCAACGATTTTTTAAGTAGTTTTATGAAATTTCTTTTGTGATGAAGGAGGGTTGATTTGTAAAGCATAAAAGAGGGGTTAGAAGAACTTATTTCCGTAGAAAATCCAACTACTGTGGATTACGCACTTTTTATAATTTTCTTAATTGCCACAAACCGATTAGGGGAAGAGGGCTAATTAGCAAAGCAAAAACGGGACTATATGCAAATTTTTTAGAAGGGGTAATACAAATTATCAAAATTATTCTCATAAAAAAAATCTTCAGCAATGGTCTGGTATTTTTTTCTTTTATTTGTTTATGAGGGGAGTTGGGGGGGGAGGGGGCTTATTTGTAGAACGGAAACCTGCATTAACCGAAGAATGATGTTTTACAATGAAACATATTGCCTTTTTTTTCATTTTAAAAGTCGGGGTTTTCAGACTCGTCCTTAACCCATAAATGGTATATTGTGCCATACTGTGAATGCCAATGAAAAAGAGTAGAAATACAAAAATTGTTCAATATACTTAGGTACGAGAGGTGGGAGGGCACATTTATTTAACATAATTTGTTATTAATTTTTAATCAGATAGAACTCATACATCCAACCATCAATTGTTTTTAGTTTTAACTATTTTTTGGTAACCGGCTTGGTGCAGTACCAATCAAAGTAACAATATGAGTAAACAGCTCTGTGTAATAAACAATTATAAATACAGTAATTATTATAGCAGACTTATTGATTTACGGCTTTCATATTTTATTAAATTATTCTGACAATTATTACTATAATATAAGCATTTTTATTATGAATAATAACAGTGAAAGCTTTCATTTTCATAACACATTGTAATGGTAAAGCATAAAATCTTCAGCACAACTAAGTTGCATTTAACCATATACGACAAACCTACAATTGAAGCGAATTCTTTACTACATATAACAATTAACATATGTATAAATTGTAATTATATATGTATATACACATAGTTCATAGCACTATTAACCAGAATAAAAATCATAATTATTTACATTCTACTGGAAGTTTCCAGCATTAAACAATGAAAATCATTAGTTTTTACATTGTTAGGTCACAAAATACGAGAAAAACCAATTAAATATAAATCTGCATGGTTTATTCTGCAATTTATTAGTCATAAATCAAACTGAATAGTTTATGAACCTTTCAATAATTATGATTAAGTACATTTCATAAAAAAATTCTTTCACCATTTTAAATGTAATATTCGTATTCAACCATGGTGTTTAAACTAAAAAAAATTTGAATTTAAAAAAAAATGATAAAATTTTTTTAAAATACTCATTGAATTTCCTGATTTTATTGTATTATAATTAGTTGATATACCTTTTTTTTTTAATTAGTCTATATCATTTTACCATACTTTATCGACTTACAAAAAAGATAAAACCTATTTTGATATTTTTATCTAAAAGTTTATACGTCAACAAATTAATATATATTCTGAAAAAATAATTCTCTTTTAATTTCTAATTTACATACGCGAATTTTTTAAGCGTAACTGACGTGAAACGTAAAAAATAATTAAGGTTTATACACCCCTTTAACTGGTAATCATTACTAAGTGTAAATTAATAACAAAACTCAGTTTTCAAAAACACTTATTTGACTTTTAACATCCCCTATAAAATAAGAATGCAATCAATTTAAGTAGGCTATACAAATGTTGCAGTCTCGTTATAATTAAAGGTAACAAACCTGTAGATTGCATTTCAAACAGGTTTGATTTCTCTCTTAAAATAAATTGCAACAAAAACCACTAAATTGATCTCAATAAATATCAATCAAAATAATTGCGTCATTTATGATAAATGAGATTCTCATTAAAATATGAATTTCAAATTCCACGTTTTAAAATAATTTTGACAGTTACTATCTTACCTTTTGATTATATTTCCGACGGTCTTTAGGAGCACGTACCACAGCAGGAGTCGTTTGACCATTCATTGCAACTTGCTTCTGTGGTAGTAACACTCTCTTCTCGGCTTGCACTTCTTTGGCAGAAACACTAGTCGGTGCAAGATTTCGATTAACTTGCCATGGATTTGTTTTGGGTAAAGGAGCTTCAATATAAACCTTTTTCGATTCCTGTGATACTTCTTTGTCCTTACCTTTATCGTGAGGTGTTAATACAGCATTACCATTATCCCGTTTATCTACGTTACCATTTACAATAATTTTATTCCCATGCACCTCTTTATTTCTATCTTTCTTTTTCTCATGTTTACGTTCCTTACGGCTGTGACTGACAACTTGTGTAAAGTTATCATCATCGTCAGGAGTTGTTGACGAAAGTTCTTGATTTGTCTGTGTGGCAGAATTATTTTTAATGCACTTAATTGATTCGGTTATTTCATTTGGTGACTCTTGTATGTTCTCCTTATTGCAACCGTTCTCTTTTTCCCCTTTAAAATTTAAAACGGCGTGTGCATAAGATGAGCCTGAAGGATCAGGAAGTGCACCCCCGGTTGTTTTTAGGGTTGCGATTGCTGTGGCGACGTGCGTTGACATTTCTAAAGTGTAATGGGTATTTTACAGCCACCAATTTATCTATAATCACTTTATTATCAGCTTCATTCAGTAATAAAAAGAACAATATGGAGTGTGACCATGATCACAAACGCATGGCCGTATCAACATACAAGCGCATACCGTCAATTCTTTAAACACCTTCAATTAAAAAACAACACAGTTCCAATCTTCGATATAAATATTATCTAAAATAAACCCGTTATAAAGCAAACTATTATCTGTTCAATCACTTAATATTATACATGCTTTATCCAATATGAAACTCACGTCTTCTTATTATTCAACCGTTTAGGGATTTTGTTTACATGTGATACAATGTTGGCTATAAATTCATACCAACTTTATAAATAAACACCGGCACAACAAATGTAATAATCCTGAAAGTTGTTACGTATTCAGTAACGGGACTTTTTCATTCAAAATATTACCATTGTTAAACAATAAGTATTACATGCTTAAAAATAAATAATTATGTGAGAACATTTTTTATAAAATGTGTAATCATGACTCAATCTTAACTAAAAAGGTTTTATTCAAATCAATTTCTTTATTTAATTATATTATTACAAATTATAAAACATGCTTAGTTTTTAATTAGAATTACAAATATATTCAAAATATGAATGCTTAAACTAATTTGTTACCAAGAAGACTACTAGTGTAGTCATTATTGTTACATATAGAGATGGTCTTTTAAAAAGTATAATTCAAATATTAATCACGTCTTAATTCACTAGAATGCAGTGGTGTAGCGAAAGGGTAGGAATGTACAGTGCCGTTCCTGCATCCAAAAACCGAAATTAGCGTTCCTTCATAAATTAAAGTTTCTAAATAAAAAATTTAATTTTGATATTTTTTATGTTAAAAAAGATACCCTAACGCGTTATAATATTTGAAGCTAAAGCCATTAATGATAATGGTAATACCCTTGTTTATACAAGTACTTACAAATTGTAAGTATTTATAGTTGAGGTACATACTTTTGTGTTGTAAACAATTATGTACCGCTTAAAACTTTTTATTTGATGAAGCGACTCGAGCGTCCTCGTCTACAGTGAGTCGTATACAATGTTTAGATCTAGGCAATGCAATATATAAAATGCAAACCAAGTATTGGAGACTAAAGATAAAGCGAGTGATGACTAACTGAGTATTGCTTGTCATTCTTAATTTCGTTAATATGGTAAATGTGAAAGTCTGAGTAAGGATATATAACTGTTTATTCGTTTTATAGGTATCTTAAAGACAAGATAATAGAAGCATGTTTTAAATAATTTTCAATGTTGATTACGATGTTTTGCATCTGAAAATACTCTGTTTTACTCAATCTTAAGTAATACACTAACTTATAGTTAACGTTACACTTTTCTTACTTTCTCATTCATTACGATATTATAAAACCTTTGATTGTGATATTTAATCTTAAAGAATTCTTTAGTTATTCAATTGTTACTAGTAAACATAAATGTAATGAAGTAATCCAAAGCAAAGAATTAACTTTCTTTTATGTAAGAATATCATAAAAGGTTGCTTATTTCACAGAAGGTTTGTGAGTACTTTTTAAAGCTATATCAACTTACCTGAATGTTAGGCAACTTTACAATAATTTCAATCAAGCAAGGAAGTAGAAGAAGAAATAAAGTTAATTAAGCTGGTTGGTTAATCACATGTTAAACGATCCAATTGATTTAATTTTGACATTTTAGGTCCACGATTTTTTGAGAATGGAAAAGTTTATTGTTGAGGTACATACCTGTCTATATCTGTGTGTTATAAACAATTATATTCTGCATAAAACTTTTTATTAACTAAAGCGATTTAAGAGTCATCATCCACAGTTAGTCGTGGGCCAAAAGTAAACTGTTGGTCTATTTATTTATAATACTTATATAACGCTTATAATTAGGCAGTGCAATCTATAAATATGGATACTAATTGTTAGAGACAATAGCAAAAGCAAGTTGAAACAAGATTAGTATTGTGTGTCGTTCTTAATTTTGTTTGTATGGTAAAAAGTCTGTAAGGTTATATAACTGATTAGATGTTCTATAGGTACCTTAAAAACAAGTTAGAAGCATATTTTAATAGTTGTCATGTTGATTACAATGTTTTGCATATGAAGATACGCTGTTTTACACAATCTTAGGTAATACACTAACATTATATCTGATATTACACCTTTCTTACTTTATCACTTGTTTGTATAGAGAAAAAGGTTACTTTATTTATTACAAAATTATAGCATTATTTTATTCGAATAATATTATTATTATAAAACCTTTGGTTGTGATATGTAATATTAAGGAATTCTGAAGTTATTCAATAACATAAATGTAATATACTAATTCAAAGCAAAAGATTAACGTTCTTTTATGTAAGACTGTCATTGTCGAAAGGTATCACTTTTGCTTAATTCACAGAAAACAGATAGGTATAATTTGGAAAATTGTAAGTTTTAAATCTACACCAACTTACCTGAATTACTTTACAATAAATTCCATCCAGCCATGAAGTAGAAGAAACAAAGTTGCTTAAGCTCATTGTTCATTAATCACATGTTAAAAGATGCAATTAAAGTAATTTTGACATTTTGGCTTTAAGTGTAGGGATTTTTTTCAATATAAAAAATTTTATAGTTGAGGTACATAGGTACATGTGTATATCTTTATGTTATAAACAATTAATTATATACTGCATAATACTTATTACTTGATGAAGCGACTCAAGTGTGCCTATCTACAGTGAGTCGTGGAACAAAAGTAAACTATGGTTAGTCTACCACATAATACATATACAATGGTTATAGTTAGGCAACGCAATGCATTAAAATGAAAACCAAGTATTGAAAATAATAGCTAAATCAAGTGGAGACAAGCTTAGTACTGAAAGTCTGTAAGGGTATATAACTGATTATAGGTACCTTGAAAGCAAGATAGAAACACAGTAAACTACTTATCTTTTTTGTTTTTTTTTTTAATGGTGTATTTTGTACGTTTCTCAAACTGTTATATTAATAGCAGGCTGATGTTTATGTTTTAATTTTCATCTTTCATAAAATTGTTTCAAAATCTTTAACAATTTTAATAGATATTACTACTGACGAGGATAACTGTAAGTGTTACTTTACATGATTTTTGTTTGAATAATGTGTTATATTACAAAACCTTTGGTTGTGAATTCTTTAGTTATTCAATTGTTACTAATAAACATAAATGTAATAAAATAATCCATAGCAAAGAAGTAACTTTCTTTAACCCTGCTGTTACCTTCGGATCTATATGACCCAAAATCAAATTGTTGTTTAGATAACTTTTTTGTTTATTAATATCTAAACTCCGTAGTTAATGACTTTGTTTCTAATTCATTGAAGAATGAGGTGGCTTGTTTGTTTTAATAAATTTTTGTTTCCTTATTTTTTTAAACATGATTGTTACATTGATGTTTCTCGGCTCATTATGACCCGAGGCTGTAATACATTAGTAGCACGTATAAATTTGTATTTCAAATTATTTTATATTGAAATTTGAGGATAGATAATATGCATATTATCACCTGCTTGTTCAAATGTACGTACCTATGCGAGTTACTGCAGCATTTTCGGCAGGTCTGTAACCGCGTGTGCACGTCGAAACAGGAACAGACTTGCAACTTGCAGCAAGTATAAATATCATATCGCAGTATGCAACTGACAGTTTTGTTTGTTACGTTGCAGAGTAAAGTGCGGTTTGTTGTACGTACTACTAGTTCTTCTAAAGTGCTGAAATAACAATAATGGCAAAAAAATATCTTTGTGGTGAAGACTTAGAAAAACTTATTGATAATTTGAGTGACATTAGTGACGATGAAGCTTCTGAAGAGGAAGATCATATCAGTGAAGATAGTGATTATGAACAGTCAGACGATGATTTTTTCGACGATTCTGGACGGACAAATCTTATGCTTGATGCCACCTGCTCAATCGGTTCAATCTAAAGATAATGCCATAATTTGGATGTTAGATCCATTTCCTCAATCAGGGTGTGCAACTAGTGCAAATATCATAAAAATCGCTCCAGGTCCAACTAGATACAGCTATGCACGAGTCCAGGATGTAAAATCTACATTTCAGCTATTTTTCAATAGTTCTCTGGAAAATATAATTTTGAAAATGACTAACATCGAAGGTCGTAGAGTGTACGGTGGCAAGAATTAGGTGACATTACGTTGCAGGCGTATATAGGTTTGTTACTGTTAGGAGGTGTTTACAGAAGTTTGTGGAATGCAGAAACAGGCAGACTTTATTATATATCACGCGTGTTACGGTTTGATAATAAAGAAGATCGTCAAGAAAGAAGGCTACGGGATAAGTTGGCTCCTATTAGAGAATTTTGGGACAAATGGGCTGAAATACTACCAAAATTGTACAATACTGGGCAAAACGTAACTGTGGACGAGCAGCTGGTTGCATTTAGAGGTCGTTGTCCATTCAAGCAGTATATACCAAGAAAGCCAGCAAAATATGCCATCAAAATATGGACGCTTTGTGATAGTGCAAGTTCTTATGCTTTAGAAGTTCAAGTATATACGGGAAAACCACCTGGGGGAAAACCTGAGAAGGATCAGAGGCTGAGAGTAGTTCTAAAGCTTACTTATGGACTAAGAGGTCAGAATGTAACTTGTGACAATTTCTTTACATCGTATAAATTGGGTCAAATTCTTTTCAAAAGAAATCTTATGTTAGGGACTGTCGGGAAAAGCAAGCCTGAGCTACCTATCATGGAAGTAAACAACGTTGTGCATACAAATTTTATTTTACTAAAGATAGCGCAGTTGTGTCTTATATTCCAAAAAAATACAAGAAGGTCATTCTAATGAGTACGTTTCATAACCGGAAACAAATAAGCGACAGAGAAGACCAAAAACCACAAATTATACTTGATTATAATTCTACCAAAGGAGCAGTTGATACATTATATCAGCTAATCGATGGCCCATAATCTTATTTTGCAACATTTTAGATACCAGTGCGTATAATGCTTT
Organism: Vesta saturnalis; assembly: GCA_036346205.1. Classification (NCBI taxonomy): domain Eukaryota; kingdom Metazoa; phylum Arthropoda; class Insecta; order Coleoptera; family Lampyridae; genus Vesta; species Vesta saturnalis. Next base: position 3,089,007 of record JARFJB010002143.1, on the reverse strand, counting down.
CGTCTTATGGCACGAAATAAATCCAGACTGGAATAAAAAGGTTTTGTTCAAAAGAAGACTGTTTTTGGAACAACTGGGCAAACAATTGGTAAATCCTTACATTTTGTCCAGAAAACATTTTCCCCGTAATGAACAAGCAGCTGCAATTGTAACAGCTATTCAACAACCATTGGTGGAAAATTCTACCGCACCTCTTCCTGGAACTAGCAACAAAAACAAACGAGCACGCTGCAAATTTTGCCCTTCTAAATGTGATAACAAAACTAATATGACCTGCATTAAGTGTAAAAAATATTTGTGTAAAGAACACGTGACCTATTATTGTCCCGACTATAAGAAGTAGTGGATCATATCAATTATTAGACATTTTTTATTCCGTTTTCTTTTTTTTATTTAAATTTGGTTCAATTTATTCTAAGTATCACGTTTCATATAAAAAACATTCATTAGAGAAATAAAGTTAATAAATGTATAAAAATTGTTGTTATTTTGGTTTTAATTCATATTTCAGGAGTTCGGGTCATTATGACCCGAAGGAGCACAAGTGTATAGTCTTGTCGAGGAGAACAGCAGGGTTAATGTAAGAATATCATTGTAGAAAGAGATAACAGACAGGTATAATTTGGAAGTTTGTGAGTACTCCTACACCAATATACAGTCCGCGCGGCCAAAGAATGCCTCGTGTCGCGCATGGATGTTCGTGCATTCGGCCGCACTCGTTAACGCAATAGCGACTGAAAGCATTATCAGTGACGTCGGTGTCGCGTTTTCAATATTTGTCTAATAAATTTGAGTATTATGAGCTTTAACATTCACATAGGACACAAAATGGTTCACTGTCGTTTTGTTGCAATAATTGTAATAAAGTTAAATTAACAAGTACGTATGTAAATTAATAACAGAAATAAATAATTAATTAGTGTAATACATGATAATAAACGCAACGCGCTTTTGGTGGCGACGCCACTGACATGCCGCGCTTAAGAGACTTGAAGTTGGACGAATGCGCATCCAACGTTCAGGCATTCTTTGGCCGCGCGGACTGTACCTGACTGCTAGATCCAGTGGCGTAACAATGGAGTGGCAGGACGGGCAAAATGCCACGGGCCCCCAGCCGGAGCACAAAGAAGATTTATGATTACAACATTTAGTAAAATTTATTAGTTTTATCTTTAATTAATTTAAGTTACCTACTTGAGTGCATACACAAGTTAAACAACAAAATGTATCAAAATTTGAATGCACTTATGATTTATAAGAAAAAGATATCACTCAGTTTTAGAACGTATCCGGTAGGTTATAAAATCCTCGCCACCTATCAGTTGTTATTCTCTTTTTACATAACGCACACGCTTACTTTTGTGCTTACTGTAAAATTGTGTTGCTGGCACTATTGAATTAGACGTGCGATATCCAATATGTCTACACGGTAAGATTTTATAATAATCGTTGACATAATCTAAAGATAACAATCATTTTAATCTATAAAAATAATCATTTACATTGTCGGTAGTAAAGGTTGAAATCAGCGGTTGAAATTAATATTTAAATAAGATAGTAATGATTGTCATCGCACATTTTAAAATCACTAATCATTTTTTTGACAATTGTAACCACTAAAACTACTTATGCTCCTTTTTCTTTTAATAACCCATCTCTTACAAATTATTCGTGTTAGAAACTATTAGGTCGAATAAAATATTCCACCTGTGACCTGTTAATGACATAGAGACAATCATATTTAAATATATACCTAAGTTAAGTACATAAAATTCGTATAACTACACGAGTGAAGCCGCTGCCGAAAGCTAGTACCATATATTATACATATATAAGGTTACAGCTACTAAAGGTACTATACTTCATTTTTTAACTAGCAGGAGTAAACTCAAAAGACTGATTTACAATATAAAATATCACTAAATTTAGTAACCAAAACTATGTGGCGCTAATTTTGAATTTTTAAGAATAGGTAAACATTGTTCACGGATAGGTTAGGTGATAGTAAGCACTACAGCGATTTTATGATATCTGTAAGCTCTATTTAGGATTAGTGATTTTTTGGTAAATGATATACTTTACGTAAGTGCGATTTTTGTAAACCATACAGTTTTGAACGTTTCAATTTTATTTTCAAATGAAAATTTTCCACATTAAGTACCATTTTACTTACTTCTGATATTGAAAACCCATTCAGTAAAGTTAAAAATTTACTTTTAAATTTACAGTTTAGTACAGTCCGCGCGGCCAAAGAATCCCTCGTGTCGCGCAATGGATGTTCGTGCATTCGGCTGCACTCGTTAACGCAATAGCGACTGAAAGCATTACCAGTGGCGTCGGTGTCGCGTTTTCAATTATTCGTCACCAAACCACAAGAAATTTTAAAATATTTTATTTATTTGAATTACATATGAACAGTAATAGTTTAAACATTTATAAAATAAAAAAATAACCATGTTGACAAGTAATAAATTTTATATTTGAATTACAAATGAACACAACAGTTTAATCATAATAAAATACTTATCTTTTTTGGGATTTTTTAATGGTGTACTTTAAATTATACAATCTAAACGTTTCGATAACACTTACAGTTATCTTCGTCAGTAGTAATGTTTGTTAAAAATTGTTAAAGATGTAGTAAACAATTTTGTCAAATTTGAAAAATTCAAACATATACATAAGCCTGCTATTAATATAACAGTTTGAGAAACGTATAAGCCAACTATAAAATTGTAGTAAAGAATAACTAGGTCATTAAAATTAAATATTGTTAAACTGCCTCAAAGATGACAAACCAGAACACTCTCTACGACGAAAACTAACAATGAAATTTGCCAGCCAAAAACACATTTAACAAAATTTAATCGAGTTATGATGTAAGTGTAAAGTTGTGAAAAACTTCAATTTTAAAATGATAGAAGCATTCACAAATCCAAACATTACATCAAAAATAACCCAGTTAAATCTAACAAAGAGATATCTTTATCAATAATTGGAAGTGTTATTAACAATGAAAAGCACAATGCAGAACGTTCTTTGTAATTTTAATTTCAATTTAATTTCAACTACTTATGTTAAATTATAGTGCTGTGGAAATTTAACATATAATTGGTAAAGCATTTGCTTCAAGGTCTAGGAAAACACAGCAAAAACCTAGACATACCAAAAGTTGAAAACAAATTAAAATCAAGGCGTATCATTATGCTCTTTTTTAATTATAAGATGCCAAAACCTATTTAAACGGAGATTTTCCTCTTGTCTATTAAAATTATTCGGGTGTTTATATATTTCAATAGCTTCACGTTGCAAACGAACATAATAATGGGTTTGTCTTGACAATATTTTCATATTGTCAAATTGAATGTCATGATTTAAATTATTCAGGGCATGGTCAGCCACAGCAGACCTCTCTGGTTGACCCAATCTACAAAATCTCATATGTTCTTTGCGTCTTGTATCAAAGCTACGTTTTGTGGTCCCGATGTATACTTTTCCACATGAACAAGATAACTTATACACTCCGGAAGATGATAAAGGGCTTGACACATCTTTAGGTGATCTTAAATGTTCTTTAATTTTTCTTGTAGGTTTAAAAATAGTCCTAATGCCATGTTTGATTAGGATTTTTCAATTCTATTTGTAACATTAGCTGAAAAGGAAGAAAAGCAGTACCAACATTAAGAACTGGTTTTTCTTTAAGGTTACGCCTAGAAGGTGTGATAACATTATTAATATCTGTAAGTGAATATCCATTATCTTGTAAGGATTTTCTTAAATATTTATATTCATCATTCAAAAATTCAGGGTCACAAATTCGTTTTGCTCGATCTACTAAAGATTTAATTACACTAATTTTTGACGTGGATGGTGGTTGGATAATTTATGAAGGTATCTATCAGTGTGTGTCGGCTTTCTGTAAACCTTAAAAGATAGTGAATTATTATTTTTAGATATTAATATGTCAAGAAATGGTAAACTTCCATTAGTTTCTTTTTCCATGGTAAACTGAATACTAGGATGTATACCATTTATAAAACCAAAAACTCATGCAGTGCTTCTTCTCCATGTCTCCAAATAACAAATGTGTCATCTACATATCTATACCAAACTGAAGGTTTTTTAGGTGTATTTTGTAACGTTAATGTTTCAAATTTTTCCATATAAAAATTAGCTATAACAGGACTAAGGGGACTACCCATTGCTACACCTTCAATCTGTTCATAAAATTTACTATTCCACTGAAAATAAGTTGTAGTAAGACAGTGCTGAAAAAGAATGGTTATGTCCTTTGGAAAAGATGATCTATGTATTCAATAGTTTCTTTTAGAGGTACTTTTGTAAAAGTGAAATAACATCAAAGCTAACCATTATATCACCCTCTTCAATTTTGAAACTATGCATTTTTTTCAACAAAGTCGGCAGAATTTTTAATGTAATGGGGTGTTTTTCCTATATGAGGTTGTAATAACAATGTAAGATGTTTTGCAAGGTGATATGTAGGAGAACCAATTGCACTAACAATAGGCCTTAAAGGAATATTAGGTTTATGAATTTTGGTAAACCATATAGTTTTGGTGAAATAGCTTCAGAGTTAGATAGTTTCTTCTTTATTTCTTCAGGAATAGATGATAATTTAATCAGCTCTTTAGTTTTTAAAAGAAACTTTTTTGTTGGATCTTTCGGTATTTCATGATAAGTTTCTGGTCCCAACAATTGTTCTATCTTAGTGTTATAATCGTTCATATTTAATATAACAGTTGCATTACCTTTATCTGATTTTAATATTATAATACTTTCATTGCGTTTAAGATCAAGTAAAGCATGTCGTTGACGAAAGGATAAGTTGCTCTTTGGAGGTTTTGTTTTACGTAATATGTTAACGGTGTTATATCTAACTTCATTAGCAGCATCAAAAGGTAATAATCTAATGGAGTTTTCGATGTTGGAAATTATATCTTCAAAAGGTATTACTCTTGGTGTTATCGCAAAATTTCCTCCTTTAGAAAGCGCTTCAATAGCATAATCTGAAACAACATTATCAGAAAGGTTTATAACTGTTTTCTACAATCAATAGATGGTCTATTATTTTGTTGTTTGTATAATTTATTAAATTTTTCTTTTGACGTTGACATGAGATGTCAAAATTTATTTCCATAGATTTAAACGTTATAGAATCAATTTTATCCCAATCTTCTTTATTCAAAATAGATGAAATTTCTAAATGTAAATATAAAAGATTTTTATCGGTGTTATCCAGTAACTTCCTAGTAATATGTATTTGATTACGTAGAAGAGCATTTTCAGTTCTTCTGTAAATATTATTCGCTTGTTAGTTATTAAAATTTCTTTAATATAGATAAACTTTGGGATAATCTTTTGGTCTCGGCATCGTAATAAAAAGGTGAGTGACGATAATAATTGTGCTTTACGTTTCCTTAATTTTTCAAATCGTCTGATAAAACGATAAGTTTCCTCCCCATAAAGGACTGAAATATGAAAATGTAATTCATTAACATTAATAAAATATTATCTTTTGATTTTTAATGGTGTACTTTAATATACAATAACGTTTCGATACATTTACAGTTATCTTCGTCAGTAGTAATGTTTGTTAAAATTGAAGATAGAAACATTTGTAAATTGAAAATTAACATATACATAAGCCCTATTATATAACTGTTATATTAATAGCAGGCTTATGATTAATTTTCAAATTTGACAAAATTGTTTACTACATCTTTAACAATTTTAACAAACATTACTACTGACGAAGATAACTGTAAGTGTTATCGAAACGTTTAGATTGTATAATTAAAGTACACCATTAAAAATCCCAAAAAGATAAGTATTTTATTATGAGTGTTAATGGTGAAAGTTTACATTTTCATACAACAGTTTAATCGTTTATAAAAATCTAAAAAGTATAAGTTCCATTTTTAATTATAGAAACAGAATAGGCTGTATTTTAAGAGTATTATTCAGGATTTAAAAAAATTATGATATTTCTTAGGAAATCAATTTTTATATTTCCATACACTTTGGGGAAAAGTTACTCAAACGGCGATAATTACCTACTATAATAATATTAAATACTACTAACAAATAAGTCACACAATCATTCATCACTAGACCAGCCACTTTCAGTTTCTGAATCGTCCTCCAAATTTATCACCAGTTTTTCGACTTGTACGTCAATCAGTATTTCGTTCTCTAAATATTTTTTTCCTGGTCGATTACCTTCTTACAGCACTTTTGCCAGTTTTCTTGAGTAACAGCTGCTAATTCTTCTTCCAACAATCTTCTAACGTGGTTGAAGTTAAAGGTGGCATTTCTCTTTGCAACATTATTTTTCACTTGAGCCCAAATCAACTCAATCGGGTAAGCAAATGCCATTAGCATTACATGCGCCGCAAAACTACTTATTTATTTTACTATGTATTGTGAAAGTATTTGTTGTTTATACATATTTGTCTAATAAATTTGAGTATTATGAGCTTTAAAATTCACATAGGACACAAAATGGTGCACTGTCGTTTTGTTGCAATAATTGTAATAAAGTTAAATTAACAAGTACGTATGTAAATTAATAACAGAAATAAATAATTAATTAGTGTAATACATGATAATAAACGGAACGCGCTTTCGGTGGCGACGCCACTGACATGCCGCGCTTAAGAGACTTGAAGTTGGACGAATGCGCATCCAACGTTCAGGCATTCTTTGGCCGCGCGGACTGTATAAATTACAAATTATTAAAATATAATAGGAAAAGAAATAAGTGCTTTACGGTGAACAAAAAATACTACGTACAATTTGTCTTAAATATGTGTCATACAAGGCTTATTATTGGTTACAAGATTTAAATCGATCTGTTTCATTCATTTATACAATGAGGAACAACACATCTGTGGTAAATCAGGACGACTTCTTTTAAAATGTTATCCAATGTTGGAAGTTCACTGTTGTGAAGGAAGTTGTGTATTATTTGTCGACCACATTTCTTAGTTGTCTCATCGTACATTGCTACATGTGGCCGTCCTCCAAAACTTGTAGAATGAGTAACAGCTCCAGTGTCTCTATATTCTTTCATTGTGCGGTAAACTGTAGATTTTGCTACTGCAAAAATGTATTTTTTAAAAAGGATAATTTAGTTTAAATTTCCTCTTACCTGCTGTATCTGCAATTTTCTTGACAATGGTGGTTATTTTCATTTGATGAGTATCAGACAAAATTTGCTTATACGTGTTTTAAGATGCACTGCTTCTCCGACACCAATAAATGACCAAAATTAAAGCGTGTACGTTTTTTTTTACAACAGATACATTCGCCTTGCTTGTGCTTGGCATAGAGTCCTTATTTAAAAAAATAGGTGCTTGATAAGAAAATACCGAATTTAGTTCTTAAAAGAACCGATTTGTTTAGTTGAAATTTAGGTAAACGGACATAAAACACAAAAAAAGCAAAAGAGTATATTAAAAAGTGTTTAAATACATCTATTTTATAGCTTAGGCTGCGACACCATTTCGGTGACCCCCTCCGTCACCTCCACCCAACTCTCCGGTCCCCGTTTACCTAACTCCACCCCTAGAGCTTCCTCCTTCTCCTGTGTGATTCGTCACGTAGATAAGGACATCCTAGCCAAAGAGATCCTGGATGCGATCGATCTTCCACATGCGAAGAAGGCCGTTCGCATCACCTCGAAGGTCACGAACACTCTAACTTCCCTAGTCCGAATGACAACTCCTTCCCAAACCACCCTAGAATACCTCCTCGCACGCGGTGTCGTCATGTTCGGGCGACACTACCGTTGCGAACCTTCCCTTATCCCACAACCTCTCCCAAAGCATTGTTCTACCTGCACGCAGGTGGGGCATACCGCGGAAGAGTGTCCTTCCCGCGCGATCCGCTGTCGAAACTGTGGCGAAAGTCACAGATCCTTCACCTGCAAATCCTATGCAAACCCAAGGTGTAACAACTGCGGGGATGCTCACCCTACCTATTCCTTTAAGTGCCGGAAGCGGCGGAAACCTCCCAGTTCCCCATCGAAGATGACATCCCTTGAACCCATCCTGTCTTCCTAAGAGTCCGACTCAGAAGACACCGCCCACCTCAAACCCACTCCCGATACCGATCCCCTTTCCGTTAAGGGCTTCCTGCAAGTCCTTACACACTCCCTTTTCCGCATGTTCCCTGACGGACAGGACATAGTTCTTCGCTAGCTAGACTCCCTCTCCCAAAACTTTTTCAACGGCGTATCAACGTATGCATATCAGGTACGCGGATGAAGGTAGCCGTAATCCGCCAACCCAATCCTTAACTCCTTCCCAATGGATATCATAGCAGGGACCGTTAATGCCAGGGGCGTGCGTCGGAATCGTCCCTTAATTAAACACTTTTTACACTCTCATAATATTCACATCCACTCCATCACCGAAACAAAGCTTACGCCAAGATGCACCCTTAATTTCAACACCTTTCACACTTATTCAAACAATAGCCAGCATGGAACCGCCCTATTAATTAAAAACTGCTTCCCCTCCGCTCCTTTTCAATTCCCGGCGCACCTACAGCATCTCGAATGCGTTGCTGCAACGGTGCACTTTCCCACTCATATAGTATTTATTTCCTATTACAACCCGCCAGGTCACAACACACTATCAGATGACCTTTTAATCTACGCTTCTAGCCTCCCTAATGCTGTTATCCTACGTGACTTCAATGCCCGCCACGTCCAATTCGGAGACACCGCAACGAATGGCAACCGTAACAGGCTATTATCCGCCCTGTTCCAGTTGCCACTCCTGCGAATCTTCAACACTCAACCAACCTATTTCGAACATTTAGGTGCCTCTGTAGTAGACCATATCATAGTTTCCGAACCCATAGCCCGCTATTTCGATCGTGAGTGCTTTCTAGGCACCACGATCACATCTGATCACAAACCGCTACTGGTCAAAACTTAATTTTGTCCTGCTCCCCCTACACCTCCTCAATACACAGTAATTAAAGATTTTTCTAGAGCAGACTGGAATGTGTTCTCTGAACACATCTCCAACAACCTTCCTACACCCAATCTTCAAACGACCCAAGATCTCGAGAGAGCCATTAATGACCTAAGTTCCGTAATTGCGGAAGCGGTCGAAATCTCAGTGCCATTAAAAAACATCGACATCTCCCGCAAGCCGCTCCCACAGCACAATGTGAACTGGATCAAAGAGAAAAGACGAATATATCGTCAATTCTTGCGATCCAGGGATCCGGCTCTCAAGACCGAATACAATCGCCTTAGCGCGTTAATCAGGCGAGAAACCAATACACACACTGAAGACTCCTGGAGCAAGGCAACTTCCCATCTAGATTATAGAAATGGTAAACTCTTCTGGCAACAGTTCGATAGGCTGAACAGAAGAAAAGTAAACCCAAAATCCCATCTAACCGACCTTCAGGGGAACATAATCTCCTCCGACCAAGAAAAGGCCGATTTCTTTGGTCACCACCTTCAATCCATTTTTCAATCCCCAGATGATCCCCAGTTCGATAACCGGTTCAAGGCACTCCTCGAGGGTCACCTTGAAGAATTCCGCAACCTTAACCTTCCTGAAACCCAACTCGATAACGAGAGTCCTTTTTATGGCCCTATCACGCCCGACCAGGTCCAAACATATTTAAAAAAAGTGAAAAATTCAGCCCCAGGTCATAACGGCCTAAATAGGAAAATCTTCCGGCACCTACCTGACCCAGCCCTCCGTATACTTCCCGACATTTATAACAAATGCTTAATCCTCTCTCACTTCCCGACAGACTGGAAATCGGCCTCCACCGTCATGATACCGAAACCCCACACTGAAGTAACCCCACCCTCCTCCTATAGACCCATTTCCCTCGTGTTGCCTCGGAAAACGCTTCGAGCAGATTCTATCCAGGCGACTCAGGGACCACCTAGAATTTAACGACGAAGCTGCTTACAGAGACCAACAGGGCATTCAATCACAAGCAATGCAATCTGGCTGTGTTTCTGGACATTAAGCAAGCATTCGACAGGGTCTGGCACGCCGGTCTCCTGCACAAGATCCGTAACCTCAATATACCCCTTCTCCAAACTCCTACTCTCGTACCTGATCAATCGGTCAGTTCGAGTCAAAGTAGGGAAAACCTTCTCCGATCCTTTTCAACCTACAGCAGACGTACCGCAAGGCCCTGCCTTGGCCCCGATCCTATACACTATCTTCGTATCCGACATTCCCGAAGTCACACAACCCGGAGTAGTCGTTGGGCAGTTTGCTGATGACACCGCCTTCTGGGCGGTTAATCGAAACAGCGAAACGGCCTCCCGCCTCATATCGAAAACCCTGCTTAACTTCTCCAACTGGGCTAACCAGTGGACAGTCTCGGTCAATCCCACCAAAACCCAAACTATTCTCTTCCGCCATCCTAATTACACTGAAGATAAGTTCCCAAAGCTAGCCTACAGAAATGTTTCCCTCGCCCTAAATCAAGAAAGACTCCCACTTCAAGATCAAATCACCTACCTAGGAATCCTCTTTACTAGAACCCTCAATTGGCTCCTCGATGTCAAAAAACACGCAATGAGATTAGGAACCGCGCAAACCTACTGGGCGCCCTCTGGGTTAGAATCAGAGGTTGCCACCCAAAACACTTCTACACACTTATAAAACATACATCCGTCCTGTAATGGATTTCCGATCACCAATATACACCAATATAAACCCCAATCACCTTTCCTCTATCGCCTCCTGTGAAGGCCGAATCCTCAGACGCATACTCAGGTTACCTCTCAGGTACCCTAGCGACCTCACAACACAACACGCAAACATACCAACCATCACACACAGAATCCAAACACTACAGAAAAACTTTGCACATAAAAGAATCTTCGGCGACACTATCCCTACCAAAGAAATCCTTACCACACCCCAAAAGGTCTAAGTACCATAAAAGGAAGCTCAATTGGTTCACAAACCTAAAATTCAAATATTTAAAATTTTGAACTAGAAAAAAAATTTCTACGTAAGGAATGTTATAATCACAGGTAACCAAAAGAATTAGCTAATCCCATTTTTCATTAATAATAATGTTGTATAGAGACCACACGTCTTGGACCAGTATTAAGCAGTTGCTACAGATACATCTCATATCCTATTAGTGTTAAAAATTGGTTGGTGGTAACGAAATTTAACTGCTTACGGTAGTTTTTGGAGTGTTGTATATTCCGGAAAGGCTACTATTGCCGATGCTAATACAAAAAAAAAGGTACATATCTATTATTTGCACAGATAAAACAGGTATATGCTAAAACGTCTTCTCGGCAACAGTTTATTGAACGTCGCAATATTTCACAACATAATTTGACCAAGAAAAAGTTACATGGCTTCAAAATTGTCTGAAAATATACAATAGGCAGTATCTGCTTCGAACATTAGTATTGTACTACTTCAAGTAGCGAAAATAGGTTAAATCCACGTGAGCATACCTTTGTTCTTGACAGGAACACACCGAACATATCTCTTGTACACGTTCGGCAATTCATACGAATTTTACCCAGTATTACATTTTACAGACAATTAGTAAAAAATACGGTTATCTAGGTATAGTACACAAAGTAGATTTACAATTTGATGCAATTGTAAAACTAAAAAAACAAATTTGAACTTACCAAACTTGTAATTGCAAACAGCGATTTTTTTCATTAGCTCCATTTTAATTATTTTCTTAATATATTGCCCAATTACCATATTAATACGTCAAATGCAAATAATAACGACATTTATTTAAAAACGATAGAGTGCCATCTGCGTAAATTATTCTACACAAAGCACCACCTACACAACAATCATTTGTACTAGAAAAACCGCAATTTTTTAAAAATTTATTGTTTTAATATATTGCACAATTACTATATTATTACGTCAAATTCAAGTAATTACTGCATTTATTTAAAAACGATAGAGCGTCATCTGCGTAAATTATTTAGAGTCCCTGTATATGTCATATACAGGGACTCTAAAATTATTTTACACAAAGCACCACCTACACGACAATCACTTATACTAAAAAACCGTTATTTTTAAAATACTTCAAAATTAAATTACATTTAAGGAATTTCTTTTATAATTAAATTTTTTGTTATTTACGTTTGTTTAAATACCTATATATGTGTTTACTGTTTACTTTCTTTTTTGAAAAATAGTAATTTAAATTAATATTGAATTATTATAAGCTTTGTTATGAACGAATAAGTACAACAGTAAATATGTAATTAATAAATTAATATTAGATTAAAGTAAGCCTAATAATCACAATAGTGAATCTAGTTAGTATGACAAGCATACTTCAAAGGGAAGATCGACTAAAATAAGATCCTGTGGCAATACACACAATCTTAAGAAGGCACTCATTCAGACTTATTTGTAGAATAAAGCAGAGATCAAGGTATCATTGGTTTCAAATGATTCTTAACACCGCAAAGCTATTTGTTTGTGTCTATCAAGGCATTGCGTTTGTTTGTTGTCCCTATAAATTTATTTAAAAATAAAGATTTAATACATCTTTGGCCTCAAATGATGCCCTACACCACAAAACCATAATATTTAGTTCTTTGGTCGTTTTTCAAACAAATGTAGTGTATAAATTGTGGGGATCAGGGGTATCTCTGATTAATACCCTAAACAGTAATTTTAGGGAATCGTCGAATAACTTCGCCGCTGCAAAGTAGGACAAGTAGAACACAAACTGTCAAAGAGTTTAAAGACCACCACTACAAAGAACAAGATTCAGAGAAGCACTACTACAAAGAACAACACCATCGAGAGCAGCGTCAGGACTACAGGTACAGTTCAATAAAAAAATTACTTTACTAATAGTGTAATTTGTGTTTTATTTTAACTTTGTTCTATACATTTTTATTGGGTCTCTTATTTCCAAGGCTGAACTCACACCAACTAAAATGTTCAAATATGGCCGCCACCGTTCTTTCGTTAGGGTTGTTTTCTCAACCCTTGCCCATCCCGACCGACCACTTACACCCACAACACCTTCCTACTTCACCGTGCCACATTACCACTACAGACACCTACACGAACACGAACAAACTCCAACACCTCCACAGTCTCTACTGCATCTACACGCACACACCTCAACAACCGCACACAAACCTAGTACATCAACATGACTACCCTTACTACCTACGCCACCTATCCCAGCCGCACTTACACGATCCTCCCTTTCGAGATTTGCATCTGCAATATTCCGAAATCCGTCACCCCACAAAACTTCTTGTTCACATCCCTTAAATCCCTAAACCTCCCATAGAAGAACGTTACGTTCAACTACAACCATACCTGTCTCCTAGAAACCTCCTCTACCATACAGGACTTTCTTAGTCCGCCTCATCACACCCTTCTCACCATTGATTACCTTTTTGCACAGGGAGTCTCTAAGTTTGAGGGTCATTACCCAGTAAACATTTCCAAACCCCTGCACAACTCCCCAAGTATTGTACCATCAGCACTCAGGTTGGATATACTATTGTCGAGTGTGCAACCCCAAATCATCCGCTGCCCGAACTGGGGTGAAAGCCACAGATTAACATCAGGTTAATCATCACCACCACCAAAGTGCAACAACTGCGACGGTGCTCATCCCATCTACTCCTTTGAGTGCCAGAAGAGGCAGGACCCTTCCAGTTTCCCGCAGAAGATGGCAATACATAACCCTATCCTTTTCTCGATGAAACCGGCTTTGAAGACACAGCACACACAAAAACATCTCCAGACACTGAAACGCTCACCATAAAACACTTTCTACAGAGCCTTTCACACATCCTGCTCAATATCTTTCCCAACCAGCGTACTAGGGTTAATCGTGTCTTCGACGTTACATCCTGCTCCTATTTCCAACGGAGAACCTTCGCATGCGTAAAGACATGCGTGTGAAGGCTAACGTTTTCCGAAAACCGACTCCTTAAATCCTACTATTTTGGATATCACAGCAAGGACAGCTAACGTCAGAGGAGTTCGTCGGAAACGATCATTACTTAAACACTCCAAAAACATAACATACACATCCTCTCAATCACAAAGACAAAAGATGCACATCTAACATCAACAACTGCCACTCCTACTTACAAAGCAGAACACAAAACGGACACCGTGAAGCAGCCCTTATCGTCAGAAATCGCTTTCCGTTCACTCTCTTTCAATTATCTCCGCACATGTGTTGCTGTTACGGCGCACTATTCTACTCCCATTGTTTTCTTTTCCTATTACAACCCACCGGCCCCATTACTGTTTCTGATGATCTACTAATTCACACATCCATCCTACCCAATTCAGTCATCTGAAGGGACCCACCACACACAATTTAGTAACTCCACATGCAATGGTATCGGAATCAGGCTTCTATCGGTCTTATTGCAGATGTCACTTTTGCGAGTCACCAACACAGAACCCATATCTTTTACCATCTCGGTACCTCAATAATAGATCACATCCTCGTTTATAAACACATAACTCATTATTTCGATCGAGTGTGCTTTATAGACACTACGATCACTTCAGGTCACTTGCCACTACTGGTAAAAACTTTATTTGATCCAGCACTTTGGACACATACAGTCCCACTGAAAACAATCGATATGTCCCACAAACCGCTTCCACTGCAAATCGTGAACAGGATCAAGACAAATTTATCGTCTATTCTTACGATTCAGGGATCCGGCTCACAAGGCAAATACAATCGCTTCAACGCCTTAATCAAGAGTGAATCAAACACACACCGAAAACTACTGGACGAAAGACACTTCCGAGTTAGATTACCATAATGGAAAACTCTTCTGACAACAGTTCAATACACTGACCGGCAGAAAAGTAACTAATTCCCATCTTACTGACTTATAGGGCAACCTAATTTCCACAGGTCAAGGAATGACCGACTTGCTCGGTCTTCACTCACAATCCCTTTTCCGATCCCCGAAGATCCTCAATTTGACATCCGGTTCAAGAGACTCCTAGAGACTAACCTTGAGGAATTCCATAACCTACACCTTCTCGAAGTTTATTTAGACAACGGGAGTTCTTTATGTCCCTACCACGCCCGATCTGGTCACCGGGTACTTAAAAAGACGTAATTCCGCATCAGGTCAAGACGGCCTTAACATCAAAATATTACGACATTTACCTTCTTACCTAACCCCGATTAACAGAAACCAACCCCTTTTTCAACCGTTGAGATGTTGGGTTTGCAATATCCCAAAATCCATAACCACCCACAAAATCCTCTTTAGCTACTTGAAATCTTTGAACCTCCCGTAGGCGAACTTAACGTTCAACCATAACACCTGCACCTTGAAATCTTCTCTCCTTTACCGAATGGTATGCAAATTAAGCTGCGTCACAATTTCGGTGGTCCTACTGTCACCCTAACCCAACTATCTGGTTTACGTCGCACAGACACCACTCCTATACCTCCATTTTTTCTGCGCGATTCTTCACGTAGATAAGGATATCCTAGCTAAAGAGATCCTAGATGCGATTGCTATGCCATCTGTGCTCAAAGTCATTCGCATCACCTCGAATGCTACCAACCAACCTATGCCCATAATCCGCCTTATCACTTCATCCTCTACTACCCTAGATTTCCTCCTCGCAATGGGAGTCACCACATTCTGGCGATATTACCATTGCAAAGGTTCTTTAATCCCGAAAGCATTTCTCTACCTGCACGCAGGTAGGCTATACCACCGAAGAGTCTCCTACCCGCACCACCCGTTGCCCCAACTGTGGCCAAAGTCACAGATCCCCTCCTGTAAATCCGCAGCTAACCCAAAGTGTAACAACTGTGGGGGAGCTTACCCTGCCTACTCCTTCCAGTGCAAAAGCGACTGGAACCTCCCAGTTTGTCATCGAACATGGCAATGCCCGACCCAATCCTGTCTTCCTAAGCGTCTGACTCGGAAGACACTGCACACTTGAAACCCACACCAGCCACTGAACTACTCACCATTAAACACTTTCAACAAAGCCTTACCCCACATTCTATTCAGCATGTTTTCCAACCGGCGTATTAGGATAAGTCCGAGACGTTACCTTCCCCTCCTGCCTGTCAACGGAGAACCTGTCTGTCACGCACGTGTACGAAGGCTACCATTTTCCGAAACCCTACTCCTTAAATCGTACTATTATAGATGTCATAGCAGAAACAATTAACATCAAGAGCGTTCGTTGGAAACGCTACTTACTTAAAAACTTACTTCACGAACCCCACATACGCACCCTCTTAATCACTAAAACAAAACTAACAGACAGATGCACACTGAACTTTAACACTTATCACTACTAACTACAAAACAGGTACCATGGAACCGTCCGCATCATCAGAAATTGTTTCCCGTCCACTCTCTTTCAACTTCGTGTGCCCCTACAGCATCTCGAATGTGTTGCTGTAACGGTACATTTTTCCACTCCCATTGTTTTTCTTTTCTTACTATAACCCTCCCGGCCTCAATACGTTTTCTGATGACCTTCTAATTTACGCTTCCAGCCTTCCCAACGCAGTAATCCTATGTGATTTCAATGCCCGCCACACGCAATTCGGTGACTCTAAAAGTAATGGAAAGGGAAGCAGGTTACCATCGGCCTTGTTACCACTTTTACGAGCCACCAACACATGACCCACATTTTTCGAGCATATGGGTACTTCTATAATAGATCACATCCACTACGAACACATCTCACCTACTATCACTTATAAAAACTTTATTTAACTCAGCTCCTCAGCACTTCCGTTACAAAGAATAATATAAGATTTTTCGAACACAGACTGGAATACGTTGTCTGGATACATCTCCAACAGTTTCTCCACACCCAATAGTCTAACTACCCAAAATCTCGAGAGAGCCATGAAAGATTTAACTTTCGTAGTTACAGAAGCGGTCAAAACCACAGTACCATGGTAAAACATTGACATTTTCGGCAAACCGCTCCCACGGCAAATTGTGGAATGGATCTCAGAGAAAACGCGAATCTATCGTTAATTCTTATGATCCAGGGATTCGGATCTAAAAACGGACTTCAATCGGTTCAATGCCTTAATCAGACAAGAAACAAACAAACACACCGAAGATTCCTGGACGAAAGTCACCTCCGAGTAAGATTACCGAAATGGACTTCTACCAACAACTCAGTAGACTGGCTTGAAGAAAGGTAACTCCCAAATCTCATCTTACAAACCCACAAAGCAACATAATCTCCACCGATCAAGCAAAAACAGACTTCTTCGGTCTTCACTTTTAATCCATTTTCCGATCCCCCGAAAATTCTCAATTTGAAACCCAGTTCAAGGAACTCCTAGAGAGTCTTGAAGATTTCCGTAACCTTAACCATCACGAAATTTATTTGGACAACGGAAGTCTCTTTTATGATTCATCATCAAACCCGACCAGGTCAAAGCTTACTAAAAAAAGGACGCAATTCTGCTATTGGTGAAGACGGCCTTAACCGTAAAATACTCAGACATTTGCCAGACCGAGCCCCTAGATTACTCACCGACATCTACAGCAAATGTCACTATCACATTTTCGGACGTACTGGAAGTCGGCTTCCGTCGTCATGACACCCAAACTGCACTCCGACCTTACCAAACCCTCCTTCTATAGACACATCTCTTTCTTAAGCTGCCTCTTAAAATGCTTTGAGCAGATTCTGGCCAAGCGACTTAGAGACCACCTCGAATTCAAAAAACTCCGCTCTAACAGCCAACCGGCTTCCGTTCCTATTGAACGCGTCACGATCCTTTGTTGAAGCTGCTTACAGAGACCTCCAGAGCATTCAATCATAAGCAATGCAACCTGGCTGAGTTTCTGGATATGCAGCAAGCATTTGGCAGGGTGTGGCACGCCGGTCTTCTTGACAAGATCCGTAATCTAACCACCCTTGATCACTTCTTCAAACTTCTACTCTCGTGTCTAACTAATAGGTCAGTTCGAGTCAAAGTAGACCACACCTCCGATTCATTCCAACCCGTAGCAGACGTGCCCTTTGCTAGAAATACTTGGTTCGCTCATTCACATCAGCAATATGCTGTACAAATCTTCACATGTCGTACTAAACGGGCGCAATACGCATACTTTTACTCGGCTTCTAAACCAGTTTTCATTTCACTTATGATATGAAACAAATTAAGGTAGCCGTTCATCCTTCTTTAACACGTTAGGCTAAACTTAACCTGTTCAGGACCATAATTAAAAAAAAAGTAACTCCAAAGTTCATGAGTTTAATCATTTGTTCCTCGATGCATAATTGTAAGAAGCATCCTATTTTACTTTCAGTAGAAATAGAAGATACAATTTTAATTTAAAAAGAAATAATCATAATCGACAACAATAACCTACGTTTATATGAAAATGTAAACTTTCACCATTATTATACATATTAAAATACTTATCTTTTTTTGGGTTTTTAATGGTGTATTTGTATATTAAGGTTATACAATCGACCGTTAGAGGGTGTTCTGATTCGTCATCTCCAAGGCAGTTTAACAGTATTTAATTTTTTTAATGGTTTAGTTATTATTTATTTACTAACATTGTATTCCATAGTTGGCTTTATACGTTTATCAAACTGTTATATTAATAGCAGGCTTATATTACGTATAATATATAATATTACTACTGACGAAGAAAACTGTTAGTATTATCGAAACTTTAATATACAAATACACCATTAAAAACCCAAAAAAAGATTTTAACCCAAAGTTTATAATTATATTTATCGCGTCAAATTAGGTTCGTGATCGAAGCTCGAAATCTGAACCACTACACGCATTATTTCAGGTTATTCGGATTGAATATCGTTCGGTAGCCTATATAAGAGTGTACCGAGCTAAACTCTTAGACCGAGCTGGTAGCGTAGTGGTGACATGATCTGCTTAGTATTCGGGAGGTAATGGGTTCTATTCCCGTTACCGTCTACCTTGTATGAGGTTTTTTCAGAGGGTTTTTCTCATACACATGTAGCGGCATGGTCACTGCGTATATGTACACCATGTGCGGCTGCTTAGGCGAATTCTGGGGTAGTATTTCCCCCCTCAGAACCCCATAATAGTTCCTTCCGATCCTATCCTGACCACACCCATCCTTAATCTCACCATACATATATACGTAATGTAAGTATGTATGCTGGGAATCCATGATTGTGGCTGAAGGAGCTCGGAAAGTTCGAGCAGCCCGTCCTACTCCTTGGTGAGGGAATGAAATACGTGACCTTTCCTTTCCTTTCCTAAACTCTCGGTTCTGTAGCAGGTAGTAGGTATGGTGGTTACATCGATTAAAATAAACGTTAAGTTATAACTTGCTTCTGATTGGGTACTTGGTACACCTGTTTAATTATCGGTGTAAACTAGGTCACCGCATATTAAACAAAAACAATCTTTGCCAAATTAAAAAAAAAGCTGTGAGTAATCGTATTATATCATTACTTTAAAAATAAGGGTTAACTTTAAAAAATTGTAGACGTTGCAACAGCGCAAAAAGGTGTACCTACCATATGTTTGTTTGGCTTTAATTTGTTATTGTGATTAATGATGTAGACAACTCGGATTTGGGCGTGTTTTTTTTATGAGAGCGTTAAATTAAATTGCTGAATGAATTTTGACTTTATCAAATAATAAGTGAATCGCTTTTTCGTTTAAAAGTAATTTGTAAAAATGGTGTTGCTTGAATCTTGCTGGTCACCATGTATTTGGACGGACAGTGTAAAATCGGGATCCAATGCCATTGCTTTCTATACTGTGGCATTTTCTCTTGTTTTAATGGCTTTTACTGCATTCGACATGAGTGGTGGAGATTCAACTCAACTATACAACCCCTTATTTGAAGCAGACGTACGTTTATGTATGTGTCGATCATTTTAAATTCCTTTGTTTTGATCCTTTTAATTTTCAGCAATGCAAGTTGTAGGTGGAATTTTAATTCTGTATTTCATAGCATTAATTGTGTCTTCTGCTTTAATGGTAGTGGGAATTAAAAAAATGAATCGTGGAATGATGATTCCTTGGCTTGCAGGATTTGCATTAGCGATCATATTTCAACTTATATTTGGATTATGGCTTCTTGGTGGATATTACATTTATGTAAGGTAATTCGTTATAACTGCCATTAATAAATTTCTCATTTTTGTAGCTGGACACAGTTTTTTATACACTAGTTGACTGGCTATGGATGGCCTATAATGTAAGGTATAATATTTATAAAGCTAACTTGTAATACATGTGTTTTAGATTTATTGTTGGCTTGTTGTTTTTTCTCAATATCAAATATTTGCAAAGATGGCATCCCCAAACATCGAACTATTATGGCCATAAGAAGAAAGTTTGTATATTGCAGCTT
Organism: Vesta saturnalis; assembly: GCA_036346205.1. Classification (NCBI taxonomy): domain Eukaryota; kingdom Metazoa; phylum Arthropoda; class Insecta; order Coleoptera; family Lampyridae; genus Vesta; species Vesta saturnalis. The sequence goes on along the minus strand of JARFJB010002143.1, from coordinate 3,068,603 downwards.
TATTGTTAATATATTTCCGTCCATTTTACAAATAATTTAAGAGATATAAAAAAAAAATGTTCACTAATGTTGAAATTGTTTTTAACAGTATTATTTAATTTTTGATAATTTTAAATATTTTGTGATATTGAAATGAATCTTTTTATAATACATATCTAAAAGGTATAGGACTATACTGTTATATTAATTTTGTATACTTTTAATAAAATTCATTAAATAGAATTGTTTTTTTTCAAATTCTAAATAAAAATATCTGTGAATTCAGTCAATATGTGATAATGCAGCTGCTCTTATGGGGAAATCGCTGAACACCATTAATGATTTGTATATGTGCCAAGAAGTATGTATGCAGTGTTATAATTTCAAGAAAAGTACCGTAGATCCAAATTGATGAAGCCAGATTTTGTGGCCACAGAAAATGGTCGGTTGTTAAGTGGTGACGTAGTAGCAGAATCTGAAGACGGCGATGCTGAAGTCTAAAACTACGGGAATCATGGTGCAAGAATCGATGGCCCTTGTGTATTTAGAATGAAAAAAAGACGATTGTTGCTACTTTATGGTGGAGCTATTTTGTTGCCAATAATACAATAAGAAGCTGAGTTGGGATCAGGTGTTCACGAGTGGCCATCATATGCAAATTTGAATCAACTCGGTTACTAATGTAAGACCATGAACCGTCAGGAAAATTATGTAGATGCGATGACAGTAGCCCATACTCGAGGAGTCGAAAGATTTTGGCTGGACGTAAAACATGTCACCATTTACAGACTCATTGTTATTAAGTAAATAGGTTGATAACTTGCTTGTTGTGCTTTAAGATGATAGACAAGCATACAGGTAATGGGTATTCTTTTATATGTTATGATTTGTTTGTTGCATTTTAGGATTATATTAATCAAGTAACAAAGTGTTTTCTTTGATGTACAGCAAAATGACAGTAGCAACATTGTAAATTCAGTGTTAGTTATGTAGTTATAATCTGTTATGTTAAAATTGTGAATGTAAATGAATTAAAAATGGTATTGAAATTAAAAAAAAGTTAATCTTGTTAACAAATAGATCATTAGTATGTTAAATAGTTTATAAAAAGTAGCCAACTAAAACTGCTAATTGCATTTTAAAGTCCACACATAAAATGATTTACATATTACGAACAGATTGTGTATCTGTATATATCCCCAATTTTTTATTATTTTTATTTTTATTTTACTGCTCTAATAGTCTATGCATAAAAAAACGATACTGACTAATACACTTCTCTTTATTCGTTAATTATCAAAACACAAACATCATAAGTAACAATAATATTTATTGTATGGGTGTACCATAAAAGCAGTATAGATCAACTCATCACAATATACAATTTGTTCACAACTGATACCTACATATATTTCACAGAGTAAACTACAAAAAATATTAGTCTTAACTTTGAGGTATGTAATGTATTACATAAATAAGTTTCGGTTATGGCATGCGGGTTTTCTTCTGCCCACACATGGTTGTTACGGAAATTTTGAATAGCATTCCGTGAAAAATTTGCTTCATCTGTGAACAAAATTTGATTCAAACTGTCGATTTAGTGTAATACTTTGAAGGTACCACTGACAGAAGTTCACATGCTGTGCGAAATCCCTGGGGTCTAATGCCTGTACTCTTAGAATATGGTACAGATATAACAAAAAGTCAACTAAAATATGCCAAACTATTTGGTGACAAATATTCACAGCTCTAGCGATCTTTCTCGTACTCGTCTCAGGATGTACGTCGATTTCTTGCAGCACCGCTTCCTCAATTTAGGTGTTCAGACAATTCGAGGTCTACCTTCCGGAGTACCTTTTTTGAAACTACCAGTTTCGCTAAGTCGGCGATGAATATTTGAAAAGGTTTGGCTATCTGGCAAGGAACGTTTAGGATATTTTTCATAATAAATGCGTCTGGTTTCTGTCGCATTACCATCTGCGAGGTCTTATACGTAATGCATTGCCGCCATTTCCGCATTCGTATAATTTACCATTATTTACTGATTGAAAAAACAGCGAAAAATGTAAATAACTTCAATTACACACTAAAAATCAAAGAAATGACGCATTGAGATGGTTTTGAATACCAACTTACTGTGAGTCAACAGCTATTGTTTTGACATTGACGTTTGTAAAAACGTAATTTATTCCAGGATAACTAGATTTATGTAACTAGATATGTGTTAAAAAATTATTAGTCCGTATTGCGATATATTTATATTTTTTCCTGAACCCTGAAGTAAAGTATACATTATTTTTATGAGAACGGCATGACGTCATAATACACAGACTGAGATACCAATATTCGTTGGACGATCTCATTTTTAAAATTGTAGGGGAGTAGAATAATTTGACAAATTTACTTTGTTTTCGCGCGTACAAAGTTTTTGTGATTATTGTTGTATTTGCTTGTTTTGATCGATTTATAATAAACAAAGTCTTTTTTAAGACTACAAGCAATAATTTATTTTATTTGCTACGTAAGGTAAAAATTGTTGTTATAACAATAATGCAAATATTATTAGTACGTTAAAACCAACAAATATGAATCCTGCCGAATCATCAACATCCAAGTCCACTTATAGTGTGAAAGGTAAAATAATTCACAGTCAAGGTCAGGAAATTATTAGCAATGTCATGTCGTTCTCATAAAAATTATACTCTAAAACGATTTTTATTTTTTTAAGCGAAAACCATGCATCGGACAAAATAAAATCAAGAGACCAAATTTGCTCACAAATGAATGAGAATTCAAAAAATAATTTTTATTTTAAGAGAAAGCAGTGGCGTACGATTTTTTTCTCCAAAAATATTCAATGCAAAACCCGTACGGACGCCACTGGTAAAAATCATAAAATTGTTTGTACATCAGAAAATGCATCTTGATGCATTGAAGACGTGGACCAAATTTTATAAAGATATCTACAATAGTATCACAGAAAAAAGATTTTTTTCTGGAAACTTTATCACCCTGTATTTCAAAAGTTGCTACGTTCATATGAAGTTTTTTTGTTAAAATGGGTCCAGAATCGCCCCCTTAAATATTAGCATGTTTTCAAGGAACACCCTGTATATACCTTTATCAGGTCTTACTAGGTCAACGATCAAGGTTAACAAAACTTTTAACGGATACCATACAGCAATATTGGCGTTATTCGAAAGCAAACTGTGATCAGATTCCAAATATGTAATTTATTGTCCTCTTGTCGTCACAAAATAAAATTAAAATAATTTTGCAAACTTATTGCTGAAAGGATTTATCAAAACCTGACATAAGTAATTGAAATATACGTACGGCAATTTTTCAAAATATATTACACGTTTTCAAACTGGTAAATATGTGCACAGTCTCCTAAACATTCCATTTGGTTTCGTTTTTTGGACTGCGACTCATTGTTTTTATCCCTTCGTCCGCCAAGCGGTATTTTTTCAATTTTGGAAATACAAGATTTTCTGCCAGTAGTTGCTCATAATGTGACTTTTCTGTAACTTTACCAAACCATCAATAAACGTCCACATGGTAGGATGAAGTATTCTTCATTCTACCAACCACCGGAAGTCTCATTTATACAGCGCAACGGGTTGTTCCAGATTCTTGCAAATGATCTTTCGCCCAACATCTATTACACTACATAACGCCAATACGCCGCACACGAGGCAATATAAGTAAAAACCAGAAGTGCCAGAAGCCCGCAGATAACATTACTACCAGACTCTGCTTGTAGATCACACCGTGATCCTCTCAGTTCTACGAAGATGCTCCGCGTTTACGTTCGGGAGTTTCATATTTAATCTCACCAAACGTGAGTAACCGCTTCAATATCCGATCGCAATTCGCGATAAATCCGTCTTAAAGGAGTAATCCTGCTTTAAGAAAACCACATCCGTCCTGATAACGATAACCCAGACTTGACCCTTATGCAAGTCTACAGTACCTTTAAAACAAGTTAGTTTATCCCTTACCTGAAAATCGGTAAACTAAACTGTTCCGGAAGGTTTAAAACACCTTATAAGTGTTATTATTGAACATAGCCCTGACTTAGCGCCACCCTGGTAGCTGCTCGTGACACAATTGAATCCTGAAGCACAAGGAGTTACTAAGCGTGCTCGATGCCCGCACCCAGAATATAATACGAAAGTATTCATTTCACCCTAAAGAGTTTAATAACTCGCAACACCACCATTTCTGTTTTTAATACAATTTCCGCTAATTACTAAATGTAATTACACTAGATCTTAATGCATCATATTTAAGATACTCCTGTATATAGCTAATATAAACCATTAGTTAAGAAAACGCTGTACATACTACTTATATTCGTGAAATCTTCGTTTGTAAATAATAAGCCGTACAAGTTATGTTTAATAAAATATAAAAGTCCGTTTCATAGTAGGTAATTAAAGGTAGAAAATTGCATTTATTTACTTCAAAATTCTGTATGAAAGCCGACCAATATCATCTATTTCATTCGAATGTAAAAATCGCATGCGCATAAACTATACTTTAAAGTATTGATTTTTCTGGTCGACCTTCTAGCGAGCAAGCGCGAGCATTAACCCCATTGTCGTTCTAAGCAACTTTGCGATACCGTTAGGATAATTGTGCGTAGGCACCTATGCAGCGTCTGTTTACAAGGCCGGCCTTAAAACTTTTAAATAATTTTAAAAAGTCATTTTAGTTAGGATTTTTGTTATATATACAAAAATACGAGTTTCAAACAGGTTAATTGAAGGCAGTATAAATTCTATTTTCACAGAAACGTCCCATAATTGGGTAGCAGGAGGACTGGAGCACAGAAGAAACCCAGACCAGCCGTCCCTCTGAAGATTTCTTTTATTTATTAGTGTACATAGTTATTCAGTATTACAAAATTGTTTTTTGTGGAAAAAAAAAGAAAAGGCCACGTATTTCATTCCCTCCCCAAGGGGTGGGCGGGCTGCTCGTGCTATCCAAGCTCCTTTAGCCACAATCATGGATTCCCAGCATACATACATTACGTATATACCCCAGTATTCGCCTAAGTAGCCGCACATTGTGTGCATATACGCAGTGACCATGCCGCTACCTGTGTATGAGGAAAACCCCCTGAAAAAACCTCTTACAAGGTAGACGGTAACGGGAATCGAACACATTACCTCCCGAATGTTAAGCAGACCGTGTCACCACTACGCTACTAGCTCGGTTTTTCGTAGGTTAAGTGTGAAATTATTCAGTGTGTACTGTGATCAACCCCAGCAGAAGTAAACGAACCCCGCCCCTTTCTGTTAATTTAAAATCCGATTCAGCTAGTCTGAGGCAAATTAAAGTAACATGAAGCAAAATCCCTTTCTTCTGAAGAAAGGGAGTACAGTGGACGTAACAAAATTTTAATTTTTGGTAGCCTTAAGCTCCAAAATCCACAAACGACGCAAACATCGTTTGTTTCTTCAATTGTAAGAAAAATGTTCAGGTTTTCCTTAGTATAACACAAAACCTTCAAGGGGTGGATCTCTTACTTTATGCACCTCTCGCTCTCTGCCCGCCCCTCCGATTCTCTTCCCTCCCCCTCTTCATCTCAGCCATATCCCACCCCCTCTCCCTTCTGCACCTTAAATACTTAAATTCATTAATCAAATAATCAAAGGTTAATAAAGGTTACATCCCTGATAGCACGTAAGCTTGCGGCAAGTTTGATTTTGGCTTGTTTTATACAAGTAAGCTTGCAATGCAAGACTAACGTATGCTACATTTCGCTTGAAGTTTGTTTGTCAAACTTGAATTGATGACAAGTTTGCAATAACCTTGAGATGCAAACAAAATGTAAAATTCTCATCCTTCTTACATTCTCTCTCTCTCTCTCTCTCTTTCTCTCTCTCTCTCCCTCTCCCTGTCCCTCCTCTCCTCCCTCTCCTCTCCCTCTCCCTCTCTCTCCTCTCCCTCCTCTCCCTCTCTCCCTCTCCCTCTCTCTCTCCCTCTCCTCCCTCTCCCTCTCCCTCTCCCTCTCTCTCCCTCTCTCCTCTCTCTCCCTCCTCTCCCTCCTCTCCTCTCTCCCTCCCTCTCTCTCCCTCCCTCCTCCCTCCTCTCCTCCCCTCTCCCTCTCTCCCTCTCCCTCTCCCTCTCCCTCTCCCTCCTCCTCTCCCTCCCTCTCCCTCTCCCTCCCTCTCCTCTCCCTCCCTCTCCCTCTCTCCTCTCTCCCTCTCCCTCTCCTCTCCCTCTCCCTCTCCCTCCCCCCTCTCTCTCTCTCTCTCTCTCTCTCTCTCATTAAGATGAAATTTTTTTGTGTCGTTAGGATTTACATAAAATACGTTACTTTTTATTACTAGTTAAGGCATTTCAATTGTTTCATTATAGTCGTACCTAATTTGTTGTATATATTTTATTTATTTCTTTGTTAGAAGAATTACTGTATTTTATATAATTGTACTGTATCTCTCGTCGTACTCTCTGCTAACTGAACGGTCTTCTCTAACTCTAATCTAACATCTCTCTCTCTCTACTCATCATCATCTCTCTCTCTCTCTCTCTCTCTCTCTCTCTCTTTCTCTCTCTCTCTCTCTCTCTCTCTCTCTCTCTCTCTCTCTCGTCTCTCTTTTCTTTAAAATCGCGTGCGTATTTGTACACACTGTCCGTTTTAAGTGCCCGTCTATTTGTAAATACAACGTTTTATAACTGTGCATTCAATATTTGAATATCTATATTAATTAAATGATTATAGGTAATTTTTTGCTAACTGTACTCTTAGTTTCAATACTATATAAGTAAATTTAGTGTTGTATTGTACAGAGTTCCAAATCACAAACTATTGTGTGGTCACGGCGCGTGGCACTGTACTGCGTGTTTTATCTGGTGAATGACTTTCACTTGTTTTTTTCTAGAATTTTAGTTTTGAATTTTTTTAAAGTATGATTTTAATAGGCTACTAAGCAACTAACAATGATAATTAATAATTGCAAATTAAATTATATGTGAACTTAGTGCTTTGCCAATTTTTGTATTTAACCGGACATTACGCATGTGATTTAAACATTTGATCTGTTCACAGTGGCTGCTCGAAAGCTCGAAGGTAGTTAGGTTAAGGTTCACGACATATTGTGTAGCTGATTATAATCAAGGCACGCCAAAGTAAAAGGTGTATCTGCCATAGAAAAATATGTAAATTATTCACAATTATTTTAGTCCACGTTCAGAATTAAAAATTACAGAGCTTGTTGAAAAATGATTTATTTTTATAAACTACTTGATAATTGTACATTTATTTTAAATTGAATTAGATCAAAGAAGAGATACGACTAAATTGGCTATTGAACATATTGTATTAAGAATGTTGCTAATGTACTATATACCGATCATTAAAAATATACATGAATAGTAGGATATTTGTAAACATAAAACGAGCTTCCCGCAAACTTGCAAGGCGACTTTTATTTGGTTTGTAGAAGAAGTGTAGTTTAACCCCAGACCACCAACCTGCGCAAATATTACGTATGTCGTTTGAGTTTGCGCATAGAGTGTGTCAACGGTATGGACGGAGAGCGTCTAGCACTCTGCCAGTAGTGAGAATCTGTTGCAGTGAAGTGTATGCGGGTTATTTTAGTTTCTCAGGGTAACCGAATACTAGACAATACTACGTAAATTTTACGCAGGGTTATGAATACCCCTAGTGGTGCAAGTGAGTAGGTGTTTCGCATGGTTATCTATAGCTGACGTGTGCGAATAAAAATTCATTCACTGTTTTGCCTATATAACTTTATTATCAATGACATCTATTTTAACTGAAAGGATGAAGTGGACCTAGCAATTTGGAAAGGATGATGAAGGGTTCCTGCGCTTGGTTTTAGATTCTGATGACGAAGCAGGTGATGATAATGTTGATAGAGTTTCTGACGATAGCCGAAATTGAACCTATCCAAACTAGTAAAAAAAAATTATGTAAGAGTTCAATTGACGAACCGAGTTTAATTTTGAATTTTCCAGAATAAGCAAACAAGCTCCAAAAAATAATTGCAATTGGAAAACTCATGAAACCTTGATCACTGGGAAACTCCGAGAAGAGACATTATCCATGTGCAACCAGGTCCTTCAGTAAACGATTGCTCCTGCACTAAATCAATTGACTGTTATAAATTTTTTTTCACTGACGAAATAATATATGTTACTTGTGCACACAAATGAAGAGATTTTCAAAAAAAGACAGAAGTATGCGTTCAAAAGTAAAGCAACCATATTTGATCTGACTTTTGTTGAACTAAATGCTCTACTGGGGCTAATTATTTTGGCTGCCGCTTTCAAAAATAATCATCTTAGTGCTAGCTTGTTATTTCACATTTTATGAAAACAGGTAGATTGCTACAATGTCTCAGGATCGCTTCAATTTTCTCATTAGTTGTCTGGCATTTGATTCCAAAGATACACGAGAGGAACGAAAATCTGTGACTAAATTCGCACCAATTTCAGAACTCTGGGATATATTTACGAAAAATTGCAGAGAGAATTATAAACCTAGCGGTTATGTAGCAATAGATGTACAGCTGGTAGCTTTCAGAGGGAGATGTCCCTTCCTTCTGTACAGTATAAAAATTATGATGTGTGTTAGCAAGTATATGATAGACGCAATAACTTACTTAGGAAAAGGAACAGTTCCATAAGGGCAAACTTCAAACAAATTTTTTTTGAAATCATTAAGAATCAATGTGGGACGTTTTTCTTGAGATAGAAAGTAACTCTGCAACGGTTCGAATATTTTTAATATTCTTTCTATCGAATCTAACAACGCTAACCACCTGGTTTTACTGTATTCCAACATTTTGTGGTATTCAATATTAACAAACTCACAAAATATTTTTAATTGTTCAATTCAAACAGTATAAATAATGTAGAAATAGCCATAGATTTTCACAATAATGGCTTCGATACCAATGGGCAAGCAGTCTGCTGATGTTTGAATACTGTTATGAATGATATGAGTAGCACAGTTCACCTCAACCAAAGGTCCTTTAAGTAACTGCTTATGAAAGACGTTATTTTGGCTATGTCTTGCTGTTTTAATAATATATTCGGATATAGTGTCCTAGAAGATCTTGAACTTCCAAAACTTTTACTTGAATGCCCTTGTCTTTCATAAAATATCTTACGAGTATAGGACATAATAATAATAATATGCAGCTTTTCCATCAAAACGGCAATATCATAACAGACAAAATCCGAATAAAACGGGGAATTTTCCAGGGTACATAAAAAGATATAATGGAGGTCGAGGACTAATCGAGTTCGAATCTGTGTTCAATATCGCCATAGCGGGTCTTAGCAACTACCTTGATAGAAGTGAAGATAAGCTCATGAAAATGGTTAAAAATCACGACACAAGTAAACGTAAATACTCTCTAGCAAAAATCGCAAGGGAAACTTGCACGCACTATAATGTGGCTGGACAAAAATCACAGACTGAGACACTACATGATAATGATAATGATAATGATAATGATAATGATAATGATAATGATAATGATAATGATAATGATAATGATAATGATAATGATAATGATAATGATAATGATAATGATAATGATAATGATAATGATAATGATAATGATAATGATAATGATAATGATAATGATAATGATAATGATAATGATAATGATAATGATAATGATAATGATAATGATAATGATAATGATAATGATAATGATAATGATAATGATAATGATAATGATAATGATAATGATAATGATCATGATAATGATAATGATCATGATAATGATAATGATAATGATAATGATAATGATAATGATAATGATAATGATAATGATAATGATAATGATAATGATAATGATAATGATAATGATAAAGATAATGATAATGATAATGATAATGATAATGATAATGATAATGATAATGATAATGATAATGATAATGATAATGATAATGATAATGATAATGATAATGATAATGATAATGATAATGATACTGATAATGATAATGATAATGGTAATGGTAATGGTAATGGTAATGGTAATGGTAATGATAGTGATCGTGATCGTGATCATGATGCTGATGATGATGATGATGATGATGATGACGATGACGATGACGATAACGATAACGATAACGATAACGATAACGATAACAAGAACGTTAACGATAACGATAACGATAACGATAACGATAACGATAGCGATAACGATAACTATAACGATAACGGTAACGATAAAGATAACGATAACGATAACCTTAACGATATTGATAACGATAACGATAACGATAACGATAACGATAACGATAAAGATAACGATAACGATAACGACAGCGATACCGATAACTATAACGATAACGATAACGATAACGATAACGATAACGATAATTATAACGATAACGATAACGATACCGATAACGATAACGATAACGATAAGGATAACGATAGCGATAGCGATAACGATAACGATAACGATAACTATAACGAGAACGATAACGATAACGATAACGAGAACGAGAACGATAACGATAACGATAACGATAACGATAACGATAGCGATAACGTTAACGATAACGAAAGCGATAACGATAACGATATCGATTTCGATAACGATAAGCATAATAGTAATAATAATGAAAGGAAAGTGTACCATGGTGGTCACTATAACGATAACGAGAACTGTAACGATAACGATAACGATAACGACAACGATAACGATAACGATAACGATAACGATAACGATAACGATAACGATAACGATAACGATAACGATAACGATAACAATAACGATAACGATAACGATAACGAGAACGATAACGATAACGATAACGAGAACGTTAACGATAACGATAAGGATAACGATAGCGATAGCGATAACGTTAACGATAACGATATCGATAACGATAGCGATAACGATAAGCATAATAGTAACAATAATGAAAGGAAAGTGTACCATGGTGGTCACTATAACGATAACGAGAACTATAACGATAACGATAACGATAACGATAACGATAACGATAACGATAACGAGAACGATAACGATAACGATAACGGTAACGATAACGTTAACGTTAACTTTAACGATATTGATATCGATAACGATAACGATAACGATAACGATAACGATAACGATAACGATAACGATAACGATAACGATAACGATAACGATAACGACAACAATAACAATAACGATAACCATAACGATAACGATAACCATAACGATAACGATAACGATAACGATAACGATAACGATAACAATAACGATAACGACTACGATAGCGATAGCGGTAACGATAACGATAACGATATCGATTTCGATAACGATAACGATAATAATAATAGTAATAGTAATAAAAGAAAAGTGTACCATGGTGTTTACTATAACGATAACGATAACGATAACGATAACGATAACGATAACGATAACGATAACGATAACGATAACGATAACGATAACGATAACGATAACGATAACGATAACGATAACGATAACGATAACAATAACGATAACGATACCGGCAACGATAACGATAACGATAACGATAACAATAACAATAAATACAACGATAACGATAACGATAACGTTAACGTTAACTTTAACGATATCGATAACGATAACGATAACGATAACGACTACGTTAACGATAACGAAAGCGATAACGATAACGATATCGATTTCGATAACGATACCGATAACGATAAGCATAATAGTAATAATAATGAAAGGAAAGTGTACCATGGTGGTCACTATAACGATAACGATAACGAGAACTATAACGATAACGATAACGACAACGATAACGATAACCATAACGATAACGATAACGATAACGATAACGATAACGATAACGATAACGATTACGTTAACCTTAACGTTAACATTAACGATATCGATAACGATAACGATAACCATAACGATAACGATAACGATAACGATAACGATAACGAAAACGATAACGATAACGATAACGATAACGATAACGATAACGATAACAATAACAATAACGATAACGATAACGATAAGGATAACGATAACGATAACGATAACAATAACGATAACGATAACGATAAGGACTACGATAGCGATAGCCATAGCGGTAACGATAACGATAACGATATCGATTTCGATAACGATAACGATAATAATAATAGTAATAGGAATAAAAGAAAAGTGTACCATGGTGTTCACTATAACGATAACGATAACGATAACGATAACGATAACGATAACGATAACGATAACGATAACGATAACGTTAACTTTAACGATATCGATAACGATAACGATAACGATAACGATATCGATAACGATAACGATAACCATGTCGATAACGATAACGATAACGATAACGGCAACGATAACGATAACGATAACGATAACGATAACGACAACGATAATGATAGCGATGGCGATAGCGGTAACGATAACGATAACCATATCGATTTCCATAACGATAATAATAATAGTAATAATAAGAAAAGAAAACCTAGGGGTTGAACTACCTACTAGGCACGTCCCCAGGTGGCGGATAGGGGAACGACCTTGCAAATGATCGTAAGTGATGCAAGGCCAACACCGAAATATGAGTTTGTGGCGTCAACCCGCCACTGCTAGCTCTAAATAATACGGTGTCGCGGACTAATTCACGTGGGGCCTTGTAACTAACAAGGACAGGGACGGCAACCCTGCGTCCCCTTAGCTGGAAGTTCACTTTCCTTATACTAGTCTTGGGTGGCTTTCCTTACTTTACCTCTTTTCTATCGGAGCACCCTCGCTCTAAGTCTCGCTTTCTTCAGGCTCCCAGCGTAAGCTGAGAGACCTTTCCCTTATCTTTCTTCTCTTCCCAGGACATGCGCCGTGAAAAGCGTATACGGGTGTGGCAAGCCCGGGATGTCCTTGCTGGGGACGGCTGAGCGCTAGCCGTGTGCTAATACCGCAACCGCGAATTGTACCTCAGAGACTCTAGCAGGGCGTGACTAGGGAACGTCGTACAGGTAGCGGTCGGTGTTCTTGGCTTAATTGCCTGGACTACGAGGAAGGTAACCTCTATAAAAAATCCCCCAACCCCCAAGGTCGTTTGGCAGTTTTAGGTGCTGAAGGGATTGCGCGAAGGGACGCCTAAGCGTGGCCAGGGGGAAGCCTGGTCTCTAGCGTTGAAACGCCTGTGGGAAAACGGGCGCCTCCCCACAGTATTTAGCCTTGCTATAGTATGGGTGCACTGCTGTAGTTGACATGTTTTCATCCCAACTCGTGGGATTCTTATGAGTTTCTTAAGTTCACGTATAATGGGTTCGGCGGACCCATCAAAAAAAAACACCGAAGAGGAGTCCACCTCTCAAACCATGGATGTTGGGGCAGGTCCAACAGAAGAAACTGTAAGCAAAACGAGCCAAGAAAAGGTCCCCCGGTTCTTGGTCATCAAAAGGAAAGGAAATGAACAGTTTGTTAATTTCGATAAGGTCAGCCCTTTTGATATTAATACAGGTATATATGGACAATTTGGTACGGTAAAAATGGTAAAGAAAATTAAAGAAGGTCTTTTGATTGAATCGACGTCCATTAACCAAGCAAAACGTATATTGCAAAGTTGTACATTTTTAGGTTACGAGATTGAAGTATTCCCCCATAAAACACTGAATATTTCCAGGGGTGTGATCTATTGTCAAGATCTGTTGAATTGCACACCTAATGAGATATGCGAAGAACTTCATTCGCAGGGAGTATCGAAGTTCGAAGGTTGAAATCAAAGAAAGACGGAATATTAAGGGACAACCCTGTCCACGTTCTCACTTTTAATTCTCCAACTCTTCCAAAAACTATCAAAGTAGCGTTCTATTCACTGAATGTACGTTTATATGTACCTCCGCCACTTAGATGTTTTAATTGTCAACAATTTGGTCACGCCTCTCTGAATTGTCAACTACCACAAGTGTGTATCTGTGGCAAGAAATTGCATGAAGGTACCAAATGTGAAGATCCTCTAACATGTGTAAATTGCAACGGTCCTCACTCAGCTAGATCCACTCAATGTCCGAAATTTAAAACTGAAGCGGCAATACAAGAAATAAAGGTTAGAGAGAAAATTACGTACGTAGAAGCAAAAAAAAAGGGTAATAATACCAACACCAACGATAGGACGGAGTTACGCAACCGCTACTAAAGAATCGCAACCAACCTTTAATCTCTCGTCATTAGCTAAAGAGTTGGTTCCTCTAATATTAGAAGCTATAACACCATTGCTACCAAGAAGCACAGATAATATTCAACAACCTCCTACAACGTTACAAGTTTCGAGTTTTGTAACACCCTCTAATCGACCCGTAACTCCACAGTTTGAAAGCCTATCAGACGTAAGAAAAAGAGGTGCCGATGAGATCTACTCCTCCAGTGATGGAGGTGACTCTCAATCGTCCTTAACTAGTAAAGAGAGAAAATCTTAGAAAAAGGGGAAAGGTTGGCCGAAGGAAGCCCGGAAACCACCTAAATAAATATAGTCATTAGTCTTAGATTACTGTGATAGCCTAACTGTGATATTTATGTTTATTGAACTAGTCTTTTATAGTTTTATTTGCCTAGTCATTTTATATTTATTTATCTAGTCATTTTATCTTTTATTTGTTCTGTTTATCTATACAATATTTGTTATGTATCCCTTATAGCTCGTAATCTATTTAATAATCATAAAACTTAAAATGGATACATTTATACTGCAGTGGAACTGTAATGGTATAACCAACCGGTACTGCAATTTAAAATTATTAATAAGGGATTTTTCTCCATTATGTATATGCCTACAAGAGACTCATTTAAAAGTAGACCAACCTTATGAACTAAAAGGTTTCTCAATCTATAGGAAGGACTTTGTACATCACACTCGCGCCTGTGGACGCGTTGCAATTCTTATTAAATGCGGTACTAAAACAACTGTCATAAATCTCGAATCTCGACTTCAAGCAGTAGCGGTTCGCATAACTTATCCTATAGAGCTTACTATATGCAACATCTACCTACCTGAGTTTAATTGGGAACTACAAGATTTAGCTCAACTTATCAGTCAGCTACCTGCACCGTTTATCCTCCTAGGTGACTTTAATGCTAACAGCCATCTATGGGGGTCCGGTAGGAAAGATACTAGAGGCGACCTTGTTGAAACCTTCATTGAACAAGAAGAATTGTGTTTATTAAATACTGGATCAGCAACCCACCTTACAGCTCGAGGAGGCAATTTTTCAGCAGTGGATTTAACATTGACCACTCCTTCTGTAGCGCCACGACTCACCTGGAAAACCGCGGACCATCTTTACGACAGTGACCATTTTCCCATCTTTATCTCAACCAATTGCCAAAACAACAAACATGATTTTTTCCCTAGAAGATGGATTACGAGTAAAGCAAATTGGTCACTTTACCAAGAATCTCTTCCATCTACTCTTACATCACAGTCCGTAGAAGGTGACATCTCTTTGTTGGTCTCTTCTATCCTAACCGCTGCTTCTAAATCTGTTCCTCAAAGTAAAGGAAAAACTGGTAAATGTGGAGTGCCTTGGTGGTGTGACAAAGTGCCATCTGCGGTCAAAAACAAAAAGCAAGCATTTAACCGATTCTGCAGAAATCCAACATCGAAAAATCTAGTTCATTTTAAAAAAATAAGAGCTATCGCACGACTAGTAGTACTCGAAACTAAAAGAGAATCATGGAAAAAGTATGTCAACACGCTTACCTCTAGTTCATCAGCCACTGAAACATGGAGGAAGGTTAAGGCTATAAGTGGCACTGGCCAAAGTACATACATTAAACAATTAATTGTAGAAAACACATCTATCACCACCACCTCTGATATTAGTGAAATGATGGCCACCCAATTTGAAGCTGCTAGCAGAACTGAAAATTACGATAGAACTTTCTTGTCAACCAAAACACAGAGGGAAATTGAGAGAGATTTTGACACAGATCATACGTTAGACTATAACTTACCTTTATCCATGTGTGAGTTAAATCAAGCAGTAAAAAACGTAAAGTTATCTGCAGCGGACCCAGACAACATTAATTACGATTTTATAAAGCACCTAAACCATGGACTAAAATCTTTCCTTTTAAATATATATAACCACATATGGTCAGATGGTATATACCCCAAGACATGGACAGAAGCTACGATAGTTCCCATACTAAAAAATAACAAAGATCCCACGAACCCCAATAGTTACAGACCAATCAGTATTACTTGCTGCTTTAGTAAAATTTTTGAAAGAATGATCAATCTCAGACTAGTGTTCATCCTCGAAAGCAGGAACTTACTTACTCCACATCAATATGGCTTTCGTAAAGGGAGATCCACACTAGACTGCATGGTTCACCTAGAAAATGCTATACAGGACTCATATAGGGAAAGGTCTCACTTGGTAGCAGTATTTTTTGACATACAGAAAGCCTGTGATATGACATGGAGGTATGGCATTTTACAGAATTTGTATAGTTGGGGCTTTCGTGGAAACCTTCCTAGAGTCATTAAATCCTTTTTATCTAACCGCAGTTTTAGAGTAAGGATAAGGAGTAGCTTGTCATCGTCCCGTAATCTTGAAAATGGAGTACCACAAGGGTCGACGTTGAGTGTTACTTTATTTGCAGTGGCGATTAATAACATATTAGAAAACTTGCCCCAAGAAATTGGGAAATGTTTATATGTGGATGATTTATGCATATATGTTAAAAATCAAACAATACATCAAGTGAGTTCAACTCTACAATTAGCTATAAACATCATACTGAGAAATCTGGACAGTGCAGGTTATAAACTCTCCCAGGACAAAACAGCCTGTATTCACTTTTGCAGACTTAGACGCGCTCATGCAGACCCAAAAATCTACATTGGGGACTCTCGCATAAAGTGTATACAGAATTCTCGTTTCTTGGGTCTAATTTTTGATGCTGCTCTGCGATGGAACCTACAGATTGATGACATTATACTTAAGTGTCGTCGTACTCTAAACATTTTACGATGTTTAGCGAACACCAAATGGGGCGCAGATAGAGAAACACTCCTCAAGGTATATAAAGCATTGATCTTGAGTCGAATTGACTATGGTTGCATAGTATACGCCTCCGCTCGAAAAAGTACCCTAGATCGCCTCAATAGCATGCACCACTTAGGACTGCGATATTGCACAGGAGCTTTTAATACCAGCCCCATCCAAAGTATCTACGTAGATGCAGGGGTCCCTTCCCTTGCGAAAAGAAGAGAGCGAATGCTACTTTGCTATCTAGCACGCATAAAAGCTCAAACGTCTCATCCTAGCCTCAACACCTTGTTTAAGTAGGACTCGCGCATATGCAGAATACCCGACAAGAACTAGGCCAGTCAGAATACGTGCGCACGAGATGCTCGATAAATACCAAATAAATTTACCAACACTCTTAAAATCCAATAATCTGGAAACACCACCACGGAAAATTAGATTACCTATTGTGATGAATCTTGATAACTCATCAAATAAACTCAATATAAACCAGTTTTCCAATGAAATAGTTATATATACACTAGGAACCAAAACTGAGAAAGGTGTTGGTAGTGCAATTTACCTAGAGAGCAATCCCCACTCTTGGTCTCTCCCCCCAGAAAGTTCCGAAATCACGGCAGAAATCTACTCTATATATCAGGCACTACTATATTGTTATATATCTCGCCAATCTACAAGGTACCTTATCATAAGTAAATCCAAAATAGCCATTCAACGCGTAACGAATAGATTTACAACCTATCCATTGGCCCAACTGATCCTCTCACTACTACAAGAAATATATAAATCCCCAAAGCTAGTTACTTTTATGATAGTGACTGATTACAGTCAACTAAATAGTATGCATGTTTCTTACGAAGCCGCAACCAGTGCAGCGGAAAAGGAAGATGAAATAGAAGCAAAAATACATACTTATGAAGAGACTGCGAAACTACTAATTGCTATAATTACTAAATCTTGGCAAAGTGAATGGGATGAATCAGACACTTTTCTTAGAAAAGTAAAACAATCGGTACTGCCTTGGAAAACAATTAAAAATGCTACAAGAGAGGAGCAGGTAACGCTAACCAGATTACGCATAGGACACACGAAAATTACATCTGAATATTACCTTACGGGAAGTGAGCCACCCAGATGTAACGAATGTAATGTGCCTATAACTGTAAGTCATTTGCTGATAGAATGTGCTTTATTTAAAAATGAACGCCAACGTAATGGCCTCAAGCAAAGTGTTGAAGATATACTCAGCAATGGCCCGGAAGAAGTACAAAAATTAATAGCGTACCTTAGAAACACAAATCTGCTAAAACAAATATAGAGCAACATAGGAAGCGCCAATGACATTAGAGTCGATGCGCAATAACACAAAAAAAAAATAATAAAAGAAAAGTGTACCATGGTGGTCACTATAACGATAACGATAACGAGAACTATAGCGATAACGATAACGATAACGATAACGATAACGATAACGATAACGATAACGATAAAGATAACGATAACGATAGCGATAAAAATATCGATATCGATAACGATAACGATAACGATAACGATAATAATAATAGTAATAATAATAAAAGAAAAGTGTACCATGGTGGTCACAAGAGATAGCTAGTGCTGTGAGGGAGAAAGGAAAAATCTTAAACTTATTCAGAAGACAACTAACAAATGACAATTTAATAAAATTAAAAGGACACGCGCACATGTACACAGAATAATTTTATTAGCAAAAAATATATCATGGGAAGAATATGTACACAATATAAACTCATCAACGGAAATCAGTGAGGTCTGGAAAAACGTTAAATAGGTAATGGGAAAACAGTTTAATACAGTTTCTCAAGTACTCATCATTAATAGCAAAAGGCTCGTAACCCCTAAAAGTATAGCTGAAGCACTGGCCATGCAATTTCAGGATAATAGTAGTACAGAAAGCTACAATAATAACTTTCAATTAATAAAAAGCCAGAATTAATACCCACTTGATTTTAATACAGCTATAACACATATTTTAGCATAAGTGAACTAGGTAACATACCTACTAAAAAATACTAGTTGTTTGAGTAAAATCTTCGAAAAGATGATAAATGAAAGGCTACTATGGTTCCTAGAAAACAATAATTTAATATCCACTCATCAAACGGGATTTCGAAGGCACCATTCTACAATAGACGAATTAGTATATCTTGAAGACTACATACTAAAAAGCTCTTTACACAGCAACCAAACTATTGCTATAAGTTTTGACATAAGGAAGGCTTATGAACTATTGTGGAGATACCACATAATTAAGAAATTGCACGAATGGGAACTACGGGGTAATCTACCTAAAACAATCATCCGCTTTTTGTCACATCGATCCTTTACAGTCAGGGTAGGTAATGCCACATCCGAAATGTACACACAAGAAAACGGTGTCCCACAATGGTCAAAAGTGATATCTGTAGATAAATGCATATATGTAGATTATCTAATTATTTTCTGCAAAAATGACTCAAGCGAAAATATAGAACAAAAACTCCAACTAGCAATTGATGAATTAACGATCCAGGCAGAGAGCAGGGGCCTAAACTTCGCTAAGGAAAAAACAGTCATGATCCACTTCTGTCGCCTGCGAACAGAACATGCCGAACCTAGAATGTATATTAACAGAAATGCAATTCCTTCAGGAGAAGGTATGAAAATCATAGGTGTTACTTTCGATAAGAAACTGTACTTCAAAACCCACATCACAAAAAAAAAATGGTTGCCAGATGTAATAAGATCAAATTTTTAAGCAATATACACAGGGGAGCGGATAGGCGTGTGCTTCACCAACTATACAATGCATGGGTGCTACCAATTATTGACTACGGCAGCATAGTGTACTCGTTTGCAAGAAACTCGATACTCAGGCCTTTGGAAACAATTCACGCAAAAGGGTTTCGAATGGAAACAGGATCATTTAAAACTACCCCAATATAGTCAACCCCTGTGGATGCAGGTGCAACACCATTGACAGTACGCAAGAGAATCCAATTGTTTAATTACATGGCAAAAATTATGTCACCGCCAAAACATCTTAATTTCTCAATAGTAAAAGATGATGTAATGATAAAGAAGTTTGAAGAAAAACGAACAGTCACTGGACCCGCTATCATAAGGGCCTTAGAGGGTATAAAAGAAATGGACATGCACTTACCGCCACTGCTACATCTTGTACATCCCGAAACATCTCCTTAGCCATATTCTGAAATAAATATCATATTAGATCTGAAAAACCTAAAACTGCAACTTACCAAAATTCCATAAAAAAAAATCACGCAGCAATATCCAGAACACATAAAAATCTATACTGATGGATCAAAGAGAAACAATGGGGTTGGTGGCTGAATATTTTTAGGAGTTGAACATGATTGGTCGTATGACACTATAACAAGTATACTATCTGTTGAGCTGTATGCAATTTGGCAGGCACTCCTTATACGCAGGTACTACAACCATGACAAATATATTATTTTTAGTGATTCATTAAGCGCAATAGAATTAATAAGAGATGGAAACTTTTCAAGGGAGCCACTAATAAATATGATTAGAGGGCAGGTACACTGCCTACAAAATAATCATAAAAGCGTAATAATAATGTGGATACCGGGTCATGCTGGTATAGAGGAAAATGAACGGGCAGATTCCACAGCAATAGAAACTGCTGATAAAAGAGCTAAGGACAGTGTAACAGTAACACCAAATGACTTCAGATACTATCTAAGAACTAAAACTATGTTACAATGGCAAACAACCTGAAACCAATCAAACACAAGACTGTCGACATTTCAAACAAATATAAAAGCTTGGAAACCCGATAAACTCTCAAGAAGGAATGAAGTTGTTGCGACAAGAATTAGAATTGGCACACGAACATAACCCACCTATATTTACTGGGAAAAACACCTAAAACTAAGTGTACCCAATGTAACGCGTATTTAACGTTAAAGCATATGTTCGTAGAATGCCCTCAATATGATAAAATTAGAATTAATCTGAAGCTAGAGCAACAACATAAACAAAATGATTAGCGATGATGAGCAAAATGTGAAACAGTTCTCCAAATTCTTAAAAGCAACAAAGTATATAAATATATTTAAATATAAAGTAAACAAAGTTTGATAAATAAACAAAGAAACAAACAAAAATGGCTAAAACACCTAAGCAGTCGGTGCCAGTCAACATAAAATAATAATAATAGTAATAATGTTTATTTTTCCAAAAGTTAAACACCTCTTGCAGGACAAAACGATCAGAGATGAATTACAATATTTTACAAACGAGAAAAAAACGAAAATGATGTAGACGTTAATGAAAGTTTAAGAAATATGTAAAAGCATAGCTAATATGTTATTTTGAATAAGCGTTATTGTAAACTAAGTTGTGAATGATGCATCTATAATTTGATTAATATTTGCACAATGAATACCCGTGCGTTTTGAGACACAATTAAATTTAACACATACCCTTGTGTTCCCTGCAAGGTCCGTTCTACCTTTCTTGCAGTAGAACACATTATTATGCCTGTCATTTAAACGAGGAACGTTGAAATTCAGTTGTGAGAGCAAACAAGGAGAGTCGATTTCATAATGAACCAGTTAAACAAAAATTTGGTTCCATATGTAAATTTTTTGATGTCAAGAGGAAGTATATTAGCGACAGATAACAAGTAATGTTGATCTTTATCTCGTTGTGGATAACTTCCGGTTACTTTATAATGGAAGGGTTTTTAAAAACGCCTTTGATGAATGATTCTTTTTCCAAAATGTTACACACGATACTTCCAGATTTGGTTCTAGCACATGCAAATCTTTGTTAAAAGCAACTTTTTACTAATTTACTGCTTAAGTGTTGATATGTGTTGAACAATTCCACCCACGTGCAAGTGAAAACGTTTTAAGCACTTTGTATCACTATCTGAAGTAGTCATTTTCATAAATGGTTATTCACTTTCCAAATCTCTATTAAATGTACATTTGTTTGTCATTTTCTGATTTTCTACCTTCCTAAATACACTTCACACTATAACGATTATCTATTTATAAACAGTTATTTATTAACACTTAACCTTAACTAACGAACTACTTACACTATATTTATTTATTGCCTTATAAGCCGGATCACGCGCGCTGTTTATTTAAGCCGACAAAAGTGCTAGAAAAGTCTCATAAATTGTAGAACTTGTGATGTCACCAAACTATAACCTCAATTAAAGATGGAAATAAAAACGAAAACTAAAATCTACGGTAACCTAGGATCATATCAATGAATTGTAGAGTACCGTAGCTTGGATCCTAGGCTACTGTAGATTTTAATTTTCCTTTTCATTTCCATTTTTTTTTAGATAGATTGAGGTTGAAATTCGTAAAATTCGCGGCTTATATTTAATTGTCCAGTATATGAAAGTTGTTGAATGCAACCAAAAGTTAAAAAAAAATGATTTAGTTGTGCCATCTGTTTTGGTCGATATGAACGAATAATTTAAAAGCAGAGCAGCTAGTCTGTAAAAAAGGATAGAACATTCCAATATATACGTAAACGCAAACAAGGAGAAATCTCGGTTCTCATATGTGTATGTGTAATTATCACGCCTATTTTGTTTTTTATTAATTATTTGTGGAAGTTAGTAATTGTTATAAATCAAGAACAATATGTAAATCAGTTGGAATAATTCGTGTTTAATTAGTGTTCATAATATTAAAAATCCAGTGCAGTTAAGAAACGTAAACATGGCTACTACTCTACATATTTTTTGTACTTACTATTAGGGCAATGCATACAGTAACTTATAAAAAATATTGGATTTACAATATGATATCCAATATTATTTTACGACACTCAGGTATGTAAATCACACAAAATTAACAATTCATTCATCATAAAGTTCTTGTTAAAAATTTTATAACTGAAAATTCTATATCTTTTTTACTACCATCGAAGTAAATGAACATTTAATGTTTTGTAGTGGAGTGCAAGTTTTCTGCAGGCTTTTGTCTGCGTAAGTGATGAACCTATTTGGTTGCCTCTTCCCGTGTGCACTGCAGCACAGCTGGTGGAGCGTAGGCAGTGAGCAGTGCATGACTGAAGAATTTGTTAGCAGAATGGGTGCGAATGCTTCTTCAACTACTGGAGATTCTGGAGGATTACACGGTATGGGACTTAACGATTCTTCAATGCCTGGTTATCGTGATTCAATGGGTGTTATTGTAAGGTATGTATTTATTCGTATTATCTTCGTTCTCTGTAAATTTTAGTACGATACTATATAAAGTTGTAGATTAAGGAAAACGACCTTAAACATACATATATTTTATTAAATATCAATTTAGTATTGTGCAAATTCTGGGATTTCCAATTTGTGTTTTAAATAATTCCCATGAGATAAGTAGTGTGATGATAGTACTTTATAAGACATCAAGTTACATATTTAATAATGGTTAATTCCTAGAAGTGAAGAAGTGATGGAAGCAAAAATTTTCTTTTGAAGTTGTAAAATATTTGCGTTAATTAATTTTAATCAATATTAACAAGACACGAAAATCATTATGGAACACTACTTCCTCTGACTTATGATAATTATAATATTAATCTTTGCAGATAATGTTTTTAAATCCCAGAAAATTATCAGTATAAAGGTTTTTGAATATAAACAATTACATTTTAAAATAAATAAACAGTTTTGATTATTACAGAATACAAAAGCTGCTTTATTAATTTTGCGAACTAATCATGACCACAAAATATCAAGAATGGTAGGTATTAAATAATTGGGTTTTTTTACTGATTTACATTCACCTTGATAATATCTGTTTATATTTATATTTTATACAAAAATGTTTTGTGTTAAAATTATATTTTTTTATTAGCATTACCCTATGCAGATCCACCATTCCTCCATTATTTTGTCGTTAGTCCAAGTCTCCGACCAGCATTTTCCAAAATATTGTTTTTATTAAAATGGCAAAATCCGAACTAATTTTTAATCATAAAGAAGTAAAATAGATAATAAAAATGTATTTCGATTACAAGTTGTTGACGAACAAGAATAATGTTATCAAAACTGTACAACCCATATACATCCTGCCAGTGGCTTTGAGGGCACTTTTACAAATTTGGTTCTGGATTTAAAACGATGGAATTGGGTGGTGTTAGAACTAATACGAAAACTGAAAAATGTAGATTAACCCAGATATGCCTGAAAAATTTTTTATTTAATTTTGGATGTTTCTCCTATTGGCACAAGAATTAATGTCTAATAAAAAATTTTTGTTAAAAAAACGTTTTAATATTAAAAAAGTGGTGTTCGTTTAAACGAAAGGCAGGTATTGAAATTATTAATATTTAAGAAAAATTTTTATTTTTTCTAAACACAAAAATAACGTGTTAAATAGTGTCTTTTATTATAACTTTTATGTTTATGAGTGATAATCAATAAAACATCTTGTGCAAATAGTTGCAACAGGTTTATGGCACACTATGAAACACGTTGGTTTCTCTTGAGTTCCCATTCTATCATACCTAGAGTCAGCGTTTTCCAGATTAGAGTGTCTAGATCGTTTATTGTAGTTTCGCTGAGTGTTGGTTTCAAGCAGTGTCATAGCTACCCTTCTGCGAAAAGCTAAGTGACATGTGTGCAATCAATGAAAAGTACCACCTCTTTCCTCTAATTCCTGTTCTATATAAACTCATGTTTTGATCGCTAAAATCAACACCACCCATGAATTTATTATAAACTTTGATATTTTGCGGTTGTTCCATATTGATCCTTTTTTTTTCAGTCCGTGAAAAGCGAGAGACTGTATGCATTGGTTGCACGCCTACAAAGTTTGATACAACGTTTACTATGTTGTTGTCTTTCCAGGTCGTAATAACAATTGAATGTTGGTTAGTTGATCGAAAATCCCAGCTTCCTCTTTTAGTTTTCACGTAGAGTACTGTTGCTTTGATTTCTCGTTTAGTCAGTTGTTCAATCAATGGAACGTTCGCAAAAAAAGTTATCAAAAAAAAGTGATACGGTGCCCTTATTTTAGAACAAAGAACATCAACATAGGTCATAATAACTGAAGGACCTAGCCCTAAGTTTTTATGCTCAGCCATCTCCGATTTTGCTCCTTGATAGGGTTCAAACCAGACAATGTACCCATAATATGCCGCACCAACCCACAGCTTATAGCCATACCTAACAGGTTTTTCTGTTATAAATTGCTTACCGGGATGTCTACCAAAATATGGAACCATTGCTTTATCAATGCTGCGTTGTTCCACGTGAGGAGCATTTTTTGTTTATTTTATCAAATAAAGGCCTAACCTTAGAAAACCGATCCTTTTTGTCGAGATTATCATTATCACAACAGTGAATATTGATCATAATGTGTTCAAAATGATCTCGACTAATTGCATTAGCAACAGCGTTGTTACGTGTATCTTCACAATTTTCCCACATCATTCTTTCTACGACTAACTGTACAATATCTGCTCAATAATAACGCTAAAAAACATTTCATTTCTGCTATTGTGATGTCAGTCTTCATATTGCGCTTTGAAGCGTACATATTAGTAAAACAAACTAACATTTCTATAATTTCTTCATCAAAAAATTTAGAAAAGAGTTGCGATGGTAAACTTTCATTTGCGACCGTGAAAACAGGTTCCCATATTTTATTGAAATCTGGAGTGCTGAGATCAGACTTTTCCCATTTGTATATAATATTTATTTTTTTTTGTTTAGAATTGACATACTGTGATAGAGGTAATTTATCACATTCATCCCATTCTTCATCATCGTCCTTGTCGTCGTTATAGAAAACTTCGGCTTCGGCTAATAATTGTGAGGCTGGTAAATTATTTATTTCTAAATCTTGTTCGTCTCCTGAATCCTCATGTGTGAGGTCTCCATTCGCGTTTATAGGAGATAAAATTACAATCCCGGCGGTGAACCGAGCTGGTAGCGTAGTGGTGACACAACCTGCATAGCATTCGGGAGGTAATGGGTTCGATTCCCGTTACCGTCTACCTTGTATGAGGTTTTTTCAGGGAGTTTTCCTCATACACATGTAGCGGCATGGTTACTGCGTATATGCACGCCATGTGCGGCTACTTAGGCGAATGCTGGGGTGGTAGTATTTTCCCCCTCAGAACCCTAACTCCGTTCCTTCCGATCCTATCCTGACCATACCCATCCTTAATCCCACCATGCATATGTACGTAATATATGTATGTATGCTGGGAATCCTGATTGTGGGTGAAGGAACTCGGAAAGCGCGAGCAGCCCGCCCTCCCCCTTGGAGAGGGAATGAAATACATGGCCTTTTCCTTTTTTTTTACAATCCCGGCTGCATTATTAGTAGAAGTACTTGGAGTAGCGTGAATGTCTTCTTCTAATTCGGCTAAGAGCTCGTTCAAGGTTAAACCGCTGCAAAAATTTAACAGTGAATAAATGTACCCGTGTACGCCTACTGTTCGTTAAAACGTACAGACAAGTTTAGCAAGGGTTAAAATAAAAACCGTTTTAAGTTTTGGTTTGAAATTTGCAATATATATATATAACCTAAATATCTATTTAATTTGTTTTATACGTTGCAACGCGCTCTGAATTGAAAAAAGTAAAATTTTACTCCCTTAACTAATCGGAGATCAACTGGAGTCGCCATTGTAATGTGTCACTTTTTATAAAATAATGTTTACACCACAAAATCACTCACAATTAATTTCAAAACACCACAAATTGATTGACTAACGTTTTTTTTCAAATAATGTAGCTTGCGCCACCTGTGCCAAGTTCAAGTAAAAAAAAAACTTTGTTGTAAAGACCTACACACTGTTCGTTTAAACGAACAGTAGGCATATCTGGATTAATATTTTATTCATAATTGTAGATACATCATATATATATATATATATATATATATATATATATATATATATATATATATATATATATATATATAGGGTGCGGCATTAGTACGTCGAAGTACGATATATACGTTATTAAAGGAGATATCAAAAAAAGTTATTTACAAAAATTATAGGCAACTTCAAACTTTACATTATAAAATTATTTTTGTATTTACAGGGTGTTACATATTACCAGGGTGAACCAAACATATTTTTTTTTAAATGGGCATCCTATATATTATTTCAAATTTAGATTAAGCTCATCTCTCCAATACTTCCAATATAGGGTTTCATTACGTTGTACAGGGTATTTCAAAAGTTATGGTCAATTGTACACGAAAATCATTCTCATTTCAACGTCCTGTACAGCTTAGACAGAACAACCTAACAATAATTTTTTCCAGGCATTACTTTTTGACATTGATACAGTGTTACGAGAAGGTGATATTTCTTTATTATTGCACCAATTGAATATAGAGCGAACCAAAACTCTGTCACCCTATATATTATTTCAAATTTAGATTAAGCTCATCTCCCCCATACTTCCAATATAGGGTTTCATTACGTTGTACAGGGTATTTCAAAAGTTATGGTCAATTGTACACGAAAATCATTCTCATTTCAACGTCCTGTACAGCTTAGACAGAACAACCTAACAATAATTTTTTCCAGGCATTACTTTTTGACATTGATACAGTGTTACGAGAAGGTGATATTTCTTTATTATTGCACCAATTGAATATAGAGCGAACCAAAACTCTGTCACCCTATATATTATTTCAAATTTAGATTAAGCTCATCTCCCCCATACTTCCAATATATGGTTTCATTACGTTGTACAGGGTATTTCAAAAGTTATGGTCAATTGTACACGAAAATCATTCTCATTTCAGCGTCCTGTACATCCTAGACAGAACAACCTAACAATAATTTTTTCCAAGCATAACTTTTTGACATTGATACAGTGTTACGAGAAGGTGATATTTCTTTATTATTGCACCAATTGAATATAGAGCGAACCAAAACTCGAACACATGAGTTTGTCAATGAGTTTTTTCAAATGATTTACTCTGTATTTTATTTTAAAAAGTGAAAATACACTTTATGTTCTCTCATTTTTATTAAGCACTCCCTATAGCTAAAATCGTTAATTTCTGAAATATTTTCAATTTAATAACAGAAAGAGATTTGTTTGACAATTTCTATTATAAGTTAGCCGTGATTAGTTTTATAAGAATTTTGTCTTAATAACCGATGTTTTTTGAATTTTTTATAATAATTTGTCACACTTTTATTTGTTCACGGCTAACTTGCTATTATAGAAATTAAAAAAAAAATCTCTTTCTGTTATTAAATTGAAAATATCTCAGAAATTAACGATTTCAGCTATAGGGAATGCTTAATAAAAATGAAAGAACATAAAGTGTATTTTCACTTTTTAAAATAAAATACAGAGTAAATCATTGAATTGAAATACCACTTTCTCATAACACTGTACCAATGTCAAAAAGTTATGCCTGGAAAAAATTATTGTTCGGTTGTTCTGTCTAGGGTTTACAGGACGTTGAAATGAGAATGATTTTCGTGTGCAATTGACCATAACTTTTGAAATACCCTGTATAACGTAATGAAACCGTACGTTGGAAGTATGTGCGAGATGAGATTAATCTAAATTTGAAATAATATATAGGGTGTCCCATTTTAAAAAAAAGTATGTTTGGTTCACCCTGGTAATATGTAACACCCTGTAAATACGAAAATAATTTCATAATGTGAAGTTTGAAGTTGCCTATAATTTTTGTAAATAACTTTTTTTGATATCTCGGATATATCGTACTTCGATGCACTAATGTCGCACCCTGTATATATATATATATATATATATATATATATATATATGCAGATTTTGTTAATTTGTATAATACATATTTTAATTTAAATTTAAATTTTAATATATTCTTGATACTGATTGGGGTTTTTTACAACACTTTTCTGGTCCTGACATTGGATGTGAACAATTTTATAATGTACTTTATTCACTATTTGACATGTTTGTTTTCACCTATAAGAGTAAGAGTAGTAAATATTCCAAATGGTTCGCGCCTGAAATTAAATACAACGTCAAACCAAAATCAAAGTATTTACACAAATAATCACTTATGCGAAGTATAATAATCATAGAAAACTAATTAAAGTGCAAGTTAGGAATGTTTATAAAAATATATATAAACAGTAGAGAACTCTGTGAAAACAAATCCTGTCATTTTGGAGTTCTATTAATTGCAAGCTAGGTTATTCTGGGATTCCAGGTAAAGTTCAATATTTAGATGACTCATTTACTCGTCCTCAAGATATAGTTAATGCTTTCGCGGAAAGAAGCGTTATTCGCCATCTATGCATAAAGATGTGTCTCATTTTCACACATACAAACATGTACCTATTGTTATAGATATTACGATTCATGAAGTATGTTCTGCTATTAGTAAACTTAAAAACTCATATACCTCCGGTAGTGACCAACTTCTAAGCTCCACTAATGCACATATTCAATATATCAATCAAAGCTAATAAGTTTCCCAACTTTTGGAAAATTACCTACATTTGTCCAATCTTAAAAAGCGGAGATACCAGCAACGTTACTAATTATAGACCGATTAGTATTTTAAATAACTTCGGCAAAGTATATGAAATCGTTCTGTATTCTAGAATTTATCCAGCTGTTAAAATGCTTATATCTTCTGCTCAACATGGATTCAGCAATGTAGGTCAACAGTCACTAATTTAACATGTATTACACAATTTATTGCTACCATTATTGACAACCGTGGCCAAGTAGATGTCATTTACACGGATTTTGCTAAGGCATTTGATTCGATCTCACATGATATTGTGTTGGCCCAATTAGATAACTTTGGGTTTAGTCAACCTCTCCAGATACTATTCAAATCATATTTACATAATCGGCTTCAATATGTTACTTACAACAATTATACCTCTTTATTAAGGGTCCACTTTTATTTTTATTATTTATTAATGACCTGCCGGAAAGATGATTTTAAAATTTATCATTCTGTTGCTTCAATCGACGATTATGTTTTGATTCAGCAGCAACTCGATGCCCTTGTCAGTTAGTGCGTCATAAATGGATTGTCCCTAAACATCCCCAAGTGCAAAGTAATTACTTATAGTCATAAATCCAAACCACTTGAATTTGATTTCTACATTAGTTCAGTTAAACTATGCAGAAGCAAAGATATTAAAGATGTAAGTGTTTATTTCGACAGCGAGTTAAACTTTGTTCAACATATAAGCAATATTTTAAGATCTTGCATATCAACACTTGGCTTTATTTTCCGAACTGCAAATCATTTTCGAATATCCAATCACTTATATGTTTGTATTTTTCATTAGTTCATTCTAAACTTGAATATTGTGCCATTGTTTGGAACCCCATTCACCAGTACCAAAAAGATCAACTTGAAGAAAATTTTTGAAATTCTTAGTTTTTAAAATTGACTATAATTACCCGCCATGAGGTTTTGATCATCAAATACTGCTCCGACGTTTCAATTTCCGCTCCTTAGAATTGAGAAGACGTCATATCGCTTTAACCTTTCTTAACAAGATGTTGAATAATGTAATTGATTGTTCTGACTTACTGTCATTATTAGTTTTCCCAAAAACAAACACATTATGTACATCTCCTCTACTAAACGTTGTCAGGGTTTTTCATAGCTTGTCCAGTCTTGCGGATATAAACAATTGCGCCTTGAATGATATTCAATTGATCGAAACTTAGTGTATTATGTTTCTAAATAATGTTTAGTTAGTTTATTGGATTAACGTTTTATTTTCAATAATATTTTCTGTTTTCTTTTATTAATTCTGATTATTATTATGTAGTTCAAGCAAAGTGTATACTTTCTTATTATTTACTCTTAGTTGTCCTGTAATTGGATGTATTCTGTAGGACAATAAATTATTATTATTATTATATCTGATTATAATATTCCTATATCGACCATTTATGAAGAGATGGCTAGTATTGACATTACTAAGGGACCATGTCCAGATGGTATCCCTCGTACGGTTCTTAAATCCTGTGGTTTTGTTCTTTCACGTTCACTTTATAGATTAGTGCAGGATGAAACCAGTTGCATAAGGTAGAAAATATCGTTCTGACAAGGAAAAAAATAAATTGGAGTCCATCCGAGGTACGGGGGATTAAATGGGGTGCACTTTTAGGGGTGGAAAAGTATTTTTCGTAATTTTCAGCCAAACTAGACCTCCTATCGAAAAAAGTTAAATGTAATAGTTGTAGCTAATAAAAAGATGTATAACTTTTGTATTGACCATTTTTTTCGAAAACCTACAATTTTCTGAGAAAACCAAGGTTTTTCGTTTTAATTTTTTCTCACACAAGATTAATTTTTTTTCACGAAATTTGGTGGAAACTTACCTTTTTGTTTCCGAAACAAGTTGTAATTTTTTGGAATGAAAATAAAAATTTTTACATTTAATTTTGATTTTAAACCTAAAAAATCGCAAGTTAAAAAATAACTTTTTCAAAATTATCAGTGGATTTTTTGTTGAAACGTCTACTTTCAGATGGTGTAAAAAATAATTATCATATCTGTGGAAAAATTTTCCAGGAAATGCGAAAAACTGGAAACAAAAAAATTATTTCTTTAATTATTGTTTAAAATTTTTTATTATTTATTACAATTTACTGTTAAAATTAATAAATAAAGTAACTGTTAATCGTAAAAGAATGGGATATTGCCAAAAATATGCAAAAATAATTAATTTTGTTTCAATTGACTCTGCTCAATTACAATTTTCAGTTGCTCATTTTGTTAAACTTTGTTAATTTTTATTTATTGACAGTATAAGAAACATTTCATTTAAAATATGTAAATATAATTAACTATAAACTTTTATATAGTTTGTAAGATATCCATAATTTCATATAATGACAATCAATTAAATATGCATTTACGAAATCTATAAATTTTTCACAACTACAAACTATCTTATATATAGTTGTCATAAATTTACAGATTTCACAAGTGTGTATTTAATTGATTGCCATTCTAAGAACAGTTTTATACCTGAATGGCTTAAGAAGGGTCTAGTCTCCTAGAGGGGGATTTAGGGGTGCGGGGCCTTACAGCTACTTCTCTGAGGCAGTTTCGGAGCAGCTGCAAAACCGTTACTATAGCCAGTATTTGAGAAGCATAGCAGCAGTGAACACCATCGTTTAGAAGAGCACGTTGGCTGATAGACTTACTTTTTGAGAAGAAAGGTAAACACAGAACATATTATCAGCTTCAAATTTGGCTCGGTAACAAATTTACAGCAATGGATTGGTGCTGGAAACAACAACAACATGGAATTATACCCAAATTCACAGATTCCTGAAATATTGCTTAAAACTATTTGTTGCAGCTGTGAAACTGGGTGTAGCAATAAAAAATGTAGCTGTCGGAAACATGGCTTGAAATGCACAAATTTATGTTCAAACTGTCATGGTTCAGAAAAATGTTCGAATGTTGAAAAAATTATCTACGAAGAAATTTGTGATTCAGAAGAAATAGATGATGAACCCATAAATAGAGAAAATATTACATTTGAAGATGATGATAGTCTTCAACATTTTCAAGATCCAACAGAATCTGACAGTTGTATTGAATCCGACACTGAAGAACAGCCACTAAAGAGGCAAAAACTAATGGACCATTGATAAATGTAAATATTAAATAAATAAATTTTTTGCTAGGAATGTTCTATTTTATACAGAACACTTCAATTGAATAAATTAACTTTTTTATATTGAAAAATATTGCAGTAATCATTTTTTTTACTGAAACCTTTTATAACCTAATGTTTAATACTCGAAAAACTAATTAGTTTAGCATGTTTTTTTACAACTCCACATTCCTTTGTGATTTGCAATTATACCTTATTATTAATGTAACATTAAATCTTATATATTTCAAAGATTTCAACTGTAAATTATAATAAATAATTAGAAATTTTAAATAATAATTAAAGAAATCTAATTTTTCCAGTTTTTCGCATTTCCTCAAAAATTTTTCCACAGACATGTAAAAGTAGACGTTTCAACAAAAAAAGACCACTGATAATTTTGAAAAAAGTTATTTTTTAACTTGGGATTTTTTGGTTGAAGATAAGGCATTTTTTTAGGTTAAAAATCAAAATAAAATGTAAACATTTTTGTTTTCATTCCAAAAAATTACAGCTTGTTTCGAAAATTTCCACCAAATTTCGTGAAAAAAAAATTAATTTTGTGTGAGAAAACAAAACGAAAAACCTTGGTTTTTCCGATTTTTCTCGGAAAATTGTAGGTTTTCGAAAAAAATGGTCCATACATCTTTTTATTAGATACAACTTTTGCATTTAACTTTTTTCGATAGGAGGTCTAGTTTCGCTGAAAATTGCGAAAAACACTTTTTCACCCCTAAATGTTGACAAAGTAATAGGAAATCATAATATGATATTATATACAGGGTGTTCCATTTGAAAAATCAAAGTAGTCGCTAATTTATAGTAGAAGCGCCAACGCCGCAACATCTAAAATATTTTAGGCGTGTAGATCATATTAATTTATGCATACTGTCAAATTTTCAGGTTGCTCCGTTGTCTGGTTTGCGAGAAACGTCTAATTAACGCTCATCGTGAAAAGCCCTGTATTTATTTGTTACTGTCTTGACAGTAGTAATATACATGAGCTTTACATAGGTATTTTGAAGCTATCGTAGTAGATGACATCATGACCGCGTTTATTGAAAGCAACCCAATTAGTACCTCTTCCTCTAAAATAGTCAAGGTTCACGATAGCACACTCATTGAGATGTGGTTTATGGGGTAAAGCATCACGCATAAACACTCTTCTAAAGAATGGCACATCTTTGGCATACTTATTTATATCGGAATCGGTTAATGCCCTCCGAGGCAAATAAGTTTTTTCGATATGGTTTCAAGTATAAAGCACATCCCTTTTTATGAGGTTGCAAATAAAGTCCTTTGCCACTCGTTAGAGCTACCACCTCCACTGTTTGGTTATGACGTTGAGCCACCTCCAATTGCTTCTTCGCCGCCGAAGCGTCGTTGACAGCCTTAGCTATACCGCTCGCACTACCGGCCAGAGCACCTGCAACTGAGAAACCGGCGATAGAGGTATTAGGAATGGGAGAAAGTCGCCAGTTTTAGGTATCGGAATGATTCTAGGTAATTGCACCTACTTCTTTCCACCGGTAATCTTAACAACCTTCTTAGCGGCCGATAGCCTGACATCAATAAGAAAATGCAAACTTTCACCATTATCACATATAATAAAATACTTATCTTTTTTGGGTTTTTTAATGGTATATTTTAAATTATACAATCTAAACGTTTCGATAACACTTACAGTTATCTTCGTCAGTAGTAATATCTGTTAAGATTGTTAAATATGTTTTAAACAATGTTGTCAAAGTTGAAAAATTAATACAGATATTACTACTGACGAAGATAACTGTAAGTGTTATCGAAACATTTAGATTGTATAATTTAAAATACACCATTAAAAAACCAAAAAAGATAAGTATTTTATGACATCAATAAGTTTCTTCAGGTTACCATTTTCGAATAGGTTTTAAAACTCCACCTCTAAACGAGCACTTCTTCGTCTTCTTCTTTTTAACACCCATATCCAAACGTGGTTTTAACCTTTATGGCGTTCGCACGGAAAAGGCTTTTTTTGTCACCTAAACTTGAATCCTTCGACCATACACGATTCCAAGCCTGATCTCAAAGCGCTCTATCTGCTTGATGACGACTTGTTAAATCGTTAGAATTATGATAGGCGATATCGTGTTGTTTGCAAGCTTCGTCTAGAGGATTTATACCTGGATCGCCGTAAATGTTTCTGTATGTGGATAACCCGGAATATGCAGTTAACAGGTAATTTGTTTATTAAGGTGTTTAATACGCTACTCCCGAGCAGCATATGAACTGATCAGTATAATATTAGCAACTGAATGATGCAGTTTATGAAACAGCCTCAAGAACTACCTGTGGATGGTCACGATTTCCTGAAATCCGAAGGCCCGGGTAAGCATGGTCATCTCTTTCCGACATCAATTAGAGCAATTATTTGCGGACCTTCCGGGTGTGGGAAGACTAATGTGACCGTTAGCTTATTGGAGGCAACGCATGGCTTAAAATTCGAAAATGTATACGTTTACTCTAAGAGGGCGACACTCAGGCGTGGACTCTTTCTATCTCTGTCAAACATATTCGAAGGTCCCTAAGCAATTGATTCGCGATAATGTGAATATAGTTGTGTTACTTAAACGGGATTGCATAAAGAAGCACGTATACGATGAGCATGTAGGTACAGATATGACCTTCGATCAGTTTAAATCAATGTGCTCGCAATGTCGGCAGACTAAATACGATTTCGTATACATTGTAAAAGACTTTGATTACGGCAGATACCGAAGCGGATTTGATTGCTATATCACCTGTTAATAATACTCATTCAGACGCAGTCGCTCGCAATGCATGTTCGAGATAAGGTGTTTAAGCGAAAGTTAAAGCAGACTCGTAGTGCAATCAAACGCAAGCTGGAATTATTGAAACATATCGTTTAGCGGAAACTGCGTATAAACCTATAGTGGATCCTTTGAAACAAATCGCTAACGCGGAAATTAAAGTAGAACCGGTGAAATCGGAGTTCAAACAAGTGCCTGCTGCAACGTCAACACCTGCTACGTTCAAGTTCAAACCTCCCGTTGAAACCGGTGTAGAACCAACACCTGCTACGTTTAGACCTCCTCCGTCATTCGTTGAAGCGAACGTTATTGCTGAAACAGATCCTGTTGAAGAGGAGGAGGAAGAGCAGGTGGGGCCAACTAATTTAACGCGATTATATGCATGAGCTTTACATAGGTATTTTGAGTAATTACCACATACCATATTAGTTTTATTATCATTTGAACAGCGACAAAAATTACATCTGTTACGCTTGGTTGTGGTTGATTGTTCCCTTACTTCGGCATTACTGGTTGAAGAACGTGACTTTATAACCATTTCAGCTGCAGGAATACTTCGAGGGAGACGTTTTCTTTCTTGCAATATTGGAGTGATCGAGGAATTACACAGTTATTCTAGAAATAGTCGCCGTTTTCTAAGTTTTCCAGCATTCCAGGTTGGAGGTACTTCCTACCACAGAACATAAGCGTTGTAAGCTGAAACGTCATGGTATTGTAAAAGATAGTGGTTGTTATTATTAACTTGTCTAACGTGTCTACAGCACCTTTAGTTTTGTTGTAATCTTAAATCATAAACGGCATTTTATGATCATGGTTACACACTCCGGTATCGTGGTGCATGGTGCTCTTGAGCGTAACATTTTTATTCCGTTTTGGAATATAGGAATCTATCGACGTGTGCTTGGTAAAGTAAAATTTTGAAGAAAGAACTTCTTTCCTGTTGCAGACCAATGCGGCTGGCAATTCAGGATTATTTTTGCGAATAGTGCTAAGCATGGTTATTTTTCTTTTCAATAGCATCTGCCCCAGATCGTACGAGGTAAACAAATTATCACACGTTACGTTGTGACCTTTTAGACCATAAGTAAGATCTAGCACAATTATTTTACCTTGACTTCTCTTTGGAGGTTCACCTTCTTTTTTCCCGAGATAAACTTGCATGTTATATGCATAAGCAGTTGCAGAATCGCATGTGTTGACTCCGTATTTAGCAGGTTTATTCGCGATGTATTGTCTAAAAGGACAACGGGCTCTAAAAGGTACCAGTTGCTCATCTACTATAACATTTTCGTGAACATTATAGAGCTTAGGTAGAATTGCAACCCATTCATTCCACAAGTCCTGTATGGGAGCTAATTTATCAGTTTGGCGTCGTTGTGGTCGAGTTTTTTTATCGTCAAAGCGAATTATTCGTTCTGTATTGTAAGTGTTTTTGTAACTGTGGTTTATATGTTAATTGGGTTAGTCGACCTATTTCCACAGTTTTGTTCGCTTTTTAACGCGACGTTTCGGAAGCGGACTCTGCTTCCGTCACCAGGCTGTCTTGCGAAGGGCTGTTTTCCGCACTTCAGTCGGATTTTTTTCTCAAGCACATGACTACTCTCAGATTCGAACTTGGTACCTTTGAGTTGTGAGTCTGACAGCTTTACCGCTGAGCCACTGAGTAATCCAATATATATTTTTTAGAACTTATATATATATATATATATATATATATATATAAAACTTTTCGTGGTTGCGCAGTAGTTTATTGCGCATGTTGCGCCGTAACCTATTGCGCCGATGTGTTGCGCTTAAGCTCTTCGCGTCTTTGTTCTAGACTTCTGGTGCGCTTACGACTGTTGTTCTTATGCTCCTGAGTTCTCACTTTGAGTGGTCTGCTGCATATGCATTGGGCAGAGTGAGGTTAGGTGGTTCTCCTCTAGTGCTAGCTTGTTTATGGATGTTTCAAGCTATTCTGAAAAGTTGTTAGAATTCGTGGCCGTACCGAGTTATTAATTCTGTATTGTAAGTGTTTTTGTAACTGTGGTTTATATTATTCGTACACTTACATTAAATCGTTGCTCTGAATATTGGATGACCTACATTTCCATCCCACAGACTGGCTGTTGGCTCTCCATGAGATTTATACACTTCAGCTTGAAACTGCAGGCCAAAATATGCTTCTAGTTCAACTAATGTTAGTTCTTGAAATGTGTCGCCACAAAATCTTTTATCTTCTAAATTTGACATTTTCAAAATTAGGTTTACAATTTTGGGTGTGAAATATAAGAAGTACGCGGATTTTATATCAATTATTCGCGACGTAGCATTCCTTCTTGGCCCAGGAATCAAGGAAATAATATTTGCTGCTGATAACCTTTCCGTTTGATGTGTCTTTTCATTCCCTACTATATTGCCATCTTTTGAAGTTATGTGATTATCCGTATCAGCTTCGTCTGTTCACTATCCGTAAGCCACTCTCTCACTACACATTTTCAATAATAAATTTCAATTGTTAGGAGTTCAAATATAATATTGTCTTGAATGTGGCACTTCCGGTTATACCGGACGTAGACGTCAACCTTGTTATTTTAAATGGAACCTAATATTTTTTATTTTATTTTCGAATTCTACATGAAATTCTAGATAAAATTTGTGCACAATGTCCTATGCCAAAAATGAAGTATTTTCGAGATATTTCGATTTTTTTTTAAATTTTGAAAAAAATGAATTGAATAACGATATCTCCATTAATAACGAAGCTAGTGACGTGAAATTGTAACCAATAAACAACAAGCGCTTGCCCGTTAACTCCATATATCCATCTCATTGATATTTCATACAGGGTGTTTTAAACTTAGCCGCCAACATGCACAATTTAAATCATTTATAAGTTGCTTACTTTAAATAGAACACCCTGTATTTTATTACATTTTCCGCTGTATTTTTTTAAGCCAATTCGTTTGGTATCAGTATTCCCTATACCTAAATCCAACCACTTTTGAGATATTTCATTATCTTAGTTAAAACATA
Organism: Vesta saturnalis; assembly: GCA_036346205.1. Classification (NCBI taxonomy): domain Eukaryota; kingdom Metazoa; phylum Arthropoda; class Insecta; order Coleoptera; family Lampyridae; genus Vesta; species Vesta saturnalis. Next base: position 3,030,122 of record JARFJB010002143.1, on the reverse strand, counting down.
ACAACACTTAATTATTTCAACATTAGTAAAGGGTAGGCCATGATTTCCATTATTTAAGGTGATATTTTGATATTTTTCATAAGTTATTAATTCTGAAAAGTAACCAATAGCCTGAAAGGATTATTAATTGTGGATATCATTAAAAACGTTGACTAGGTATTTTGTATTAATTTAATTAGATAACTTACAAACAAAAATAACTAAATGTAATATTAAACAAATAAAGTTTTATAAGTGTTCAAAATTAGCACCATCTACTTCTAAACATTTATGAATCCTTTTCATTAAGTTATGTCTTGTAATTCTGGAAATATGGTCGGGTGTTAGAGAATTAAAAGCAAGTAAGACTCTCTGCATCATATCTTCCTTTGTCGTAACAGGTTTGGAAAATACCTGATTTTAATGTAACCCCAAACACCAAAATCTAGAGGAGCCAAATCAGGAGGCGAGCTGGCCAACGAAACGGCCCTGATTGGCAATCCATCTATCATTAAACATTTCGTAAAGATGCTGAGCAACAGGCCCAAAGTTATGAGGAGGTGCTCCATTTTGCTGATACCACGCTGAAGCCGCCTCTCCATTTCTTAAAGTATGTAAACCGGGCGTATGGCTTTTCTAAAATGTACCATTTAAATTTTCATCATAAAATTTTAATGCTAAAATTTTATCGTTTTTATTGCACAAAAAAATTAAAACTCCAACTATCTTGGAAATAACGTTCTCTACTAACATGTGGATTTTCATTAGACCAAAAATGGGAATTATGTCGATTAAATAATCCATTTTTGCTAAACTTTGCTTCATCACACCATATAACTTTTTTATGAAGTTTTCATCATCTTGGGTCTTCATTAAAACCATTCACAGAATTCTACCCTTCGAGGAAGATCACCTAATTGTAAGTGTTGCACCAAATGATATGAAAATGGTTTCCATTTGTGTTTTTTAATGCGATGAATTGTTCTCGTCGACAAAGTAAGAGTCTCTCACAATCTCTAATGGAGGCATTTGGAGAGGCCGTAAAATAACCCAAAACATTAATTTCGTTTATGTCATTGTCCACTAATGGTTTATTTTATTAATTTTTGTCTTAAATTGACCAAACTGACGGCAGTTTTAAGCAATCTTCTTACAATATCTCCAGTTGCATTTGGTCGATTTGGATATTTTCAGCAAAAACACGGCAAGTCTGTTCAACAATTCTATTACACTCGCCGTAAATAACAATAAGATTTAAAAAATCATCATTAGTAAATCCTACATTTGCCATTATTTACTATGAAATACAAACTGGTAAAGAAAACTGTCAAAACAACATAAACAATTAACATTCTAACTATCAAATCTTTGACAGCCATGGCCTACCCTTTACTAATGTTGAAATAATTAAATGTTGTTATGTTTTAACTAAGATAATGAATTATCTCAAAAGTGGTTGGATTTAGATATAGGGAATACTGATACCAAACGAATTGGTTTAAAAAAATACAGCGGAAATGTAATAAAATACAGGGTGTTCTATTTAAAGTAAGCAACTTATAAATGATTTAAATTGTGCATGTTGGCGGCTAAGTTTAAAACACCCTGTATGAAATATCAATGAGATGGATATATGGAGTTAACGGGCAAGCGCTTGTTGTTTATTGGTTACAATTTCACGTCACTAGCTTCGTTATTAATGGAGATATCGTTATTCAATGTGGACTAGGATTTTTCAAAATTTAAAAAAATCGAAATATCTCGAAAATACTTCATTTTGGTATAGGACATTGTGCACAAATTTTATCTAGAATGTCATGTAGAATTCGAAAATAAAATAAAAAAAAAATTGGTTCCATTTAAAACAACAAAGTTGACGTCTACTGTCTACTTCCGGTATAACCGGAAGTGCCACATTCAAGACAATATTATACTTGAACTCAGCGTCATCCAAAACCTACAGCTTCGTAATTTCAGATTTTTAACGTAACTGTATCCGCCATTACTTTTAATCAAAACTCTTCGCACCACACCCTGTATGTGCAACAATGACAAGCATTTGTTTAAAATGTAAAAGGTTCATTTTAATGGTCTATCCGACCATTCAGCGCAATTATTAAATATCCCTTTACAGTCAAAAATTAACAATGTTTCAGATTTTAAGTATGTTAGGTCTTTTAATGATAATAATTATGGAAATTTTCTGGGTTATGTGCGAGATGAATTCTGGACTGACATATACGAAGTCAAGGATGTAAACGTAGCTTTTGAGTTGTTTATTAATACACTAAAAAATTGAAATTTCTTTTCCCTAAAAAAAGTCAAACTAAGAAATTGTTCCTCCCAACCATGGGTAACGGCCGCCATTAGAATTTCGTCTGTAACACTTAAACGTTTATACAGGGTGATCCAGATTGATTGAAGTGGTCCAGTGGTATTTCTTGATTATTGAACTACCTCCATCTTAATGTTATTATCAAAAATGGCAATAAGTAAATTGAATGTCTTTATTTCAATTTAGTTTTAATTTGACTGATGACGGAAACAGATTATGGTCTCCGAAAGCTTACAATAGGTGCTAAAAATGTTGTCCATTATTTTCTAAGCATAAATTTATTCTACGGTTAATATTCTCGATGACGGCGATCACAATGGCATTCTGTAATTAACATGACAGAAAATTGCCCTATAGTCCTGTTAATATTAAATATTAAATTTAAATGTATTATAGTAATAGTTATTCTAATAGCAGTGATTGTGAGAGGGTGAATAGCATTAAATGAAATTAGAATATGAAAAATTATAGCTTATTCATCAATTAAACACATAGGATGAATAATTGCTGCAATAATTTATTTACAAACAACATGATTAGTTTACTTTTTAACCTATTCAATTTTAACAATCAACGTAACTTTAATTTTAAATAAAACATAAAATTTATTTCATTAATTAATTAATTCAAAAATTAAATTTTTATCCAATAATTACAATAATATTTATCAATTTGCTGTCATTAGCAGGAATCTCACTATTTTTAGGGTTTTACCTAAGTGATTAACTATTCAAGTCATAATTCCGAAATCTATAATTATTATACCAGTGGTGATAATTATTTTCACAATAATAGTTATTTATATATCAAGGGAGTTATGAGGGTGTTAATTACCGAGGGCAACGGATTGCAATCTCCAGGGACGTTAGTCCCGAGGGATTGTAAATTGCCCGAGGTTATTAACATACATAACTCACATTATAAATGAAATATGAAAACGAAATTTTGTTGGTTATTAAAATTAAATGAACGTTTAAAAATTAAGTAGGCATTGTTACCATGGATATATCAACTGACAAGCTTGCAATATTTGTCAAAATACATTAGAGGATGTTATAGATCTGTAATTCCCTACTATAACTCCCTAGGGAGTTATGAACGTGTTTACAGTGACGGTAACTAAGGGTTTATTTGTTTATAATGTATTGGTATGAAATAATAATAATTTATTTATACATCAATATTTCACTATCCGCATATCTAATTAAATCAAATTCATCAAATTGAATTATTAATCTTAAGCAAAAAATAAGTTATAAAATTATAATCATTAATTCAATTTTACTAATAAGACTCGATGTGTCTTGAAAAATACAGATTTTACGTGAATTACAGGAACAATAAAAAGACAAATAAAACGACAAGAACAGAAGGAAGCAAATTATGACAGCTTATACATACGTATTTACGCACGCTCATGGCCCCAGCGGATGAAATTTTTGATACACAACTTACACTTTCAGTGTTAGAATACATTTTTGATAACAATATGACCATAGCGGAGTTACAAACCCTACAATCAATCTGGATCACGCTGTATAAGAATAAAATCCAGTCAAATTCTGCTGAGTATGATATTTTGTATAAACGGTATAAAAAGATATACAAGTCTGTAATAAAGGTTGCAAAAACTTTACATAATGACGAACTATATCAGGATAAGTCGAAAATTACCTGGGGAATTATTAATAACAATATTGAAAACAATCAAAATTTTTCTCATAATGTAGAACTAGAAACACCATCTGGCTCAATGTCTAATCCATTACAAATCGTGTCAATTTTTAATAGTTGCTTAACTTACCACAACAAGTACAAAACATTATGCAGAATGATGATAGTACCCAAGAGAATTTGAATTCGCTCACTACATCTATTTGTATTGAACCGGTAACTGAAACTGAAGTATTTAAATTAATGGGTTAAAAAATAGTCACTCCCCGGGAATTAATAACATTAGCTCATGTATATTGAAAAAATGTGTGAAAACCTCGGACGTATCTAATCAATGAGTCATTAGAAAATGGTGTATTTCCTAACAACTTAAAAATAGCCAAAATTGTACCTCTCCATAAGAAAGGAAATAAAAAACTACAGGCCCGTATCATTGTTATCAACAATTTTCAAAATTCTGGAAAAAATTGTTGCTAACAAAATGTTAAATTTTTCTAATAAATACATCATAAACAAATTACAACATGGCTTCCAAAAGGGCAAGTCCACCTCTTCCGTAATTCACGGATTTCTAGATAAGCTTTACCATAATTTCGATATTAGAAATAAATGCATAGGATTGTTTCTAGATTTAAGCAGAGCCTTTGACTTGGTCGATCACAATATATTGTTAGAAAAACTAGACAAACATGGTTTTCGGAGAACCATACATAACGTGTTAAAGTCATACCTGCACAATCGTAGCCAATTTGTGGAAATAAATAGTGCAAGATCAGAAAGATTACAATCGTAGCCGATTTGTGGAAATAAATAGTGCAAGATCAGAAAGATTAATAAATAAAACCGGTGTGCCACAAAGTTCCGTTTTAGGACCCTTACTATTTATATTTTTTATTAACGATTTTCCTAACGCACTAAAACTTTCTAAAAATGACAATCCTACAATGTACTGATGATAATAGTTACCTTTTTTTCTGGTAGTAATTACATTGAGGTAGCCGGGAAAATAAATTCCGTGGCAAATCATAACCCTGATTGGGTATGTAGAAATGGTTTAGTTCTAAAAATAAATAAGTCATCTATTGTAACTTTTGATATTCTTATTTAATCGGAATTAACCATAATGCATTACGCCATAAACAGTGTACAAAATTTTTAGGCACTTACCTCGACAGCAACCTTAATTGGGATACTCATATAAATAATTTAACAAAAAGTCTAGCATCAACATCATACGCTATATTTAAACTAAAGCAGTTCAACCGTCAGAAAATATTATTATGTTCATTTTTATGGCAGAGTGAAGTATTCAATTTTATTTTGGGGTCATTCTAGTTTAATGATACGAGTTTTTCGTATACAAAGCAGATAGTTAGAACTATAATAGGTGCGACAAAAAGAACACCATGCAGAAATATTTTTAATGAGCTACTCTATATACAGGGTGAGTCAAGCTCAACGGGACGGAATCTCATGGGCAAACGGTAGGAAATAATAAAAAGTCCTTTTATAGGCATATGTAGATTAGTAACGGCTACAATTTAAAACTAATCTCACATATACAGGGTGCTTTAAATTGGAGTAACATATCAAAGTTGTTTTTTTTAAATGAAACGCCCAGTATTTTATTAAATTTTTCAAATACTTTTTAAAAAATAATGTTAGTTTATTAAAGCTGTAATTTTTTTGCTTATTTATTCTATACTTTTCAGGTTTTCTATCGGTATAATTACAATAATAAATTGTTATACAGGGTGTTTCTAACAATTGGTTTAATTTTCATCTTTTTTGTGCAATTTCTTTGTTATTTTAAATGGAACGCCCTGTATTTTATTACATTTTTGAATTTACCATACAAAAATACAGTTTATTTGTTAAGGGTTTCGTATGCATATTTTTAATACTTTCCGAGTAATTTTCATTGGATTACGAAAATTAGTGTATTTTATTATTTTGATACAAAATTTATAATAAATGTTGAATATGATGTCCATATTCACGAATGCACATTATTATCCTTTTTTCAAAAGATCTTCTCATATTTCTTAGCATGTCAGGAGTCATCGTGGCGAATGCATTTTGAATACGTATTTTCATGTTTTAGATGGTTGTAGGAGAGGTATTAAAAACGATATTTTTAACGTGTCCCCACAAAAAAAATCCATGGGCCAATGATAAGGACCACCTGTGCCGATCCATTTTCCTGGGAAATGTTCATTTAAATATTGTCTTACATTACGCGAAAAATGTGATGGAGAGCCGTCTAGTTGCAACCACATTTCTCTTCTGACATTTAATGGAATGTCTTGTAAACGAATACAAAAATCACAAGACGTTTGCAATCACTTTTGTGTGAAATGATTCTATCTTTAAGCATTCTACTAGTTTGACCAATGTAATATCTCTTTACAATTTTTACAAGGAATTTCATAAATTAAATTTGATTTATTATTAATAGATACAGGAGTTTTTAATTTGGAATGAAATTTAGATACTGTAAGTAAATTAGTTTTAGTTATTTTTAAGTTATTTTCATTTTTAAAAAGATTAATTAATTTGGAAGTTAGTCATATATATATATATATATATATATATATATATATATATATATATATTATATATATATATATATATATATATATATATATATATATATATATATATATATATATATATATATATATATATATATATATATATATATATATATATATATATAATTTAAAATATATGTTTGATTGTTTGTAGTTATGTATTAAAATTGTGTGTAAAATAATTTGTTTATTAAATATTTGGGATAGGATTTTCAAAGAATATTTGAATCAAGAATTACTAATGAAAATTGAGTCAATGTTTATTCTATTTTTAAAATTATTAATTAAATTAATTTTCATTTTATTGGATGGTGAGAGTGGAAATTTAAAAGACGGTAACTGTTAGTTTGTTTTCTATACCATCTAGTAATAATAGTATTATTTACAGTTCTTATAAGTTTCATATCTAGAAATGGAACTGAATTATCAATTTCTTTTTCAACAGTGAATTGAATATTTTTGTCAAACCTATTGAAAATGTTGAGAGTTTCATCAATGCAACTTTCAGGTATAGAAAGAATCAGATCTACACAATAATTTAGTAGTTCATCAAGTACATAACTAGATATATAGAAATGTTTGAACCCATAGGTGTACCAAATATTTGAAAGGCAAAGAAAAATGGGTATATCTATTTAACAATACTCTAATATAATTTATTTATGAAAATGATTTATAGAAGATATATTTGATTTAACTTTTATGATTCACATGTTTTATTCTATAACTGAATAAATTTTTCAAAAATGATATTTGTAACCTATGTGGACAAAATTTCATCAATAACTTTAGGTATATGATGAATCATCTAAATATTTAGTGTTATATACTTAAAGAATATGTAGAATGTATTGATCTTCTTACAAATTTTGAAAGTGCATTGATAAATGAACATTTACAATATTATTGAAAAATCAATGTTATGAAGAAATTGATAATTTTCAGTTTTATTTTCAATATGAAATTTTAAAACATAATATTTACTAGATGGTATCAAACATCTCACATCCAATAATAAGATAAATTATTTAATTCTATTTTAAAAGTAGAGATAGATTACTCATACTTCTATTCAAAGTGAATGTCATTGAATTCAAAATATTCAGTTCTTTAAAATTCTAATTCAAATATTTTAATAAACTAAAAAAATTATTTATTAACAATTTTAATACATAAATAAAAATGATCTAATACAACTATTTATCAAATCATTAACAATCATGTATAGAAGGATTAACTTCCAAATTAATTAATCTTTTAAAATGGAAATAACTTAAAATAGCTAAAACTAATTTATACAATATCTCAACTTTTATTCCAAATTAAAACTCCTGTATCTATTATCATAAATCAAATTTAATTTATGAAATTCTTGTAAAAATTGTAATGAGATTGGTCAAACTAGTAGGATGCTTAAAGATAGAATCATCTCACACAAAAGTGATTGCAGACGTCTTGAAATGGTTTATATTAACCCATTGTCACCAGTGTCCTATACATATGACAGCAAAATAAACCGTTTTTGCAAAACACTTGTTCCTAATAAAATATTTTTTCACTTCTGCTTACTTTTGAAACTACGGTCGAGGTCAGTATATATATTTCAAAGCATTTTTAACGAATTACAGGCGAAGAAAAATTTTGAAAGTTGAACAAAATTTCTATAAAATGAACTGCTACATTATTGTTTTATTTCTTGAATAAGCAATTTTTTTCAATGTTTGTGCATTTATTTGGGTTCCCAGAACTAGTAGTAAGCATATTATGAACTTACAATTATTTAGTTATTTGTAATTTCGCCACTATAAGCAAAAGAATTAGCTGTCCTATACATATAACACGGGTCAGATACAATATCATTTCAGGAAATTTTCAAGGTTGGCTGCGTTTACATTCTGAAGCAAAACAGCGCTAGTGTTTTATGGTTAGGTACATTTTAGTTGCTTTTTACACGTTGTGCTGTTTGTACCGCTTATATCTTTTTCTGTTTATTTGCGAAATGCGTTTTGTTCCAAAAGTTCTATTATTATTACAGTGTCGATTTGTGTTTTGTGCCGTATAAATTCTTTTACTAATAATATTTTATTACCTAGTTTTACAATTATTATTGAAGAATAAAATAAATTTACGTGGTGTGTAAGTTTTTTTCTCATGTCCGTTGAAAGAGCGTTAACTATAAGCGAACTAGAAAGTATATTAGAAGATGAAACATTTTATGTTGATGACGATCGACCAAGCATTGATATAACGGTCATACCACCAGATCCTGATTATTTGACGGACATGGACGAAGCTGATGATGACCAGCTCGGAATTGTTGAAGTACGAGAAGTACCAGGGCCATTGGAAGTAGAAAATGACTATGAACTTGAAGATGAAGAACAAGAAACCACTAGCAGAAGTCAACAACAAAGAGTTAGAAAACAACGACTTTGTGACATTGAACCTAAGTGGAAAAAATAGACCCGGTATATGCATTTGAAGAGGAATCACTTACTACTATTGATTCTAACAAAATTGAAAAACTGAAAGAGAGTTTGTCATCTCTTACACCGCTGCAATTGTTTGAAAAACTTATAACCAACGATATTTTAAATCATATCAGAAATGAGACAATACGCTACGCTCATTGTGTCAAAAATGATCCTGATTTCATCTTGGAAGTTGACGAGCTACGAACATTTATTGGGATTCTCCTGTTTTCGGATATCATAAAGTCCCTCCGAACGCATGCATTGGTCCAGAGACGACGATCTAGGTATTGAACTCGTCAGCAATGCTATGTCAAGGAATCGATATATAAAAATTAAGTCGATGTTACATTTTGCCGACAACGCCGAACTCGATAAAAACGACAGACTATAAAATTCGACACTTATTAGATATGATAAACACAACTTTTCAACAATTTGGAATATTTACTTCTCATCTTTCAATTGACGAAATGATCGTAAAATATTTTGGGCATCATGGATTAAAACAGTTCATCAGAGGCAAGCCTATAAGATTCGGCTATAAACTTTGGGCATTATGCAGTTCAAATGGTTATTGTTTTAAATTTCTTGTATATACTGGGAAAGAGACAGTGGAACAAGTAGGAATAAATCTAGGATCTCGAATAGTTACCGAACTATTATCATGCGTGCCAGTACCGAATGAACACGTCGTGGTTTTTGATAATTTTTTCACCTGTCGCGATTTCCTTGCTCATCTTAGCAAGATTGGATTTAGAAGTACTGGAACGGTACGCGATAACAGAACGACAAATGCCCAATCCAAACAGCTAAAGATATGAGAAAGGAAAAGCGAGGATTCTATGACTACCGTTTCGATATCAATTCAAAAGTGACTATGGTTCGGTGGAAAGATAATAATGTGTCATCATAGCTCAAACTATGATAAGATACGACCACTGGCAAAAGTTTCTAGGTGGAGTCGCGAAACCAAACAACGGATCGAAGTTGTGCAGCCAAAATTAATTCAGTCATACAATAGATATATGGGGGCGTTGACCAACACGACTGGCTCATAGGAAAACACGGCATACAAATAAGAGGGAAAAATGGTATTGGTCATTGTTTACACGGATATTAGATATGGCACTCACAAATTCGTGGATCTTGTACAGAGCTCTACAGGGCAGCGATGCACTCAACTGCATAAATTTCGAAGAGCAATAGTTATACCTTATTTAAAATTGTCAGCAAAGACATCCAAGCGCAAAACTTCAATACCACGTCCATCTTACGACCTTCAATATGATGGTAAAGATCATCTTATTCAGTTCCGTTCCAAACAAAGGCGATGCCAATGACAGGGATGCAAAAGCAAACCTACACCATTTTGTGCGAAATGTGATGTTACATTGTGTTTACCGTGCTTCTTACCCTATCACACAAAATAACTGAACTCAGTTTGTAAGTTTATTTTACTTTTATTGGTTGTTCCTTGTTTTTATAAATAAATATAAAATGTATATTGTTTATGTCCGGTGTCCTATATATATGACACCGTTTTAACGAAACCTTAAGGTCAAATATTTTTTTCATATTTTTCCAGCAAACTGACCAGATTTCAATAAGGAAACGTAAATATATCAAAGCATGTTTTCAGAAAAATTTTTGGTCGCTAATGGGTTAATTATAGTGACAAAACAATGAATAAGAGGACTGATATCAAATACTTGAGTACTATATATATATATATATATATATATATATATATATATATATATATATATATATATATATACAGGGTGAATCTTATCTAATCCGCCAAAATTAAAGGCGTGCTAGAACTCATCATTCTAAGCAAAAAGTTCATATGTACATGTGTCCGGAAATGCTTCGTTTCCGAGATACAGGTGTCAAAGTTGAAAAATGAAATCGCGTTTACTTCAATATCTTTCGACTGTTTCGAAATAGTTTCATGAAATTTCGTATAACGGGTTTTTTGACAAATTCAAATTTGTGGTCCATTTGGTTGTCGTTTCTAGAGGCGCCAGCGGCAACGATTTCGACCCTTTAAAACGTAGCAATTTTTTTGCTACACTATATGCCATTTTGGACTAGAAAATCGATTCTCCTGTCTTTTCTTCTAAAAAAAGGTGTATCTTAGTGATGTCGCTAGGAGCAACCCTTTCCGAGAAAAACGCTTTTAAAACTCATGATGCATACACATTTTCGGAGGGTATTTTTTTGACAGGTTTATCAATAGGAATTTTTAATTGTTACTAAGTAACTTACTTGTTTACTTATGTACTTATCTGTCTCTTTGCGTTCATTGATAATAAAATTTTAATAAAAAATCCATAATTAAATACGATAGAATGCCTAGACATACAACATGTATACTTTTAATATTAATTTTTTCCTTTTTTTAATGTCTTTTTCTCGGAAAGGGTTGCTCCTAGCGACTTCACTAAGATATACCTTTTTGTAGCAGAAAAGACAGGAGAATCGATTTTTTTAGTCCAAAATGGCATACAGTGTAGCACAAAAAAGTTGCAAAGATTTAAAGTGGTCAAAATGGTTGCTGGCGCCTCTAGAAACCACAACTAAATGGACCACAAATTTGAATTTGTCATCCCAAAAACCCCGTGTACGATATTTTATGAAACTATTTCGAAACAGTCGAAAGATATTGAAGAAAACGCGATTTTTTTTCAACTTTGACACCTGTATCTCGAAACGAAGCATTTCCGGACCCATGTACATATGAACTTTTTGCTTAGAATGATGAGTTCTAGCACGCCTTTAATTTTGGCGGATTAGATAAGATTCACCCTGTATATATATATATATATATATATATATATATATATATATATATATATATATATATATATATATATGTTTCTATTTAGATTTCCAAGTATTCATGTTTAAATAAGACAATTTTTCTTTAAAACTTGTGTAAATAAACGTAAAAATTAATTCAACGTTTCGGGAACGTCCTTTGTTCCTTTGTCAAGAATTTATTTGACAATTACAGAAATTGAAATAAGGTAACTATTTTTAACAAGTACAAAATATGAAACAAGGTAACTAATTTAATTTTAATCTGGTGTTTCTATTTAGATTTCCACAAGTATTCATGTTTAAATAAGACAATTTTTCTTAAACAAGTTGATTCTACATTTCAACCAACTCCAAATCTTCCAGCAATTTCAAACACTTATACTGCAACTATTCCAGGCGTCCCCACTTCTGCACCTTCTACATCACATACTAGACCAACTACCGAAGTCAAACACACTCGTCCAGATTAAAATTAAATTAGTTACCTTGTTTCATATTTTGTACTTGTTAAAATAGTTACCTTATTTCAATTTCTGTAATTGTCAAATAAATTCTTGACAAAGAACAAAGGACGTTCCCGAAACGTTGAATTAATTTTACGTTTATTTAACAAGTTTTAAAGAAAATTGTCTTATTTAATATATATATATATATATATATATATATATATATATATATATATATATATATATATATATATATATATATATTTAAAGAAGCAAAAGAAATTAATTTTTACCTCGTCCTCCTTAAGTTAATATGATTTTAGACTCCATATGTATTTTACTCTATTTTACACTATGTTTTTAGTACTTTTGAAAATTAATCCCATTAGTGAATATCTTGTCATAATTGACAATTTTGTCACTACATTTTATATATATATATATATATATATATATATATATATATATATATATATATATATATATATATATATATATATATAAGTAAGTGGGTAATCTTGACTGCATTCCCAATAAACTTATCTTATATATATATATATATATATATATATATATATATATATATTACATTTACATGCAGTTAATGTTTCTAGTTGTAATTAATATTTTATGTTATTCATCTTAGTTAATGAACTAATGTTAATAAAATTGTTTTATAGTTAGTCTTGATAAAGAAAATAAACATTTTCAAAAGCTTGGCATAAAAACGAAGAAATTTAATTAACTAATAACCTTCGACTGCTTCCCACTATTATTTAAATATACATATATATACAGGGCTTTTCACGATGAACGTTAATTAGACATTCCTGGCAAACCAGACAACGGACCAACCTGAAAATTTGACAGTATGCATAAATTAATATGATCTACACGCCTAAAATATTTTAGATGATGCGGCGTTGCCGCTTTTACTATAAAGTAGCGACTACTTTGATTTTTAAAATGGAACACCCTGTATATAATATCATATTATGATTTCCTATTACTTTGTGAACAACTTCGTGTACTATTTCTCTATACCTATCTATTACCGTTTAAGAGATATAAATTAATTTCGATTTTTTTTTACAAAACATATACTTTTATAAACGCTGATAATCTTGAACTCTCTGGTACTAAGACGATCAAATTCGAAATGGAGTGGAGTGATACCATGAGGATCTTCACTTCGAGTCATAGTCTTATTTGCCTCATACAGGGTCTTTACAAAATGTAGATACTTTGTTCACATGAAAAAAGGAGTGGAAGTCAATTTTTTCAAATGGAACACCCTGTATATTTACACATTTTTGAGCTCTACATCCAATTTTAGATTGACTTTAATCAGATAATGTTATTTCGATTCCGAACCGTGTTCGAGATAAACTGTTTCAAACACAAACTGACGTGGTTTCCTTGTATTCATCACTTATTTTTGAAATTTAACAGATTCCGTTCGATGTTCCTTCATCAGTCACAGATAATACAATAAATAAATAATTATTAAAATAATCTTCAACCATCAAATGAAACTTCTCTTCAAACAATAGTTTTATTAACACTGACACACGAACTGAAAATAATTTCATGAATTAGTAAGTTAACTCGATTATCAGTGTATTTCAGAATATGTTCGAACACATCTCCACCTCTACTTAAACAAACATGTAATCTCTTCAAAATATTTTCATGTGTAGCGCTTCTGATTAAATCTGGAGTTAAACTATTGAAAGCAGTTCTAACTGTCGATTTCATATCTTCCATTGTTGTTACTGGGCTGGAGTAAACCATATTTTTAATGAAACCCCACACAAAATAATCTATTGGATTGCCATCTGGTGTTCTAGGAGGCCAACGAAAAGGCCCATTATTACCAATCCATCTGTCTTCGAAGATTTCAGTTAAAGCTTCGCCTACTGAACGAGAATTATGGGCTGGAGCACCATCCATTTGGTATCATACACTTTCTCTTCCTGGTCTATTATCTAAAATCATTTGAATTCCATTTCTCAGTAAATTTTCATATTTTGTTGCATTCAAATCATCATAAAACTCATTATAAAAAATTTACTCATTCTTTATGGCACAAAATACATTAAATTGCCTTCTTTCTTGAAAGCCCCTTTGGCGAACGACATGAGGATTTTCTGGCGCCCTATAATGACTGTTGTGTCTGTTGAAAATTCTATTTTTTGTAAACTTGGCCTCATCTGTCCATATGATATTGTCAAGGAAATGTTCATCCTCTTGAACCTTGACAAGTAACCATTCAAAGAATTCCACTCTACGAGACAAATCAGTCTCTTTCAAATGTTGGACACAGTAGAATTTATAGGGATGCCATTTGTGCTTATTAAGAATGCGATAAATCATCCACTTCAGACTTTCTACGAATGATTTTTGGACGAAAGGTTCCATTCAACCTACAGTTTTGTAGTAGTCGATTTATCACATTATTATTCGGCTTCAGAAGTTGTGGATATCTTTCATGAAATACTCGGCATGTTCTACTTGCAATCCTATTGCACTCACCATGAATAATTAATAAATTCAAGAAATCTTCATTACTTTAACCTAATCTTGACATTTTTCTATTATAATTAGTATCACAATCAGTCAAAACCACCAACGAAAGTTTGACGTTTCAAAATTGGATCATTTATTTTTCCAAAGCACACTATTAAAAAATATTAATTTGCAATGTTGTACAGTAGAGACACTCAATACCTCAATGCATACAAATTGTAACATTTTCTAAGGTACATATCAATTTCGAATTGACTGATTTGAGACTGTTGAAAAACTAAATCGAAAAGAAATTGTATTACGTAGTATAAAATAGATGTTAAATCTCAAGAATAAGTGATGAATACAAGGAAGCCACGTCAGTTTCTGTTTGAAACAGTTTATCTCGAAAATGGTTCGAAATCGAAATAGCGTTATCTGATTAAAGTCAATCTAAAATTGGATGTAGAGCTCAAAATGTGTAAATATACAGGGTGTTCTATTTGAAAAATTGACTTCCACTCCTTTTTCATGTGAACTTAGTATCAGCATTTTTAAAGACCCTGTATGAGGCAAATAAAAATATGACTCGAAGTGAAGATCCTCATGGTATCACTCCACTCCATTTCGAATTTGATCGTCTTAGTACTAGAGAGTTCAAGATTATCAGCGTTTATAAAAGTACATGTTTTGTAAAAAAAAATCGAAATTAATTTATATCTCTTAAACGGTAATAGATAGGTATAGGAAAATAGTACATGAAGTTGTTGACAAAATAATAAGAAATCGTAATATGATATTATATACAGGGTGTTCCGTTTGAAAAATGAAACTAGTCGCTACCTTATAGTAGAAGCGGCAACGTTGCATCATCTAAAATATTTTAGGCGTGTAGATTATATTAATTTATGCATACTGTCAAATTTTCAGGTTGATCCGTTGTCCGGTTTGCCAGAAACGTCTAATTAACGCTAACGCTCATCGTGAAAAGCCCTATATATATATATATATATATATATATATATATATATATATATATATATATATACACACACACTTTTGTATTCATTATATGACATGGTCAATGTTTGTATATGCATTTTGAGGATTGGCCATCTTGCATTTGCTATGAATAATCATCCAGAAGAAGTAGTGCATTTTGAATAATAATGTATTATTTCGAATTTTAAGACATGGTCAATCCTCGAATATTTTCAGAGATGGTCAATCCTCGAATATGATTTTTGAGACATGGTCAATCCTCGAATATGCTTTTTGAAAATTGACCATCTTTTATTACCTATGAATATTCATCCAGAAGAACACGTAGTGCATTTTGATTAATAATGTATTATCTCGAATTTTAAGACACGGTCTATCCTCGAATATGCTTTTGAGACATGGTCAATCCTTGAATATGCTTTCTGAGGATTGATCTTGACCATCTTCTATTTCCTATGAATATTCATCCAGAAGAATACGTAGGGCATTTTGATTAATAATGTATTATTTGGAATTTTGAAACATGGTCAATCCTCGAATATGCATTTTGAGACATAACCAATCCTGGAATATGCTTTTTGAGGATTGACCATCTTTATTTCCTATTTATAGTCATGCAGAAGAACAAGTAGTGCATACTGAATAATAATGTATTATTTCGAATTTTAAGACATGGCCAATCCTAGAATGTAAGGTAAATGAGTTTTAATTCAGAAATGGAGATACTAACAATATAAGAAATCGCTAAATGCAATATAATACATTTGATTTTAAACCGTAACGAAACAAAGCTTTTCCAATTTTTTTGAATGAAGATGAGTAAGTAATGTAAGTAAATAGTGTTACATCCCAGTTGCCCAAAACGCAAAATAACCCCAAGTTGCTCACGAGAGCATGTCCGTTTTCGGTCTGTGCACTTACGCCCACTACCAGGGATCGGGCACCGCTTGCAACTCGAAATGACAGTAATAAGATTTCATATTATGGGAGAACACCACGAACGACGTCTCAAATTCCACCAACACCCAACGGTTAGAAGTCATATGTCGGTCGCTGAAGGATTTTAGAGTCGTTCAGCGGGACCCAGGAAGGCTCATACATTACGACCCGGAAGAAGTTAAGCAGCAGGGTCGCAACGTGTTATAATAACCTGCATTAAAAAGAATTATAACTGTTGACATATTCGGAAACGACTGCTTCATGTTGTATGCGACCACTGTGTTTGAAGGGTTTCCTTTAAAAGCATGTAACTTCTTTCGTAACAGAGATAATAACATGAATAAAAATCCAAAATGTTAATAAAGCAAGGATACATTTTGAAACCAGTTGACACTGTTGTAGTCGCTCCATCCTACAGGGTTTTCAAATTTCGGTACAAACATCTTCATATTTATGCACGTATATTTCAAATTTAACTCTACATCAAAATTTCAACCACAGTATTGCTACAGGAGAATTGACCTGCTGTTCACAAAAACATCAAAATTAAATGGTTCAAGAGATAACCACTTTTGAAAATGTGTCAAATTTTTAGTGGCCTTTGACGGTCAGTGTGTTAATACATTTTGATGTAAAAATTTACGTATTGCTTAAGTAGTTAACCCTCCTATTGTGTTAACATCTTGGTTTCACTTTCGGGTCATTACGATCCGGGAGTCTATAGTTGTCGTTTTATTGTCGTTTAATTGATGTAACAGTAAATAATAATAAGAAATGAGATGTAGTATTTATTATTTATTACATTTGATTACGTTATTTTATTTTTATTACATGTTATAAATGTTATGTAAAGAACATCTGAAAAACGTAGTAGTTAGCTATACAGTCTTGACAGTAGTAATATATATGAACTTTACATAGGTATTTTGAGCAACAACATATCATATTAGTTTTACTATCCTTTGAAGAGGGACAAAAATTACATCTTTTACGCTTCGTTGTGGTTGATTATTCCTTTACTTCGGCATTACTGGTTGAAGAACGTGACTATAACCATTTCAGCTTGCAATAATGGAGTGATCAAGGAATTACCCAGTTCTTCAAGAAATAGTCAACGTTTTGTAAGTTTTCCAGCATTCCAGGTTGGAATTACTTCGCACCACAGAACATAAGCGCTGTAAGCGGAAACGTCCATTATATTGTAAAAGATAATCATTGGCCATCTTTTAGTTTGCCATGTGGATGTGTTTGTTATTATTAACTTGTCTACAGCATCTTTAGTTTCTAAAACCTAAAATCAGAAACGGCTATTTATGATCTTGGTTACACACTCCGTTATCGTGGTGCATGAGCATAACATTTCTATTCCGTTTAGGAATAACGACGTGTTCTTAGTAAAGTAAAATTTTGAAGAAAGAACTTCTTTCTTGTTTCAGACCAATGCGGCTGGTAATTAAGGCTTATTTTGGTTTGCAATTTTGGGTGTAAAATAATTATTCGCGACGTAGCATACTTTGTTGGCCCAGGAATCAACGAAATAATATTTGCTGCTGATAACGTTCCTGATTGATGTTCTTTTCATTCCATACGATATTGCCATCTTTTGAAGTTACGTGATTATCCGTATCAGCTTGATCTGAAATCGTAGCTTCACTTCACCATCCGATTCGCTATTATATATCTCGGTTTCGCACAGATGCTCACTAGCTGCATTTATACGCAGAGCTACAGACAAGTCTCAACAGAAATAAACTTGTTTACCGGTAGGCAAATAACGCATGCAATATTCGCAATATTGCGCAATAATGTAAATGTTATGTAATTATTTATATTTATGAAAATAAAAAAT
Organism: Vesta saturnalis; assembly: GCA_036346205.1. Lineage (NCBI taxonomy): Eukaryota > Metazoa > Arthropoda > Insecta > Coleoptera > Lampyridae > Vesta > Vesta saturnalis. The sequence goes on along the minus strand of JARFJB010002143.1, from coordinate 3,011,496 downwards.
AGATAAAATACATTCGTCTATGATAATAATCTGCTTCTCAAATGCATTAAAAAAAAAATTGTTCTAATATGAATCTAGGTGCACCGTTATTAGAGTAGTGAAATAAAAGTCATGCAGTGGCAATGAAATATTTAAATAAATTAACGAATTATGCACATAGAAGAACGCGACTGGGTCATATTGACCCGAACACAATAGGAGGGTTAAGTAAAAGTAAAAAAAAAGTAAATTTTTTGTGGACACGATTCAAACAAAATTATTAAATTAGTAATTTCACAATCGAATTTAGACGAAATAGTGGTTAAGGTATAGTGATTTTAATTTTTTCTGCATTCTGTTGGGTTTCTTTTCTTCCCAATTCCTTTCTTAACGCTTTTATTTCTTCTTGGTGGTTTTTGATATCTGATAATAAGATTTTCTTATTATTTTGGTTTTCTGTTTTAATATTCTTTTCCATTTCGGATTTATCCTGTTTGTTTGCTGGTTTTTTAGTTTTTTTTTCTGCAACTGCTTATTTTCTGGCTTTTATATAATGATAATATTTTTCTTTTTCACTTTTCAAACTCTTTTGTGTTTCCCTGGCTATTTTTCTTTGCTCTAGGCAGGGTTGAGATGATTTAAATCAGTTGATTAAAATCGTGATTTTAATCAGCATGATTTTTTAAATAAAAATCATGATTAATTTAGTTTAGAAAAGGGGCTCAAATTTGAACACATGTATTTGTTCATAAAAAAATAAAACCTTGATGCATTTTTATGGGGTAATATTTATTCTTTATTATAATACTCGAAAAGAAATTCAGCATTCAGCTGCTTTTTGCAAAAATAAAACTATTAAAAAGTGTTTTTAGTACAAAAAAAAAAAACTAAATATTGCTGAACGTCTATAACCTAAGTGTTATAATGCTTAAATAGAAGCACTAGTTTAGCTGCTTTGTCACTGCCAAGTCTAGTAAAATTACCGTTTTCTCTTTATGTACAACACCCTGTATCTCTGAAACGAAGCGATTTAAAGGAAAATCCTATTTGGAATTTTTCTTTGCCTTGATGTTTTCCTCATCTTCACAGATTTTCAGACCCAAATAGTGAACCAGTGGCGTACGCTATAACGGCCGTCGACCATATCTCAGGAATGGATTATAGCACAGGTTCGGGAAAAAATTTTTATAACAAAAGTGGCATCGAGAAACGCCTGGAAATTATTTTCAGAATTGTAGGTCCACCGCTAGAGGGCGTATTTGACAGTTAAATTTTAAAAGCAAAATTTTCAAAATTTACTCATTTAAGGGCATATTAAATATTATAATCAGATTCCTCGACAAATTCTGCATATTTTTTATTTGACAAATTTTAGTCTATCTCTTCAAATAAGGGGTGGGGAGAGTGAGAACTTGTTACGAAAAAACGCCTTTAATTCAGGTTCTGCTTGACCGATTTTAATAAACTTGATGTTGTTTGAAAGAGCTTTTGTTAAACAATAGAAAATTTGTAAATTTGAATCAATCTGATTAATAACATAAATGCTAGAGGGCGCTGTTTAATATTTTTTTAATATTGTGTTTTCTCTTTACAATTTTAAATGGAAGCATAAAAATTTAAGTAGGTCTTTAAAAAGTAGACTAAATTAGTAATAAAACAGTGAAAACTGCAAGTCGATATCTTTTTCCTATCCTGAGATATCGTAAGAAACAGGTAAATGGCGGGAATTGTTCTTCCAACGTCTAGTAGGCTAGTTCGCGTTAACGGAAATTATTAAATTTAGCCTGGATGAAAAGATCTTACATTGGTCTGCAGTAATTTAAACTGTTATCATACTAATGTTATGGTTGCCGCAAGATTACCTAAATGTAATGCTGTCGCTACTAACAATGAGAACAAATTATAAAATAATAATGTGAGAAATCTAACAATTAAAACCGTAAATAAATAACTACGTAATTAGTGTCGCCTACATGTTCGAAATGTCGTCCATCATTTTCAATGCATGAAATCAATCGCTGACGGGTGGAGAAAACAGCAGTTTCAATTTCTGCCCTTGAAATACTTCGTATTGTCTGTCGTATTCTTTCAATCATGTCAGCTCTTGTTGTGGGTCTATCGGCATAAACGAGATCTTTTATTCGCCCCCACAAATAAAAATCTAAACCAGTTAGGTCTGGAGACCTTGGTGGCCAAATAAATTTCACTTCCACGTCCTATCCACCTTTCAGGATATGTTTGATCTAAGAAATTTTGAACATCTCTAGAATAATGTGCGGCACCCATCATGTTGCAAGAACATGTCACGACGAATGCCAAGGGTATGTCTTCTAAAGAAGTGGCAATTCGTTGCTTAAAAATCTAAATATCTTTCTCCATTAACAGTCTCATTAAGAAAAGGCCCAATTATTTCTCCACCTAGAATCCGCACCACACATTTCCAGACCAACGACCCTGATGTTGGACCTCCTGCATCCAGTGGGGATTCGTTTCAGACCAGTAGTGCATATTATGTCGATTTACACTACCGTCACTATGAACAGTAGCCTCATCTGTCCACATAAATCGTGAAAGTATTTCAAAATCGTCGTGTATCATATTTGAGAGCCAGTTGCAAAAATCCAACCTGGTATCGAAATCTTGAGCATTCAAACTATGGTGTAAGACCATGTGATATGGGTGCAATCTAAAATAGTATATATTATAAGTAATCAGATCAATAAGATACATTGAAGTCCTTCGTTGTTGGTAAACGAAAAGGACTTTAAATGCATTAACTCTCGTAATGTTATGAATTTTTTCGCCCGGCCTCTCATTTTTATTGTTGGTACCTTTTACTTTACTTTGCCTCACTTAATTATCATGTTGTTAGTTAAAATCTATTCACATAGCATAAGATAATTTCATTAAATAATTTGTTGTTTTATTGAAACTGGGCATAAACATATAACGACAAACGAAAAAATTAAAACATTTTTATCATTATAATACCGAATAAAACATGCATGTAAATAAGTAGTCACCTGTGTTCTCTTAAAATATTTTGGACGGTGGTTCGACATATACCGAAGTCTCTAGCTATAGCTCTGGTGCTTGAATGAGGGTTAACATTTGCATAAGCTAAAACATCAATAACATTTTCCTCTGTTCTATCTCTGCGTTGTCTTCGGTACACAGGAAGATTCACATTTCAGTAGTACGCACACGGTGTGCGAGTCGGAGAAAACTCTTCTGTTGTGATGCCGTCTGTTTGGGTACTGTAGTGCATACACTCTAGCAGCAACGGTTGCATTTCTCATACATTCAAAATAAACTGCCAACATATCAAATGCTTCTTCATTTGTAAGAATGATTTTGGTACGAAAAGGTAAGAAAGTCTATTAAATGCAACACGATGAATAATTTTGACATATGCGTGAAAATCATAGCTTGCTTGTTTTCAACAGGAATTTATTTTATATCTTACATGGCCCTCTTTACTAATTTTGTTGTCATCAGTAAATCGTAATTCATATTTTAAACCGTATTTGTTGTTGCTGGGCAAATATCGGTTTTATTGATATTTTATGCTTTTGATTTACTAACACATCGCTTGAAAACAAATATAACATTCTTATATAATTAAAAAATGTTAGATTTATCACATTATTATTTTATAATTTGTTCTCATTGTTAGTAGCGACAGCATTACATTTAGGTAATCTAGCGGCAACCATAACATTAGTATGATAACAGTTTAAATTACTGCAGACCAATGTAAGATCTTTTCATCCAGGCTAAATTTAATAATTTCCGTTAACGCGAACTAGCCTACTAGACGTTGGAAGAACAATTCCCGCCATTTACCTGTTTCTTACGATATCTCAGGATAGGAAAAAGATATCGACTTGCAGTTTTCATTGTTTTATTACTAATTTAGTCTACTTTTTAAAGACCTACTTAAATTTTTATGCTTCCATTTAAAATTGTAAAGAAAACACAATATTAAAAAATATTAAACAGCGCCTCTAGCATTTATGTTATTAATCAGATTGCTTCAAATTTACAAATTTTCTATTGTTTAACAAAAGCTCTTTCAAACAACATCAAGTTTATTAAAATCGGTCAAGCAGAACCTGAATTAAAGGCGTTTTTCGTAACAAGGTTCCCACTCTCCCCACCTTATTTGAAACTAAAACTAAAACTTGTCAAATAAAAATATGCAGAATTTGTCGAGGAATCTGATTATAATATTTAATATGCCCTTAATTGAGTAAATTTTGAAAAATTTTGCTTTTAAATTTTTAACTGTCAAATACGTCCTCTAGCGGTGGACCTACAATTCTGAAAATAATTTCAGGCGTTTCTCGAGGCCACTTTTGTTATAAAAATTTTATTCCCGAACTGTGCTATAATCCATTCCTGAGATATGGCCGACGGCCGTTCTTAGTTGGCCACCCGGTACATGAAATCAAATTTTCTTCTTTATCTTTGAAACACGCCGTCAAATCACAAATTCGCAAGTGACCCTTTTCGTGTATATTGAGTTAGCAAATACGGAAATGGAAACAAAATTCGAGTACATCCAGTGGCGTAGAAGTTCAACCTGAAAAACCCTTTCGACCTGGCAGTATATCCGCCACTGTATCGCATAATTGAGTATCGCGAACATCAGTGTATGGCTCGTGTAGAGTGTGGGTAATGTACATGTCAGATTGTCTGTGGGTATAGCTCCTGAGAAATCATAAGAAAACATCCCTTTTTTCGAAACTTCAACACCCTGTATCTCGAAAATGGTGGCCTTTGGATCATATGTTCCTTTGACAAAATAATCTTACTTTCAAACACAGAATACGTCTTAGACATGTTAACAGACATTTTTCAAACACCTTGTATACATGTGGTGTTTACGAAGTGCTAAAGTCTACATTGGTGAAATTGGGAGAAGCATTAACACCAGGTTAACAGAACACAAAACATACGCTTACTTCATACTATTAAATCAGCAATTGCTGAACATGCTTTAAACACTCTGCGCAATATATAATTTGAAAGCACGTGAATTCTGACTAACGATAGGAATTGGTATAGAAGGAAGATTTGAGAAGCTATTGAAAAGACCAACAACTCGAACAAGGATACTGGATATGATTTGTCCTATACCTGGGTGTTGTATTTTCAAGGACTGAAAGTTATACAGTCTACAACAGTGATTTAATTTTAATTCTCTAATCTAGTTATACCTTATCAATATTTGGCACTTTGATAGTACGCCTGATGAAGGGGGGAGTTTCTGCCTGGAAGCTTGCAAAATAAATAAATAAATAATTTCACACCATTTTCCCAAAGAAAGTGTTATTTCATTTTTTAAGCATTTATTACTTTTTATTTGTCGCACGTTTATTTTAATCATCTGAGCTAACGCTGATGGCGCCTATTTATCAATACCCTTTATTTGATATAATTTTTATTCTGGTGGTAATATTTGCCGAACAACAATAACGCCCTCACTCTAATTACAAGGCAGCATATTACCATTGCTCTAGTGTGGATTTCTAATTGTAACACAATAAAATATATATCCCTTTATGTAAGTAAAAGTCTTATACGATAAAATTATCTGTGAAAGTACTATCTTCACATAATACAGAAGTACGGTTACAATATTTTCGTACTTAATTGTAAATATTTCAATTACTTTTTAAATTGTTTATATTTAATAAAACAAATTTGTAATATTTGATGGTATTCATAGTATTGTATTTATAGGGAAAGGAAAAAGAAAGTAGCAGGATTAGCAACACTAAAGAAAAAATTTATTAGGCGTCGTCGTTCATCAAAAGCGTGTGATCATGGTCGAATGCTTAGAGAATTGGTTTCAGATTGGAGTCCGTTAGAGATAGCAGCATTATTGGAGGAGTATGAAGCTTTAGCAGCTTTGAAAGATCTATGTGTACAAGCCGAATTAGCAAGACCACCTGCAGCAACATTTAAGCAAGATTTATCTGCTTTGTATGATTTTAAATATTGTACCGATGCAGACTTAGTGTATCGCGGAGCGTGTTTTCCAATACATCGTGCTTTATTATCCTCTAGATGTCCATATTTTCGAGATTTACTTGCAGGTTGTCCTGGATATGGTGCTAGAATATGTCTTGAGTTACGAACAACTACTGTTGATGTACAATTATTTTCCGCTTTGTTAAGATATCTTTATACAGGTGATATATGCCCGCACGATACAAATATAGATTTAAATTTGCTTAGACGCTTACGTGAAGAATTCGGAACACCTAATGCTTTAGAAACAGATCTGCGATATTTATTAGAAACAGGCGATTATGCCGATGCCGCTCTTGTGTTCACATCAGATGGTTCAGACTGCCAAAGACCGGATTCCGGAAGTTCAGAATATGGATTTAGACCTAAGTTAGAACTACCGTGCCATAAAGCTATTTTGTCAGCGAGATCACCGTTCTTTCGTAACTTACTTCAAAGAAGATCTCGTACGGGTGAAGAACATACTGAAAGAGCTCTGCATATCATTACAAGAATTGTTTTAGATGAAAGTGTTATACCAAAACGGTTTGTGCTTTTAATCCGATTAAATATATTCTATAATTGATTATGTTTAGATATGCTAGAGTACTTCTGAACGCTATTTATTTGGATCAAGTCGATTTATCGTTAATATCAAGAGGTGGTTGTGGTGGTGGTCTTGGTGAAGCGCAGGCGTTAGCTCATACCGGACGAGCTAGACCTTCTCCTCTCGAAGAAGCCATGGAATTATACCAAATTGGTAGATTTTTAGAATTGGATATTCTTTCTCAAGGCTGTGAAGATCTTATTCTTGAATGGTTGTCTTTAGAAACTTTATCGGTAGTATTACAGTGGTCTCATCAACCTCACGGTTCTGCATGGGTTCATCGACAGGTAAGTTATAGCTGTTCTTGTTGAGAGTGTAGTTGAGAAAAATTTTATACTACCTATTTGTAACATAATCAAAGTTATTATTTACTTTAGTAAATATAGCAGACTTCAAGTAGGAACAATTTAATTAAATTGTATCTATATTGATGCAATTTAACATGTTTAATGACATAATTAACAGCTAAACAACTTAATCAACACCATTGTGCTAAAAAATGTAATCCTGGTTAAACAGTTTAATCAAACAATAAATTTAGAAATCTATGGAAGTCGAAAGAACTGCCATCTTTATTATTTGTTGCTGCTGTATATTTGCACAATTTAAAAGTGAATCGTACAATACAGAATCGAAATTCCGATAGTAATTGTTTATAAAAAATGGTATTTTTTCCAACACATGTTTACCGATAATCGTTAGAATTGAAGGGAAATAGGTTGTGAAGTTTTTAAAACTTATTTTTTGCATTTTGACCAATAAAGAAGTGTTATTTGTGTTATTATTGTTTATATTCTCATCACTATTTTGGTGGCAGTACAAATAAGTCATAAAATAATTAAGAAATAATAAATAATTGTTATAGCCTGTCGTAGAACTGAACGGTATCGGATTAACAAGGAGGATTGTCAATATATGGTTCTATTGTGCTTGAAACCGCCTTAATGCTTTGCTGTCTCGTACTTATTGTACGTGACAAAGAAAGATGGATATATTATGAATAATGCCTCTATTTCTGCCGAACAAAAGCGTTTGCAACTTTCACACATAATGACAAGGCAATAAGAATCAGATGCAGGTAGAATAGAAATTCAATAGGTATAATAAAATGCCAGTGGTTCTCAACACTGCTTTAACATTACATTTAAAATTTATGGAAGAATGCAAGTTTTATAATAAACATTTATAAAAGCCATTCATAATAATGAATATTCGATTAAGTATAGGTATTTCAATTTACATTTAGAAAGTTCATTGTATACCTAAGTATGGTAATGACGTTTTAGTGTACTCAATTACAAAAGAATCCAAATAAATATGCAATACTGTAACAATAAGTAATTAATAGATTATTATACCATTTAGTAGGTACATATAGGTATAAATAAAACAACTGCAATATCTATATTATCATTATTCTTTGAGTAAGCGTTTATATAAACTAACCATTAATATAATGCCGAAAAAGTTGAGTAAAGAAATTCGCGAATTAGTTTTAAATACAGTCGATTATTTTAAAGAAGAAAAAAAGAAAATGGTGGTCCACTATTATCTACATTTTCTGTTCAACAAAGAACAACAAACGCGTTAAAACTTTCGGTTTCGACGGTAAAATCTGTGCTTTAAAAAATGGCATTTCTTCACAAATTATATAATGTTAAAGCAGTGTTGAGAACCACTGGCATTTTATTATACCTATTGAATTTCTATTCTACCTGCATCTGATTCTTATTGCCTTGTCATTATGTGTGAAAGTTGCAAACGCTTTTGTTCGGAGAAATAGAGGCATTATTCATAATATATCCATCTTTCTTTGTCACGTACAATAAGTACGAGACAGCAAAGCATTAAGGCGGTTTCAAGCACAATAGAACCATATATTGACAATCCTCCTTGTTAATCCGATACCCGTTCAGTTCTACCGGACAGGCTTTACTATCTAAATGTGTATAAAATAAAAATTTATTTGTTTATTGAACATATTCTTGAATACAGAAGGACTTCGTATTCGTGACAATGTGACCAAGGGGCAGGTAAGTATAACCAGTTTTTGATATATGTTATTATTTGCACATTTTCTTCAACTACAAGATTACTAGTATCTATATTGTAGACAAGGCCAGGTGCCAGCTAACCCCATAATTTAATTTTAAGTGAACGGCTATATAATTTGTCACGTTTGGTCCTGTCGTAATTTAAGGGCATCACTCTGCTGTCTGGGGATTAATTGCTATACACCCATAATTTTAATCTATACTTATCGATGAACTCTAGCAGTAATTTTAGTGAGATATTCCTTTTTTTTTTTTTTTATGATTGTGGACCTGAACAGGCTAAATAAGGCCTATCGTGCTAAAGCACTCAGGAACACTTAGGAGGATGGATAATGAATTGACAATAGATGCCTATGAACAGCTACTTTAAATTTTCTCATATCATAAGTGAGAGGAAAACAGGAACTAGGGAGATCATTCCAGAGTTTAGAAGCCGTGTAGAAAAATGTGGATTGCGCCCGTTTGGTACGACAAGTGGAGATTTGTACTGCATACTGATGATGTGAATGAGCGAACCGAGTATTTCTCGCAAAGATAGCCGGAGATGGTATCAAAGAATGTAATTCACCAGCACAATAGCCGTTGTAATAACGATAATACAAAGAAAGAACTGAAACCATCCTTCTATGCTCAAGGGACTGTATGTGAGAAGTTAAGGACGGGTCATTTATAAGCCTAATCGCTCTCTTTTGAATACGATCAACGATATCGAGAGCGTATTGGGGAGCACTAACCCAAAGGTGAGCATTATATTCCAGATGAGGCCGAATTTTGGGCCTTATACAGCAGAAGGAGTTGTCCAGAGGTAAAGTACTGCTTAGATCTGTACAAAAAGCCTATTTTACGAGCAGTTGTTTTGGTAGCTGACAGAAGATGGTCAACCCATGAGAGATTTGAAGATACAGTCATACCCAACAGAGTAATAGAGTCTGAAAACTTAAGAACTGAGCCATTCATACTTACAACAGGAAAAACACTAGACTGAGATGAACTACAGTGAAGAGTGCTATCGTCAGCAAAGCAATGGATGGGGTTAGTTATTGAAGAAATAAGGTCGTTTATGTACAGCAGAAAAAGTGTAGGCGCTATAACGGATCCCTGTGGTACGCCCGCGTTAATGCTAACTTCTTTTGAAAAAAAGCCATCAACTACGACACGTATTCGCCTTTTATCAAGGAAACTAGAAACCCAGTTGATGAGCGTATCATTTAACCCAAACGAGGTGAGTTTGGCAAGTAAACACTTATGCCAAACTTGGTCAAATGCCTTTGAGATATCTAAAGCGACTACAACTGTTTCACCGGACTGCTCTACTGTATTGTTCCAAACTTGGGTCACATATGAAAGAAGATCGCCTGTTGAACGACTTTGCCTAAACCCATATTGGTGGTCACTAAGGAGTTTGTTAGTTTCAAGGAACGTGAGCAGTTGCTGATTGATGGCTTTTTCCATGATTTTAGACAAAATGGAAGTGATGGCAATTGGTCTGTAATTTGAGGATCGGTCTTATCACCTTTTTGGGAATAGGTTGAACATTTGCTAACTTCCATGATGAAGGAATTCCCCAGAAGATATAGAGATCGTATAGAGCTTAGATAGGACTGGTACTAGTTCGGGGGAACATTTCTTTAAGACAATAGCTGGGGGAGTCGCCTTACTGAGATCAAGCCTACTGATGATCGATTCCAAGAGCTTGTACCGAAAATGAATTGGTTTCATAACGTATGAAGAAGAGTTGACTTGGGGCACATCTTTTCCAGAATCATTGAGACACGAGTTTGATGCAAACAAATCCACAAAACGTTGGCTTTGTCTACAGAATCAGCAACTACCGATCCGTCAATAGATGTCAGGGGAAATGAAGATGTTCGAAAGTTTTTACTAATGGCTTTGCTAAAGACCAAAATTTACGACTGCCTAAAGGAGATGTAGCTAGTTCATTGCATTTTCGTTGTTCGAACAACTTTTTAGTTTTAGTGATGACACTTTGCAGATATTTCTAGCACCAACGTATTCTACATGACTGTCAACCGATTTATTAGATTTCCATTTAATGTAACATTTATTTTTAAAGATATTGCATCAGAACAAGCCTTATTGAACCAGGGTTGGGAACGTGAATGACCTACACGGTACTGTTTTTTCGGAATGTAAACTCCATTCCCATGAGGATGACTTCAGATACTGAAAGAGCGATGTCCGAAGAAGAGGACGACTTAAAACAATATTCACGCCATGGAAAGGTTGCAAAGAAATCCCGTAAATCACTCCATCGAGCTGACTTAAAACACCACAAGGTTCTATCGGTTTTGCGAACAACAGTGGAATTAGGTACAGTAGAAATGATTTTATTAGACAATGGTCGGAAAGACCTAAAGGCGAAAGAACGGAAGTTTTATAAACAAGAGGGTTTGATGTAAGAAAGAGATCTAGAAGATGTGGAGTATGGTTAGGGTTATCAGGATTCTTGTGGGTTCAGAAATCATTTGTGTGAGATCACATGAAATAGCAAATGTTTCTGCACTATGACCAGCAGGATTTGTAGTAGATGAAAATTGAAGCCAATTAGAGTTATGAACATTGAAATCGCCTACAAATGAGATATCGCAAGATGGAAACTGAGACAGGAGATAGTCAACTTTCATACTAAGGTAATCGAAGAAGTCTTGAAAGTTGCTGTCATTAGAGACCTATAAATGCAACAGTAGAATTTCACAAAATTAGGACCAGAATGTTTAAACCAAATCACGTCAAAATTTTATTTTCTAAGGAAGAAACCCTCTTGCAAACAATTCTGTCCTTGATGTACGCACATACGCCTCCTTTATATCGAAAGTTAGAGTGAAGATGGTATTGAGGAAATTGCAAGTCGGGTGACTCGGAGCTTTCAGAGGAGACTTGTGTTTCAGATAGAAACAATATATCAGGTTGTAATTGTTCAAGATGTTGGTGAATAGCATTAAGATTAGATCTGATACCGCGGATGTTGCAGTAGTGAATCAGAAAGTTGATACTTTCGATGACCGAGGTCGCTTGGGCCCTGCCCTCTCGGACATCCGAGTGGGGCAGGATTTTACGTCCGGACTTTATAACCCTAGAAACCACAGCCATCTTATTTTTTAATTTGGTACTTTTAATCCGATAGGAAGACAGTGAGGGCGAGAAGGAAGAATAAGGATGAGAATAGATTAAGGATGATGGAAAGGTAACCGGCAGCCCTTACCGAGCTCAGAAAATCGGAGACCCAATATTAAGCAGCCCATGGTAAGGGTGGTGGTACCTCCCCGGCTGGCATGGAGTATACATGCCTACCACCTATTAAATTTTTGTAGTAAAAATCGCCCTACTGCTTATGCTAGGAGCACAGAAGTTAGAAATTTTGGATTCAAACTCATTGATCAATGAAGAGTCTAGAATATGGTCTTCATCATTACCATTAGCAATACCTGAAACTGTTGCAACGTCATCCAAAATATCGTCTGTACCTTCCACGAGGTCTACAGGTCATTCCTCGAGTTCCGTCTCCAATTGTTCGCGTGATGGGAAATAAACAAGATCATCACAATATGAATCTAAATCTCCCCATTTTCTAACTGGTGCAGTAATTCTTCGATGGTTCTAGACGTGATGGTTTAAAAAGAAACTAAAAGAGTAAGGAAGAATATTCCAGAAACAAACATTGCTTACAGAAATACCTTACTGGTAATGTGTGAGTATCGTATTCGATACAATAATAAAATGCACCATTTTTATTAAAATAATAAAATACACAATTCTGTCATTTTTCGAAAACATAGTGAAGTATAAATGTAATCATAAAAATGAAATCCATACCTGTCTGTTACTACTTTTTTTTTAGAAACGTATTCGTCATAAAAAATATTTCAATGAAAAATGATATAGTTATTAATGATACCACAAAAGAAAGTTTTCACTGCGTAATGGTCTCAACTCACATATGACAAACATGACTGCCCATCTCACAGTCGTATTTATTTTGTTCAAAATATATTTGGTTAAAGATTTCATAGCGATCAGCCAAAATGCAATAACATAAAAATTCTTCAAATGCAGTTGTATTTTTTTCGATACAGTATTAATTTAACTCTTAAACGTCCGGAAATACTTTAGCTCTTTTTTTTAAATTTTTTTTACTTATTCTTTGTTAGATGTAAGCAATAAAATGTTTTTTGTAAAAAAAAGTCGTCAAAAATTAATAGTTTTTGAAAAAATGGGTATGATCATATGATCATACTGGGCATTATAGATAATGGAATACTAATTATGGTACCTTTGCTGAGAAATTTTATTTACAGTCATTTAATATAATAATATAACCTAAATTAGTATTTCCTATAATATAATGTTATATAAAGAATATTAATTACTTAGTATGGTATAAATCAAAACATTTTACACAAAGCCCTACGTTGCATTTTTGCATTCTGTACGAACGATGCTCTTTTTTGCCTTTGGATTATTTTCCTTGTTGCATTTTTCATACCCACAGTTTCTTCGATTGCACGCTCTTACAAAATGTTGTACACCATCGTATCTAATGGCTATATTTGTGGCAAGCGCGAGTGGTCTTCCAGGCTTCCTACAAGCAGTGCCGTACCTTGTCATGAGGTATTGCGCTATTTCTTTTCTAAATTCGACAAATGTCAATTTTTGGAGATGACTTTTTTTGTGAAGGGTTCACGCGTTGTTGAGAGCAGCATCAATCATCCAAGTAAAAAGCAGCCACCACCACTTTTTTGACCGTATGCCAATTCTGGTTTCACTTATATTTTGGTCCATTCTGTCGTAATTCCTTCATTATATATTGTCAAGATTGAAGGTCTCTTTAGAACAATATTCTTTTTGCCGCCGAGACCATCTTTTACTTGCAGTTGGTTCAACTCCGTAACGAGTTGATATGGCAGTAACAATGCTATTATCTCCATCTTACTATTGCGACCCCATGTTCTTTTCCAAAATTGATTGTATGGCACCTCGTTCTGTTTTTCAAAACCTTTTACTTGCTAAAGGGCAGGTTTTTGGTATTCTATTTTCCCTAAGCGTTCCTGTTCCACTGCAGCCGGCTTCCCGCAAATACTCGAACAAGGGAAAATTCGAGAAAAGGTTGTCAAAAAAAAGGTCATACGGTAATGTGGGCAATTTTTCCATCATTGGCAAAAACGGAGCGGCAGGTTTACCAAATATTGTTTCAATTTTTTCCAATGATGTAGACATTCCTGTGTAAATCTGAAAGTCTACTAAGTATCCATCTGGAGTATTGAGCCACCACGATTTATAGCCGAAGCGTATAGGCTTCCCCTTATGAATTGCTTCATTCCGTGACGGCCATAATATTTGATCATAGACTCGTAGTTCATTCTAGATGTTGGAATGAAATTAAAAAAAAATTTTTTTTGTAATGCGTCGATAAATGGCCTTAGTTTGAAAAGACGATCACCCTCATCAATTTGAGAATTGTCAGCTAAATGCAGGAATTGATTTATTTGCAAGAATCGATTTTTTCGCATGGAACCGCTAATCATCAAGTTCTTGACATCATCTTTTGAATCCCAATACATTCGTTTATTGGGAACCCAAACGTATCCACTACATATCATTATACCAAAAAAACATTTTATTTCATCTTTTGAAATTTGTGGATCCGTAGACATTTTGAAAACCGCATATTTTTTTGTTTCTGTAACAATGTGCTCAATAATGTCATCATCTATAAATTCTTCAAATAGCTCTATAGGATTCATTTCATTATATTTACTGAAATCACTTTCGGAAACAATCTACCTGGGGCTTGAAGTAAATCTCCTTGCATCCATTTAAACTGTTTCTTAGCTTTGTTGTAGCTTACCCATTTATCGAGGCGAGTTGAAATTGAAACAGGGATGCCGGTGTCGTCGAAGATGTTGAGGAAATTTTTCTAATTGAACGAATATCTGACGTTAATGTGGTTGGAAAAGATCCCAAAGTCGATGAAAGGACCGGCAAAGTTTCCACGGTTGCAATTCTAGTTTCGTCACTAAATATTATTTCAACATGCGATAACAATTGCCTTCCTGGAAGATTATCTATTCTCCCCCTTCATTTTCGTTCGCACTATCTACATCAGTCTCTACAGCGGGCTCCGGCGGAGTTATATAAATATGCCTTACATCTTTCCCATCTAAAATATTAGCATTTTCCGCAAGTTCCCATAAATCTTGTAGAGAATAAGCACTAGAAATAAAATATTACCGTTACTATTTTTTATATGCCCAGTATGATCATTCGATCATGCTTCAATATACCACCCTATTTATTCTTTTATTACAAGTGCACTAGACATATTTGAAAATAATAATTAGTCCGTACAATAAATTTATAGATTATACATGAAAAGATATAGGACTTACTTATTTTCACCACCCATGATACGTTGAACAAATAAACAACAAACTTTTAAATTCGTGAACAAAAACTGACAAATGTTGTAAAACTTAACCAACGCCTAACACTAACAAGAATAGACCTTGAAGTGAGAATATAACTCGTTGAGAGGGGACAATGCAGGGGTATGTTAGGGAGGGACAATAAACCAGCACCTGTCTTTTTATGATCAAATGATCATACAGGGCGCTTACGGGTCTTTCAGTTTTGGTGGTTAGTGCCACTAACCACCTATTTCTGGATTTTTAAATTAAAATCCACGCCATCTGGTGTCAATCGGATGACTTATCGTAAATGTTCGGACCATGCTTGACAAGTTTTGACCAGTTAGTTGTATATTGAGTGTAAGACAGTGTACTTGTGTTGAATTGAATAGTGCAGTAACGTACTGTTTTTCATGTTTTTGATACAAAAATCTGTGAAACAGGTAAATAAGCTTTTTTCTTCAATGTTTTTTACACAATGTCTTATTATATATTCATTCTATATGTATATGCATAAAAACAGTATTAGTTTTGTGTTTTTGATGTGCAATCACAACGAAAATTCAGTGGTTAGTAAACTAACCGCCGTGACTGTTGCGGGTTTATGGTCATAATCTACATGAAACTTATACATGTAACTAAACGTGTTTTTTTCATATTTCTTACAGCATGTCGCGCTGGCTAACAGATAGAGAAATAGAAAATCATTGGTTGGAAGACATTCCTTCGGGTAACGAGAGTATTTGTAGCAATGAGGATGACGCAGAAGATACAGAAGATCAGCCAAATCCACCGGTATTATTAGGCGATTCGATTGGAAAAGTTCATGTAACCGACTATAATAACTGTAATTCCGATGATGATGATCTTCCTTTGGCTAGCTTAATACAACGGAATAACAAACCGATTACAACAGCTCCAAAATGGAAGAAGAATTATAGAATGGACATTCTCGGAGAGTTTTCTGAAAGAATAGCTGATCAAATTCTTAGCATGGAAAATGTGACACCTTGTTTACTATTTCGCCTTTTTTGGACGGAGCATTTACAAGACATTTTATGTTTCCAAACTAACCTTTTCGCTACTCAGCCCGGAAAACAATATACAGCCACCACAATAGAAGAACTTGATGTTTTCATTGCTTTGAACTTAGTGATGGGTATTAAAAAATTGCCAAGCTACAGAGATTACTGGTCTTCAGCACCTGATTTGCATGACAGCTATGTTTCGAAGTTCATGAGCTTCAATAGATTTAGTTGGCTTTTGAATTACTTGCATGTAAATGACAATAGTGTAATGCCTAACAGAAATTGCCCAGATTTTGACAAACTTTTTAAAATTAGACCTCTACTCGACATTTTGAAAACTAATTTTCAAAAGCACTACAAGCCGTCAGAAAAAGTTGCGATTGATGAAAGCATGATCAAGTTCAAAGGAAGAAACTATTTGAAACAATATATTCCGAAAAAAACGATTAAACGAGGGTACAAGGTTTGGATGAAGTGTGCTCAGTCACACAGGCAAGAAAGGTACAAACGTTGAAACTGACTTAGGTGGTAAAGTTGTGAGAAAATTTTGCGAAAATTTGAAAAATAAAAATCATAAGGTCTATTTTGACAATTACTTCAATAGTTATCCTTTGCAAGTAAAATTGCGAGAGGACACAATTTTCGCCTGTGGAACAGTGAATTCAAACAGAAAGTTCTTGCCAACGCTAAAAGAGGATAAATATTTACAAAGAGGCGAACATGATTATCAGATTAGTAACACAAAAGTAAGTTTGCTGAAATGGAAAGACAAGAGATCAGTATTTATTTTGTCAAACTATCATAATCCTAAGAATATAGGAAAAACCGTAGAGAGCGCGGTGGTACCAGTGTTGAAATATCCTGTTCAGAAGTCGTGAAAGACTACAATGCGAATATGAGTTTTGTTGACAAATTCGATCACCTAAAAGGAAGTGATGCTGTTGATAGAAAATCCCACAAGTGGTGGCACAGGATTTTTTTTCATTTCCTTGATTGTTGTCAATGCCTTTCTAATTTATAAAGAACTGCAATCCTCTTCACGCCCGGATCTAAGCACATTGACTCTGAAAGAATTCAGACGAAGCATATACCAGTATCTAGTAGCGCGAGCATATGTCAGAGATAATCAAAGGCCCTGATCAGTAAACAGCAACCGTAGTTCCGCCGCCTCTTCTCCAGGACCTGCATTTATAAAACGACACAAGCCTACAGTCCCTCAAGAAATTCGTCTAGAATGCAGTCGCTATCAACCTGAGAGAAGTACTTCGAGACGATGCTGCAAATGTAGCACTAAATTATATCCAGTGCGTACTATGTGGCAGTGTAATACATGTAAAGTACCCCTTTGCCTACGCAAAGGAAAAACATGTATTGCAGATTTCCATAAAAAGTAATTTTTACGTTATATTTGCCTGTGAAAAAATCATTATAACCACTAATATTAATAATTAATATGCATAATCCAACACAGTTTTGTTTGTATCAATAGTCATGGTGGTTAGTGTCACTAACCACCTCATTCTACGAAAACCTTAATACCTAAAATTTTTTTTTCTACTTTCTGTTATATTTTAGTTGTAAATGATGCTAAAACTAAAGTTAAAATGTCCGAAATATTCTGAATGCAAAAACGTGACTGAAAGAATTACGGGTTAAGCAAGTTAAATAAGAATCAGTATAATCAAATAAAAATATAATTATAATTACACATTTTAAATGATTGATTAAACTGTAGAACTATGGTTAAATTTAAAATTATGTAAACCCATTTTGCTGTTAAATTTAATTGTGATTGGTTTAAATACATGGTGTTGGTTAAGTTTGTGTATTATTAAATTTAAAAAGGGACCTTTCATTATGTCACAAAGGAAGTTTATCATATCAGATTATAAATAAGTTGGTATTTATAATTGTGTTGTTAGGCACTGCACTTCTTACGTGAAGAATTTCAAGCTGTCACCCAATCATCTGTTCTTCATCAACTAGACAAAATGCAATTAAGCCAAGCATTAAAGAATCCCTTTCTGCAAGCAAGCGAATTAGAAGTGTTACATGCTGTATTAAAATGGGGCGAACACGAATTAATTCGACGCATGGAAGATAGAGGTAAGTGTGAATGTTATGAAATTTAATCACTAATGTATAATGTATAATAGAACCAAATTTACTGAACCATACTGCTCACTCTGTCACCCGTAAGGGAGTGAAAAAACGGGATTTGAGCGACGTGGAATTGAGAGAAATTCTTTCTGATTTACTGCCTCTAGTGCATATTGATCATGTACTACCTCCAAACAGTGATATTTTAAATCAAGCAATTCGCCGAGGTTTAGTTAGTACGCCTCCTAGTCATATGATTGGAGGAGATGAAAATTTACGTGTGAATGCTTGGATACGCGGGGGAAAAAATAATGGATTATTTGTGCGACCTAGATTGTTTATGCCATATTATGAAGAAATTAAAGTATTAGTTGAAGATCAGTTAGTGGAAGAAGTGGAATTATTGAGGATGCGACGGGCTCGATATATGCAAGATATACCTGATACACTGTACATGGTTGAAGATAAACCTAGGGTGCACGGAACTGCTGGAGTGGACGTCTTAGCTGCTGCTTTACCTGTACCAGATCCTGCCATAATGAAAGCCATGCTTAAACGAGAACAAAAGTTACGCCAATCCCCCAGTTGTCAGCGAGCTATAAATATGCCGTTATCTTCGCGTCATGAAATAAATAGACAAATTAGACTTAGAGTTGTTCGTGAATTTAATTTGCCAGACCCAGTAGCGGATATGTTAGAAAGTTGTTTTTGTGTACCGGATCCTGGCGATAATGATATTAAAAACGTTAACGAGGATGTTTTAGTGCAACCTTCGCCGAATAAAACTACTACATCTTCTAGAAGCGGGTATGGAAGAAATATGACGTTTCCTCGTCAAGGGAATTTTCCACACCGTCACGAACTACCAGCTGTTGTACCTGAGGGAGAATTTCGATTTCAGAATGAACCCGAAAGTAGTTCATGCAGTGATGGACATCTTTCTGATATTATGCCAGATGTAGCTATGGCAACTGCAAGTATAGGACAGCTTCAATTACAAGAACAGCAAGAAATGGAATTAGATTTAGGTGACGGTGCCACTCATATACACAGTTCTATAGTTAATAATCAGGGACTTCCTAATCCTATACATCACCCGTTGAGTTATCACAGGTATCCCCCAAGTACATACCCTCATCATCGATCTGATTCACAAGCTTATCATGCACACATGCCTCGTTTTTTATAGTTCTAAACGATTTTAAGGGTCTTAAAAATTTCTGTATAGTTTCATAGCTTAGATTATTAAAAATAACGTACAGCTGTGATTTTTAAGGTTTAAGAAACCCTTAAAAATGCTAATATAGTGTCTCTCATACTTTCTTATTCTTGTTATAATTGTTGTTTTTATTAAATCTATAAACTTGGTTATTTAATAAAATATTCCATAGTCATTTCTTTGAAATAACTTCAAGAAATACTGTGTTATTAATGTGTACTATGGAAGAGTGATCATATACATTATTCATGTACCTGTATGTGTGTTTAAGCATTTTTGTACATATATTTATATATTTAAAACAAACGCTTGAGTGAATGGTGGTGGATGGTGGGGTCTAGAAAACAGCCAAACAACAGCCAGACTACTAAATACTCAGTATTTATTTTTGCTTGTATTTAAATTTTCTTTTATTTATTATTGATTGCGGACGTGTATGTATAGTTTAGCATTTTTGTTCTTAACGTTAAGTTTGATCATTTGTGGGATATTACAACTATTATTTTTATGTTATGCACGACGAAGAATTTGTAAGGCTATAAATATAGAAGTTATATTTTAGCATGTCATGTTTGATTTCTTAAGTTTTATAGTGCAAATGAGAATTAAAACTTACTGTGCTTTATCAGTGTTAGTAATTGTCTAAATGTATAAGTATTCCAAAAGTTTATCTCACGAGTAGACGTTACTATTAGGTACACCTGACTAGTAGAATTGTGTGGCAAATTTTTCACCATTTTAATTTTTACTATTTGTAAATGCTTCAAGCTAAGAAAACGTAGGTCGAATATGTACGAAAATGTCTGATTTTATTATTTTTATAAGTACAGGGTAATTTTAAAGTTTAGATTTTGTGTGATCTGTTTGGGGTGTACTATTACAAAATGCTGCAATAATTATAAGCCTTCATATTAATTGTAAATTAAAATTTTGTTTTTTATTCTTTTGTGCAATTTTGTTGAAATTAGTCTGACTGATGCGACATGCTGTTATGCTTTATTCAGAATTAATTTGGATTTTGTATGAAGGTGTACTTAAAATATAAAGAATGCAAGTGCAAAATTAGGCATTCCAATTATGTAACAACGAAAGTTATATTTTAATAAGTGCAGTTGGATATTATTAGTACTGTACAATAAACTATTCTTTACCGCATTTAGCTAGAAATACATTGGTGGCAACTGTTCTTAATTTGGAATATATCCAAAAATGTAAATACTTAAATTGTATCAAATAGAAAATCATCTTGAAGGACCATAAGAACTATGAGTTCAAAAATATTTATTAAACAATTTACTCTTTTAAGTTTACGTAAGTTTGTCATATATAGATGTATTCCTATTTATTTAATCTGTGATAAGTTTTCTTGGTTTGCTTTTATCTAATATTACAACAGACGATTTTATTTACTAGTGTTTGTATATGACATATTTGGACCGATGTTTAAATAAAAGAAAAACCACAGATGGCCATTTTGTGATATGTAGATGTTGTAATTTCGATATTGTTATGCATATGTGTTAGTGTAGAATGTCTCGCATTACCTCTGCTTTCTAAATTATATTCTAAATTGATACAGCCAAACTAAGAGTACTTTGGTAGCATTCATGCTATTTAACATCAAGTGATTATTCGAAGTATATAATTGTAATTAAATCGTCATTTGCCAAATATAAACTATTTTAAGAATTAAAATTTATTTTCACAAAGTGTTTGTGGATGTGTAAAAGAACTTCCATTTATTTTTAACGTATACTATTGCGGAACTAGACATTCTAAGCCAAAACACAAAATCACTTATGTAAGAGGAACTATGTGAGAAAAAGATTTTCTTAGAATTAGAGTTTTATTTCAATACTTCTATTGTAATTATTGTATGTACAAATTCGAAAGGATCTTTTCATTTGTTCTGTTAACGTGAAAAGGTTCTAACGATTTTTTTCTCTTCCTCTGCAACCTCTTGAAAAATAAATTGTATATAATATAAATACATAATATATAATATATATTATACAGAATAAACTGTATGAATATTTGTTTATTTTTTTATTTATACATTTCTTTATGTTTTATTTTAAGTGATTGGTTAGAAATGAATGAAAACGTTCAATAAAAGTATGTAATTGATCTATTTTAATTATTTTATATTGATTTCAGATCCAATTTAATTGTACTGTCAAGATTACAAATTGACATTTTAGACGGTACAGATCAAAAAATCTTTTGTATGTCACTTCAATTACACTTAGTATGGGTATTATAATAATAAAAATAGTTTATTGACCAACAGAACGAGATTCAAAAACCAGGCCTATGCAGAGATATGTTATCCCTAGTAGAAGTAGTTAGTTGTATTAATAACAATGAGTATTCTTGTATTGGATGTAAGAGGACAAACGAGGTAAAGGTAAAATAGTACTCTAAAATGTGTGTGCTCAGAAACGATTTATGTTATATTATTATAGTGATTTGAGGTTAATTTGTGTACCATTGATTATACATACAACAGATTGTCGATCCTTATGGGATGAACTGTTTTCTTATTTAAATAGTTTAATGAAGTCTCTGCTATGAAATCATTTCACCTAATCCTCATCGTGAACCATCTTGGCTTATGTCACAGACGTTGAAAGTTTATACCATTGATTATACACACAAATCAATGTTTATTACCATTATTTGAGTGCGATTATGGTGTTTCATATAACAAGTATCGAATCGTTTTTGTTAAATTATTTACTCGAGGTAAACATTTATGTATTTAATATACCAACTTAACAATCCTGAGTCATGTATATGGCTCAGGATGTTAACTTACAAACATATCCACTCATCTATCCCAACGTAATTAACAAAAAAAAATTGGCTCAACTTGTATAGAATCGTCAAAATTTAGTTTTAAAATTTTCCATGTGGGGGCGCTTACATTAATACTGGGGTATATGTGTATATGAAATTTTATAACTTTCCTGAGCCACTAGATGTGGCAACATTGACTCAATTTAATTTTTGTCATTTTTGGTGTGTTTAAATGCCCGTATGGTGCGATTCTGCATAATACGTGTATGCAGTTTTAGTTACCTATTTGAAATACTCTTACATTTGCCATACCTCAAAGATGTACATTGTTACTCAGATTGCCGCTAGAAAATCAACATGGTTAATAATATACATTTATAATTATATTTTCTGAAGTGACAATTTTTGATTATCGTTTTATAATCTAACCAAGCATGTCTTAATTTCAAGCTGAGTGTACATAAACTTGCTCAGTGTGTTAAATAAGATTAGAGTTAAATGCTATATGTTTATGAATCCTCAAACAATAATTGATGCTGCTAAATCTGCGTTTAAAAGTGTATTAAACATTTTAATAAACAAAATCCGTTGGGTTTTCTAAAATTTGCATCTGTTTAATTTAATTTGAGAAAGAATCCCTAAGGTCTTGTTAACCTTTAGGGTTAGGTAAGCATTTATTTACAAAACAAACGTAATTCTTAAGTAAGTCTTTTAATATTATTTATTTGTATATATATATATATATATATATATATATATATATATATATATATATATATATATATACAAATAAATTTCCTTTGTTTAGTAGAAGCTGATGCATACTATTCAATGTATAAACACATTACGATAAAAAACTAAATTAGTTTCAATCAGTTAAAGAAAAGTGAAGTTGATTGAAAATATATATATATATATATATATATATATATATATATATATATATATATATATATATATATATATATATATATATATATATATATATATATATATATATATATATATATATATACACACATCATTCTATCATTTTGCGTCCATCTATTTAGCATTTACCATCAATCTGGCTACACTTTGCAAAGTGGCGTCTGTATATGGACGCAGATTACAATCCTAATAATTTTCTTGGTATGAGTGTTAGAGAAGCACCGTTGATAAAAGACAATTCTGATAGAATCTACAATACTCATTCTCAGTATGGGCCCATTCCATACTCCTACGTTGAGATTTTTAAAAACTTGTCGACGCCAAAATCGTGTAATTCGTAAAATTGTATACAAACTTAGTTCAGCACTTTGCCGTCACGGCGCTATTTCTAAATATACTTTTATTGTATTTATTCTGTACATTTACAATCTTTCAGGCGTCTTTAAATGGCAACACTGTAAAACCAATTTCTAATATTCTTTCTTATTTAATTTGAAGTAATTTCATATTTACGGTCTACAGCCTTCTGGCGTCATTCTACCTAGATATACAATTGATTTTACTTAACATCATTATGAACTCACACATGCATTATTTTGTAAATCATTCTGAAGTCATATATTAACATATACATACTGTTTATTCTAAGCAAGATTAGCTACCTCATGCACCTCAAATACACCATTCTATGTACACACTCAGAAAATAATAAAATTTACAGATAAATGTAAAAATTAAAATGCAAATTGGTTAATATGTTTTACAGTTTTGTCATAGGTAGATAACTACGACGGTTGTTTGTATTACTAATTTTGCTTGGGACACCCAGTTGATTCGAACGTTACCAGATGATATAATCCAATGCAAAATTTACTTATTATTAACAGTTGAGATGACATTATTACCCTTATTTTAAAAGGGTGACTTTTAAATCGCATTTCGGATTCGCTTCTATATTTGTGTGTGTACAAATAAAAAATCCGTTTAAAATTAATTAAATAACTTTGTACACCAAATTCATAGTTTTAATCGACACTTCATAGATTTAATTTTGAATTAGTATTTGTTTCAATTCTTAGAGGTAGATAGTTTAACCGAAAGTTTTACTGAAGTATATTCATCCTTGATTTTGCTTAGTAAACCTCTAACGAACTGCAGAATGTAGATTAAGAAACAAGTGTCTTAATTTTGAATTACGTAGTAACTTGTTACGATGAGACCGTTTATTTATCAAAATTATTTTTTAGTGCGACCAAGTTAAATTAGTACCGTTTAGGCGTTTAGAAACCAGTTCTATTATTAACCTCGTGTCTGCGCATGCGCGCCTCTGTGCTTGTGCGTCAGTACATGTGCAAGCATGGGTGCATGTGTGTTTATCGTTTATCAGGACGTCCATGTCGCTGGCGTATTTGTACTTTTAGAACTAAAGTTGAGTACTTTGTGTTATACTCAGAGAGGTATAATGGTACGACACCCATCCATGTCCATAAACAGCACTACTAGTTCCTAATAATAGGGCGACACAAATGCTTCCACTGAACCTGCATCATTCTTTCCTGTTGAACATTTTATTGACTTTCAAAAGGCGGGTTTTATGCAAGGCTTGCTCTACATCTAATTCACTATACTTAAAAACGAATGTACGAAAAAGGTCGCGGACAATTGGTCGCGGAAAAATGTCGCGACATTTGAACGCACATCAAAAGGTCGCCAGCGAAAAAGGTCGCGGACAATGATCGCGTGAGAAATGTCGCGTAGAAAAATATAACGATTAAGATTCCTCCACATTTTATCAAGTTAGGACTGGCAGTTAATAACTGCCATGTTTAAAAGTTTTTTTTGTTTTCATATTTTATGATTTTTTTATTTTTTTTGTTGGTTCTTGCTTTTCTGCTTTTTATTTGTACCTCGAAGTTATGAGCAAGCTTAAATACTCTAATGTGATGATTGGCATATTATTGACAGTTTTCTGTCGCTGCGCCGTATCTTCACAAATTTTTTGAGTGGCTGTTCGTTTCAGCTATGTAGTGTTCAATTTTCAAACAATGTAAACTTTCCTCTTTCTTTAACGAATTGATAAATTTCAAATTTAGATGTGCTGCATTTAATATAGAGGAAACACTATTGTGCCATCCTTCTGCAGAATAATTTGTATATGGTATGACTTCCTATGAATTCAAAACAATTAAAGATTTCTTGAAAACTGCGGTTGTCGTCTCTGGTGTCGTCGATCCTAACGATCTATACACTCACCTTCAAATTCAGAGTGTACTGAGTGAAATCAACGCCGCGTCGCAGTGTTCCAGTCTGGTATTTAGATAATTGTTAACAAAAATTTAAATTTTTAGTGCCACCTTTTGTCCGCGATCTTTTTCGTCGGCGTTTTTCGCTGGCGATATTTTGAGGCGCGCTCAAATGTGCGCGACAATTTTCGTGACCAATTGCCGGCGATCTTTTAGCGACACCTAACAAACATCCACGCCTAAAACAGGTTCGAACCAGGACTTTCTTTGGATTGAATGGTGATGAAGATATTATAATTTTAAATAACTAAAAAGTGGAGAAAATAAATTCATCAAATTGTTTGTCTGATAATTAAAGTGGTTGAAATAGGCTGATTGTACCAAACTCAAAATTCTAGTACGCACCCATTATTCACTGCTTTCCTGTACTTTACCCTTACTTGATAAATGTATCTCTTCTACATTATGTATCTCTTCTACATTGGGAGCTATTTAAATAACATAAGTATTGTATTGATTTTATTTGAACATATATGAATAGACCTTGACGCTCATATGCTGTAATAATAACAATATGTATATCTTTAACTAAGACGTCAAAATGATCGGCTAGTTCTTTGGTGTAGAACATATATTTTTCGAATTAGATGAAAGCAGACCTAAAACTGATTGCAATAAACTATTAATTGCAATATGTAGACCAATATGTTTGCTAACAAGAACATTGTGTATATTTTAAACTAAGACGCCAAAATGAAACATTCATAAAATTTTAGATAATTTGAAAGCAGACGTCAAACTGGTTGCTCAAAACTATTAATATAAAATATATTGACGCCTAAATGTTTGCAACAACAACATTATGTATATTCTAATCCGAGATGCAAAATGATTGCTTTGTTACATTAAGAGGCATGCAACGCAGCAAGACGCCGTAATGATTTTTAGTGCAGTACTTTAATGTACGGGTTCCAGAATAATTGTCAAACGTACAAAAATTATGTATATAGTAAAAAAAGCTAGAAACATATGGAATAGACCATAGAACTTAGAAAAAAATGCTTACCTATATACTTCAATAAAATATCAGAGAATACGTCTTGTTCTAGGTGAAGCCAAATTAAGGAATTACGTACGGACGCAATAATAATTGCATGATGTATATATATATATATATATATATATATATATATATATATATATATATATATATATATATGAAACACTGTTGTTTTTGCGTTGTCTCGCGTCTGCTCGTGATGTTTCTGACTCAGTACAAAAACGACAGTAGACATATAAGGCCGATCCTGGACCAGTTCAAGGTCACCCATGTAAATCTTATGGATTTATTTCAAGGTCAAGTGAGTTTTCTCGTTATGCCAGAACGCGCTCCACGTCTCAAGCATGCTTGTGGTGGGGATTTAAATTTTGGAGTCACTCGCCCTCTGGTGGTGAAATCGGAAGCTTTTGGAGCTCTTTCAAGGTCGAACTTTAAGCGAGATTTAAAATGTAGTTGGTCAAGGTCAAAGCTAAAAAGTTGCAAGGTAATCATAAATCAAAATAGTTTTGAAGGTCAAAGGTTATTGACTTACGGTGGTGTCATATTTCTTAGAAATATAAAAGGTCAAGGTGAAAAGCTAAAAATAGAAGTTGCAAGGTAATCATAAATCTAAAATAGTTTTCAAGGTCAAAGGTTATTGACCTACGGTGGTGTCATATTTCTTAGAAGTATAAAAAGGTCAAGGTGAAAAGCTAAAATAGAAATTGCAAGGTAATCATAAATCTAAGAATATAATTTTCAAGGTCAAACTTTTAGCGGAAATATAAATTTTTGAGCTGATCATCATCATCATATTATATTTATAGTCAAGGTCAACAGTAGGTATTTAACA
Source organism: Vesta saturnalis (assembly GCA_036346205.1). Classification (NCBI taxonomy): domain Eukaryota; kingdom Metazoa; phylum Arthropoda; class Insecta; order Coleoptera; family Lampyridae; genus Vesta; species Vesta saturnalis. The sequence goes on along the minus strand of JARFJB010002143.1, from coordinate 2,984,202 downwards.
AGTTTAAGCATGTTGTAATATGTAGGACGCATATTTCTTATATAAACTGCAGCGAGCTGATGTTGAGATCAGTCTGCAACACATAATTGTTAAATATGGAATTAACAGGGTTAAACCAAAGCACCTATTGCAAACCCTTTAAGAATGCGTGCGAGCTCGATATATCGAGAAAGTATAAAGTAACGAATATGGATATAATTAATACTAAGTACGGTGAACGTATAGTGATAGAAACGGTGATTTTAAATGTGTATTACCGAACGCTTTTATGTGTATTTCAAAAAGAAGAACACGAATTGAAGAATTTAAAACACTCCTAAACACGAAGGATGTGTTTATAAGTAGTTTGGGTGCAGCTGGCAAAACAACAAACATAACATTTTCTTTTAATAGTAGCACCCCACCATATGTAAAATTGAAATACTAGAATTATTTTCTTAAGCAGCGTTTAGTCATAGTGAAATTGTGAGCAAGTAAAGTCATGCAAGTAGCAATAAAATCATTTCTGGAACGATCCAAACTCAGAAGTTCACCGTTATATATGGATACATCACATCATTGCAGTAACAATCTGAATAATTTAACATTTTGTTGGTGCTGTCAAAATAGTGATGGTAGTAGTAGTAGTAAAATGAAGAGAAACACGATGAAGGTTATTCTTCTGCTAAGACTGACTGCGCATCATCATTTCAATATAAGGATGAAGTGTATAAACAAGCAGCTAAGGAATACTTAATCGATTGTACCTATTATAAACTATCGAACGATACTCATCATGCAAAACATCTGAAATTGATACAGTACACCTCAACCTTGCACCAGTGGTGCGTATTGGTGCGGTAATTGTGATCAAAGCAATAATGTAGTGTTGGATATGAAGGAATGGAATGAGCTTCTAAGATGGCATTCATATGTAGAATTACAATTTTTCGATCTCAAGAAATTGAAAATGAAATTGATTGGTCAAATGTAAATGAAGAAGATATAATCTATGATCAACATTATGAATCTCTATCTAGTAATCTTGGTATTTATTACAATTGGGAATTAATTAAAGGATATGACAGAATTTTGAAAACTGTTATGATAGAAAACTACAAGTGCTGTTCTTGTACATTCAACTCACATAGTATAGAAGAACTATTCAATTTAAAGGATATAGTAAGCTATAGATTGGAATTTCTTGAATCTTACAATCTGGTGTGTTTTTATGAAAAGTTCATACAACAAGTTGTTGACTACCGTCGTTTTCGTGAGAAAGAATTCAGTGGTGGTGATGATGACATTTATAAAGATATTGATGATGTTATAAATGCTAAGTATAATATTAATTCACATAACACTGTATGTTTAATGGAAATTTTGTATTATCGTCCTGCTTATCTAATGTATAGCATTTACTGAATAAAGAAATAACTATGATTTGTTTTCTCAATTTAGGTATAAATACCTTCTATCCATCCATGTAAACAATGCTAGTTAAGAAGCGAAAGAGTGTAGGTGGTGGTGGTTTGGTGAATGGTCTAATCAATAAACTTCCGTTTGAATTGCATTTACCTGGTTACCAGTATTGCGGTCCTGGTACAAAGTTGAAAACGACTCGCACGCGGTGACCTCGGCATTAATCAATTAGATGCTCAGTGCAAACTTCATGATATCAGTTACAGAGATTACCGAGATTTAGAAAGTAGACATAAAGCAGATAAAATTTTACAAAAAAAGCTTGGGAGCGCTTTAAATCATTAGACGCAACCTAGGTGAACGAACTGCAGCTTTAGCAGTCAGTACCATCATGAAAGCAAAGAGAAAATTGGGAATGGGTAAACGTCGATCTAATATGAAGAAGAAATGCAATGGTGGAAATTTATTGCATTTACGAAAACAATAGCTAAAAAATTAAACCTAACGGAAATTTCACAGACACAATAAAGTCAGGCTTTCAACGGCAAAACGGTGGTAAAAATTTGGAGGAAAGAAAACATTAAAGTTCCTAGAGTAATTTACCTAAACAAGGAGGTTTTACCATTTCTTATTCCGTTATTCGCAGGATTATCAGCAATCGGTGCTTTAGCTGGCGGTGCATCAGGAATTGCTAAAGCAGTCAATGATGCTAAAAATGCTAAAAATTGCAGGAAGAGACATCGCGCCATAATCGCATGATGGAATCGGTCGCTATAGGCTCCATGAATAAGAAAGGCGGTGCACTATATCTAAAACCAAACAAATCTGGTGGTGGTGCATTATACTTAAAACCGTTTCCAAAAACTGAATAGATTACCGGAAAGACCGTTAACGGATACTGATTTAAAGAAATACTCCAAAAACGTACCGTACTTTAGGGATATTTTTATGAGAGATAAATTACTATGGAAAAATGAATCTGGAATTATTAACTTAGATAGACAAAGCGGACCTGGCCCGCATTGCGTTTGCTACAAAAAGCGAGGTAAAATGGTTTGGTATTATGATAGTTTCGGTAATTTTCGCCCACCAAACGAAGTGATTAACTACTTTGGGGTGTAAAATATATTATAATTACAACCAAGATCGAGAATTTAATACAATTACTTTCGAGCACCTATGCCTACCGTTTTTATATAAATAATCGACACAACGTCAAATTTTCTCCAGTTATGTCAATAACATTCAGTTTAGATGGTGTTGGTAACACAGCTAGCTACAACCTATCCACCGATAGAGCTAGATTTGGGGAAGAAATACGTTATTGGATTGGTTGGATTTTACGGCTGCAACAGCATTAGAAACATTTATGCAGGCAACGATAGATTTTATTTTAGAAAAAATCCATCTCATTTGCAAGTGATTAATATTCCACACGGTGAATATGAGTTAGATGAAATTAAAGATTATCTAAAATCTAAAATACCCACAGAAAAGTTTATCATTAGAGCAAACAACAATACACTTAAATGTGAGATAAACAGTTCATTTGAGATTGATTTTACTAAAGAAAATTGTATTGGGCGCATGCTAGGTTTGAGTCTAAAATATTAGAACCAAATATTTTACATACATCTGCGTTAGACATCCAAATACTTAAACACACTAATCTACACGTAGAGTGCAACATTATAAAGGATCTTATCGAAACGGGAAACCTGCTAAAGTATTATATTGAGATTGATGTTTCAGTTCCTCCAGGTTATCGTCTAGATAAAACTGAGCAATACTCAATATTTAGAAGTAAACACTGACATTATTAGTAATATAACAATTAATTTGACTAATCAAAGGGTGAATTAATAGACTTTGGTGAAAGTGAACCATTCACTGTACGCTTAGAACTAAAAGAACATGGGTCTGAGAATTAATCCAGGACCAATTCCATCTTTCAAAAACTCATATAAAAGACATCATCCCTACAGTAAGTCATTAATTAGTCATCAACCTTCATTGCGGTTAACATCTGCAGAGAAATACTTTTAACGTCAATAGGTTTAAAGTTCTCAACCACAATGGCAGAATCGTTAAACGTCTTTCAAAACGTACATTTTGATGATACTATAATTAAATCAGATATTCACACTTATCTTCCATATGGATCTTCTAAATATGGACCTTCCGAAGAAATACGAATCTTAATTCAAAGTCAAGATCTAATTACGGCTACTTATGATAGTTTTCTGTACATAGAAGGTAAACTTGAGCTCAAAAGAAGATGAAAGAAAAGCATGCAGCTTAACCAACAATTTCCGAACTTTCTTTTCGAAGAAATTCGTTATGAGTTAGGTGGTCAGAGAGTGGATGTTTGTAGAAATCCAGGAATAACATCTACGCTTAAAGGATATATTTCTTATACGGCAAGCAAAGCAAAGCACTAAGTCATTTGGATGGTCACCAAAGAATGAAGAACCATTACAAGTAGAATTCGATGAGCAAAATGGAGAAAAATCTTTACAGTATGCATACCATTGAACCACATATTTGGAATAATGGAGGATTATCGTCAGGTAATCGTGAATATGCGCCAAGAGTTGGTTTTAATTCGATCTAGAAGCGATACAAACTGTTACTATGGTGAAGTCGATGCCGCAATAACCTTAAATAAAATTCAATGGAAAGTACCGCACTTAACACTTAGTGATGCTGCGAAACTTAACTTGTTTCAAGGAATCAATAAAAATTCTATTATTACTGTTCCATTTCGACAATGGGAGTTGTATGAATTGCCTGCTTTAAAACAAGCAACCTCAGACATATGGCCAATAAAAACATCAACGCAACTGGAAAAACCACGTTGGATAATTGTTGCATTCCAACAAAAAGGTATACAAGGTCAGCAAGGGCTGGAAATTTTGATCACATTAACATCAGAAATCTTAAAGTACATCTGAATTCTGAGTATTATCCATATGAAGCAATGCATTTGAACTTCAGTGCCAACCAATATATACCTGCCTATCGCAATTTTTGAAATTTCGGTGATTACTATGGTGAAGATGATAAAGATGCATTATTCAACTATTCCGAATTCAAATCATGTCCAATATTTGTAATGGACTGCTCTAAACAAAATGAATCCTTAAAAACTCAACAGTGGACATCAAATTGGAAATGGAATCTCTAACACCTTTCGATAATGGAATCGTTGTTATGGTCTTATTCTCCATGATGCTATTGTACAGTACAGTCCACTCACCGGAGAAGTGAAAAATTTAATTATTTTTGTATAGTCTAAATATATAAAAAAGATTTGTAAATTCGTTTAGTTTTATTTCATCCATCAAAGATGAAAGTAGTTGCTCAGAAACAAAAACTCTCAATTCAAAATCATGACTTTGATGAAAAGTCTATTACTTCAAAACATGGTGATTTACTTCCTAATAGTATACGTGGTATTATATGGGCCCTCCAATTGCGGTAAAACAAACGCAATGATCAGTCTGCTTACTGAAAAAATGGTTTGAAATTTAAACATGTATACGTATACTCTAAGTCATTGAATCAAAACAAGTACAAACTTTTACAGGAAATCTTACTTCCAATGAAGGACATAGGTTACTTTACCTTCAGCGACAATCAAGATGTGATTGAGCCTAATTGTGCAAAATCAAACTCTATTTTTATTTTCGATGATATCGCTTGTGAAAAGCAAAATAATATAAGAGCATATTTTTCTATGGGTAGGCATAACGATATTGACTGTTTCTATTTGAGTCAAACTTACAGTAAAATTCCAAAGCAATTAATTCGTGATAATGCGAATCTAATTATATTATTTGAGCAAGATGAATTAAACTTAAAACATGCGTATGAGGATCATATAAGTCCCACCATAAGCATGAAATTGTTTCGGGACATGTGTTCAAAGTGCTGGGTAGATCCGTTTGGTTTCATGGTCATAAACAAGGATGCTGAAGTTAATAATGGTCGCTATAGGAAAGGATTTGATGAATATATAATACCTTAAACTGGTTTCAGTAGTAACTGATCTGTTTAGGTATTAACAGCTATCTGTTTAGTGTAAACAGCTACCTGTTCAAGGTGAACCGGTACCTGTTTGTCGCAACAGCTACCTGTTCATGGTAAACGGGTACCTGTTCATTAAATCCGTTTTGGTATATAAGGCGAATATATATATATAATACCTTAAACCGCATTCAGCAGTTTAGTAGTAACTGATCTGTTTAGGTATTAGCAGCTATCTGTTTAGTTAAACAGCTACCTGTTCAAGGTGAACCGGTACCTGTTTGTCGCAATGGACAACAAGGAGAGGATATTAAAGAAAAAATTATTCAGGCTCGTAAAATAATACGGCAGAAGTATAACAGTATAAGACTGCTCGCATTGATAATGAAAGAACATTCGAAAGTACTTATAAGCCTTTAATAGAACCTCTAACTGAAATAGTAAATAAAATCGATAAAAAACACCTAAAAGGAGGAGGAGGTCATTGATGTTAAACCTAAAACCACCCGTATTGATATTTCCAAGAAAGCACGCCACTATCCCCACTAGTCCGCTAGCTCAAGTTCAATGGACCCCACGTCTCACTCCATTAGGTGATTCAAGTAAGGGTGCTACTAGTCCACTAGCTCAGCTTCCGTTTTTTCGAAGAAATCCTCCTCAAGTCTTCCATCTTTCTTGGAAACATCAGTCATGGGGAGATTAATACTGGGGAGGAAGAAGAAGAACTGTCTAGTATCGTAGATGATTCCCATAATGAACCCATCTCGGAAGAATTTCTCGAGCAGTACAATGAATTGCCGCGTATATATGTTGAACGTATTTTGAAGAATGCTGAAGGTGATATTGATCATACGTATGGAGTCCACTATGATACCAAAACTGATAAATGGACAATTGGTAATACACCCATCACAATTAAAGGAGACGATATAATTATTAAAGGTGTCACGTATAAAGGGACTCCAGGATTATATGATCTGCTTATTATGAATGAACCCGACTTAAGTCTAGTAAAGTCAACAGATAGAAAAAATATAGAACTATTTTAGAGGCTACGAATGTAGTAAGGCGAGATTATGACATAAGTGCACAGATTCGAGGAAGCCGCAGCAAAAGTATACACAAATAATCAAACCCTTGTGTCATCATCACCCACCACAACCAAGGGAGGTGGAGCTATATTTTTAAGGAATTAACAAACAGACCCATTGAATATAAATATTGGAATGATATACATGAACTAATTCGTGATCTGGAAGTATTGTGGGCAGAAAAATTAGCGGAAACACAGGTGTTGTAAATGACATAATATCAATTGTAGAAGAACTATATGAAGATGGATACATTGAAAAACCGAACAACCGCTTTTTAAACAATATAAATGAGAATGCATTGATGTCGACATGTCACAACTAAAATGCCCTTGACAAATTTGGACGTTCATATGTCCAGTATCAATTAAGAAACTAGCCCTCAGTTTAAACAGATTGATGCTAATCAATTTGATATTGAGAATAAGAGACTCAGCAATGTGGCCAATCCCATAGATCCTCAAGATGTCATCACTAGGCAATATTATGTATCAACAAGGTTCGATTTGGATGGAAATCGTTTGACACAGTTTGACCCTGAAGAAGATGGTGATGCTATAAATAAAGGATACCTTGATTTCTGTTTACAAGCAGTTCGGAACACTTTCAAGGAAACGCCAACGCTTATCTAGCGCTGGAGGAAAAACTACATCAACTTAAAGAAATTGTGAATAAATTAGCATCATGTCCAAATTACAACTCGTCAACGAATTGCACAAACCTGCACGAAAAATTTTAAACGAAGGCGAACAATAATTAGAGGTTTTGATGATCTTAAGCAGATTTAGCTGAATTTAACACATATGCCAAACAAAATAAGGGTTATAAGTATATATTAGTGGTCATCGACTGTTTTTCAAATACTTATGGACTAAAGGATTAAAAACGAAAACAGGTCAAGAAGTTACCAAGGCCTGCAAACAATCTTTGAAAAAGGTCGGAAACCTACCAATTTGCAGACAGATGCAGGAAAAGAATTCTACAATGCGCATTTTACTAAACTAATGCATCGTTATGGAGTCAATCATTACTCTACCTATAGCACAAAGAAGGCTGCAATTGCTGAACGTGTTATCAGAACCATTAAAGGTGCTCTATATAAGTCATTCAGCCTGCAAGGTAAATATAAATGGATTGATACAATTGATACCATAACGATGGATTATAACAATCGTAATAAAAAGTTTTTGAAACGTCTAAAACACTGAATCCCGCATATAAGGTTTATTGAAATATACTTCAAGCTTATTCATTTGAATGATAAGCATATCATTGTCAAATATTGTACAACTATGAAAATTTGGTTTTGATATGTAAGCACGACAATACACCTCCCATTTCGTTACTGTATGTCCTTATGTTTACGTACATTTTCCATCAGCTTAAAACACTATTAATCATTAATTTATAGAAATTTTTATCGAATTCATTTTGAGATTGCTGACGCATGGCTGTATTTAAATCTATATTTTTTAACCACGGAGACTGTTTAAAACGTAATATACGGTGTACTTTTACCAACTTCAATCCATATTTTAAATATACTTTAAATTTCTGTAATGAATTACATAATTACGTTTTGGATACAAGGTAAGCAGTAATTTTTCATTTTGGAATCAGACGGGTGGAACCATATGTTCGGTGCTAGGTAGATCACTATGACTCTCATGTAATTCTATAGGATAGTCTAAATCACTCGACTATATAACCAATTTGAATCATCAGGATGGTTTATTACATCTAAAGTTTCAAAATTAGCTTCATCAACAAAAGAAAAATCGCCAAATGGTAGAAATTCTGACATGGTGGCTCCATATAAATTATTCACGTCGTAGTACATTAAATACACCTTTCAGAGGTAGGATCAAATTTTTCCTCCATGTACTTATTGTTAGCTTTAGCATACCGATTTGAACATTGAGCTACACCACCTCTAATCCTCTTTCAATAAACATTAACATATCAATGTCTGTAAATAATTCTAACTTTACTTGTGTAATTTTAAGCATAGCATCGAATGCTAAACCGGAGCTGTATAATAGTGCAGAGGATCAAGCTCGTAAGTACTTATACAAGTTTGCCGAAAGTTCTCGAAAATATCCGCTAAAAGTAGAACGTCTGTTTTAGATACAAATTGAGTATTCCCTAACGATTTAATACTAAATTTGTTCCAAACGTTAACCGTTCAAAACTCTCATCACTGATTCCCTCATTATTAAGATGACTGAAAATGCTTCTTTAGGAGGGAGCGTGGTCTCGTTTAATTTCTCCCAGTATCAATATACTCATAAGGAAACACACCTTTGCGAACTAGTAAAGAAAATTCTTCTTCATTGTTACATTTAGCTCGGTAATAACTTTTTACTATTTTCCAAATAGTTTGATAACTTTTCAATACTACTACTCATAAATCTGAAAGAGTCAATAAATCTAAACTTAATTTTACTACCTTCTATTACTTTTGTGAAAGAGATATATCTTTCTTTGTTTATGGGTAGGAGTGAAATCACGGAATAGTAGCCAATTCTCTAATGACGAAATGGCTATCATAACCTGACAAATTATGAAACACAACCGGTAAATGTGAGAGTCTTTATAGTTTAGGTTACAATTCTGATGTGATGCTCCTCGAAATGCTGTAAATGGTTATGGTCTCTACCTTTATATCATTATCTGTAAATGGTTTTCGCAAATGTGACAATCTGTGCTTTCAAAGTGTTCAACCTATTGGATTAAAAAGTACCATAGGAATTATTTTTTAATGATTTTTCCCCAATGTGAAATTTGAACTTTTAAAAACCTTAATCAATATTTCCTCTTCCTAAATGAATGAACTTGAGAACACTTTAATATAACAATGTAAAGGGTAATGTTTGGAATGAAAAAGTATTCCCCAAGTGATTTAAATTTGTACCTTTTTAAAAACTTTTAAATCCGCAAAATTAAAACGGTTTTTTGAAATGCAAATTTTGAACGCAGGAAATTGTTCTAGGATTATGAACATTGATTAATTATGGCGATACTTTTTTGTAAAACAAAAAAGGGTTTTTAAAAATAAATTTTTTATCATATTTTTGAAAAAAGGACATATTTTTAATCCCGCGAAATGATAAACAGTATAATTTTTGTATTAATAGCATCAGGTAGAACCCGCAGAATGATAAAAAGTACTAAAAGATTTATAGGTTTAACACTATTTTCTTGATTTACATTAATTGGTAATACCCTTTTGAATAAAAACAAATTAATGGAGAGGTTTTTAATTTTTAAATTTTTACATCATCTATTTTAATGGGAAAGGAAATTGAACCATAATTCAAAACATCTCTAAAATGAGGATAACTGTAAACTCTATCTGAATGAATTACTTTTGCCGAAACAACGGCCCACAGGAAAGTACTCGTCATCGTTTTAACATTCACTACCCATGCTTTACTGCTATGAAGTAGGAACTTTAACGTAAGTCGAAAACCTCTAAATGGGTAGCTATTAATATTCACCTTTAAATGTAAAACTTCATTAATGCCCAAAATTTTCGGAAAATCCTCTAATTTTTTGTAATTTGTAATAAACGTTTTGTTATACCACTACGCAAATTGGTGGTAATATCGATGACATAATTTTTTCAAATGTCTTCAACTCAATAACATGATTTTGAGGTTGCATGAAATTGCAGACTAAAATGACATTGACCTTTAGCATCGTTTGTCTTAGCATTACTTTAACCTTTCGCAAAACTATTGTATGCATTTTGTAAAAAATAAGAGGGTCCTTGATGTTTGCTATATTGACTATAATTCCAGTAAGTAACCTACCATTGAAACATGAATCTAGAGTACCAACTTTTTGCGTGTACGCTTTTTAGTAACATTCCACTACCTGTTTTCTCTGAATCTTTAACTGTTTAACTTTATGAAACACTTTAGCAATGATAAATTACTTTCGAGTTTAAGCAAATTTTCGCATGTCTCTAAATAAATTTTATTTTGAATTATATCCGCAATAGCTTAATAAGTGTTAATTATACGGATGTGCACAAATTCATTTGGTTTTCAACAATGGAATAATATTTCTTGTTAAATTAACAATATCACTACTGTTGGGTATACCGTTACTCATAGTTACCTTCAAAACTGTATCCAACACTGCAAGAAAATATAACCCGATTATATAGTAATGGAAACAAATATTATATTTATTTGATATTAAAAATTAAAAATTTAAGTAACTATAAATACTTTGGTATACAATTGCAATTCTAGTCGTGAGTGCAATATACTGACTGGTACAAAACTGCTCTTTATCTCCTTATATAGTAATATAAACCCAGCATTCAAGGTCAAAACTGCTTATAACTTGTTGCAAGAGCTTCAGTGTGCATAGATTGCATTTTTAGCGTTTACTGGGAAATATTTAACCTTGACATCAATACTGTTCTCATGACTCATGCTGCATTTTGCGCTCAGGTCATTGTACTAACCACTTCCACTTGTTATCAATTTTTTAACGTTAACAGATCTATGTGTATATAACGTTAAAGTTTTAATTGAATACTCATTAATTATTCACCATTAGTAATGGCTTCATCCAGTAAACGATCTAAACTTTCAAAAAAGGCAAAACCTTATTTTTACATGATGTTTTTGCGCCCATCAAATAACACCCAAATCCCCTTGAACCATCCCATCATAAATAAATGACGCAACCAGCATTGAAGAGAAATCATCTCCATCAGGGATAGTGATGTAGAGGATGAATTTTCAAGTATTTCAAGGTATGTACAATTTTTTAATTAATATTATAGTTTTTTCATTAATTTAAAGAATTTTTAGTACAAATAAAATTATTCATTTTTTCAGCATAACACCAGCAACCACGGTTATAGCAACACCCCCACAACCACCACCGTTGCGAAACCTGCAATATGGAGGAAAAAATTTGACTCTTATAGAAGGGCATCTCCACAGCAGGATTATGAGCACGATCCACCGACCCTTCAAGCCTTTAGGAAACAAGTATTCGGTGGTTGCGAAAGCTTCACAATGACTATTTGAATAGTGAGGTGGTTAGCGGAAAAACTGGATAAAGAACTGAAGGATAATCAATATTTAGAGTGTGTGGGCAAAATATACAAAGACTGAAAATATATTTTACGTTGAAATGGATTGTGATGTTTTTGTGGAATTTATTGTATCTTTTCATTATACAAAATAAATGTAAATTGTTTTATATTTTATTATTTTTCATGAATTATTATTATCCAAAAAATTTTACAGCTAAAAAATTTGAGTGATAGTCCAAGTTTAAAAAGTGAAATTAAAAACATCTGAAGTCTGACTTACTCATGCATAAATTTCTGCATCAAAGTAAACAGTCCTTTTGCAAATTTTAATTGCATGCTGCGTTACAAATTTTAACTTATAATAAGTTGGAAATAATTGAATCCTTAGTTTGAATACAAAATGTTAATTTCAATTAATTTTTAATTATAGGAAATTCTTAAAAATACACTAAAAGGTTATTGCAAAATATCAATATAAAGCATATATAAAATATAAACTATAAAAGTGTAAAATATAATACAGTTAAAAAAAGCTTGCGTTAAATAAAAGTTAAAACAGTTCTCAAATGCATGTAAATCTGAAAACTTTAACATGTATTTATGCAAAAAATGACACAATTGCATTCATATATTTTTACAAATCCTGTTTAAAATTGTAATGTAAATTGATGACATAGAAATAGAATGTTCCTAAATGCTTTCACACAAAAACTGCGTTCATTATCCCAATGATTATTAACGCTGCAAAATTACAAGTCATGTTTTAAGTGTTGTTTAAATTGAATTTGGTAATTTAAAAGCATTTAGATACATTAAATGGATAAATGGCATGCATATGTTTCTTCTGAGCTTACGTAAGTACAAAAGGTGTGTTTTAAGTGCTTTTGTTGTTTCAAAATGGAATTAATTTAAGTGTAATTTTCATATTTTGAAAAATTATTACATCAAATGATAGATTAACTTCTAAACACAACTGCGTTGAAAAAAATTTTTTCTCAATTGGAAAATTTAAATTTTTAAGAGCGCATTTTTCTAGGACTTTTAACCCCCATCCCCTACATGGGGATCCTCGTCGACTGTTTTTTATTCTTTCCATAGATATGTTACATCTTTTCTTAATCACACAAAACATACATCACTTTTATTAAGTACATGTCTATCGTTTACACAACAATAACAATTTTTCCATTCTAGTACAGTACTTGAAATATATTACAAACCATACTATAATACTACATGGATGCATTTTTGCAATTGCATGCTTTTTACTCATTACGAGTACAATCCATTTAAGTTGAATTGTTTATGTTTATATATGTAAGATGTCTAAAGATTCATTGTGAGCGTTTTATTACTTTATTTCTTGTAAAATCGTTAAAATCTATTTTAGAAAAACCGTATTACAAATAGTTTACAAATTAGTTACACTATTATTTTTTTTATCATATTTCATATTGGTGCTTGATTTTTTAAAAATGCATTCTAATATAAAAGGACCTTCAATTTTTTCCTAATTTTTTTAGTTCTATCTTTCCTCTTACTTATTGGATATATATTTCCAGAATTTTTGGGTAAAATTATCGAGTTGTGATTTATTAAACAATTTCAGTAGTACTTTCATTTAACATGAATTGTTCCATCAATTTTTTTATCACATTTTTTTGTGTTTTCAAATTTTGAAATTATAATTCGCTCTTACTTATTGGGTTATATACGAAAATTCAGAATTTTTGGGTAAAATTTCGAGTTGTGATTTATTGCAAAGTAGTACTTTTAATGAATTGTTTCATCACATTTTTTATCACATTTTTTTGTGTTTTAAATTTTGAAACTGCTATAATTGCCTCTTACTTTTTATATATACGAAAATTCAGAAGGGTAAAGGATTATCGAGTTGTGATTTATTAAGCGATTAACCGTTCAATTAATTCAAAACTAAAACTTTATTTAATCATTGAAAATTTTTTTCACATTTTTTAGTTTTGAAATTTTGGACTGCTACCTATTCCTTTACTTTTTAGTATACATGCCAAAATTAATTTTTAAAATTTGATTTATAAATAAATATAAATATATATAAGCTTTTGTCATTTCTTCCTACATAATTTGTATAATTTAAGTCATGATAAAAACTCGTTTTTATATATATCTTATAATTCAATTAAAACCAAACAGAAATTTCCTTTTTTCTTTCTTTAAACACACATTTTTTTTTTCTGAAATTTTTTTATGCAATATAACATAATTAAAATTTACTGCATTTTCTAATTCACTAAGTTGCATCATTTTCTTTTTAGCTCATACAGCTCTAAATCTACCTCAATTTTTTTATTTCCTTGATTAACACCTCAGCCTTTTCTTTCTCTCATCAATACTTAATAATTCTTTCTTTCTTTCTCCTTATCAATCTTATTACTTTCACCATTTCTAGCAATGAAAAGTTTACTGAATCATGCAATCACGGAGAAGCCTTTTATTATAAACATGCATCCTTTCAAAACTGCTAACCTCCTCAAAAACTTTCAGATTTCTAAGAATGATTACCTTAACTTCTATTTTTAGCTTTTCACCTTGACCTTTTATATTTCTAAGAAAACCGTAAGTCAATAACCTTTGACCTTCAAAACTATTTTGATTTTGATTACCTTCAATTTTTAGCTTGACCTTGACCAACACATTTAAATCTCCGCTTAAAGTTCGACCTTGAAAGAGCTCCAAAAGCTTGATTTCACCACCAGAGGGCAGTGACTCAAAATTTAAATACCACAAGCATGCTTGAGACGTGGGCGCGTTCTGGCATAACGAGAAAACTCACTTGACCTTGAAATAAATCCCCATAAGATTTACATGGGTGACCTTGAACTGGTCCAGGATCGTTTATTACTAACGACGTTTAAATATTTGATTTTTTTCTTAATGATTGTTCGGCTCCGTGTTACTCAATCGAACACGGGAACAAATCAGTTAAAAAAACTTGAAAATCCAAATGAGCTTTACTTCAACTCACTTTCTTTAACCGATTAAACAATTTAGTTTTTCCGGTATTGTAATGTGTTTATACATTGAATATTGCATCAGCTTCACTGAACAAAGGAGATTTGTAAAATGAATACATGCCGTCTGTAAAAGCTATGGGAATTACCTTAAATTATAAAAATTCTCAGATTGTTAATTTTAATACACTAAACACTTTAGTATTCACGGTATCGAACCTGTTACGCGCAAACCGACCGTAAAATTATTAAGACCTCCGCATATGAAGTATCAAGGCCAGAAGCAAATTTAATGCAGTACAGCAAACGTCAAAGGAGGATGGTTATGACACGCTTCCTTATGGTTACGTGACTCCATATTTACGTCGTGAAGTCTTAAAAAATCCCGTTCAGCAGCCACGCGACTATCCTTATCCTACTACTTTTTTCTATTTTAGCCCTGTGATTTTAATTTTAGTTATATTTTATAATACGATTGATAAAACTCCTGTTTAGGTCTTTTTATTATTTTAACTGGTTTTTATCATTGCCCTCTATTTTAACCCAGTGATTTATTTTTAGATATATTTTAGTTTATAATACATGATAGCAGTAACCATAGGTCCTTTTAAGTTTATGTTATTTTAGATTATAATGTGACATCAGCAAAACTCTTTTGTTGTAACCTTTTACTAATTTAATTGTTTTTATCGGTGTATGCGAAACTGATAGGACGTTCTTAATGTTAGACAGGAAACTTTTTTAAACCAATTTAAAAACGCTACTTTCCATCCACCTCTTTTTTGTTACATATGACAAATCTTCTTTAATGTTCTGACTTAACCAAGATTCTATCATGCTTTTTCCCTTGAAAACAATCAAAAGCTTGTCCCATTTGCTGAAGCACAGATAAGGACAGTATTATTTTCTCGGCCTACAGAACTTATCATTCTGGTACTGAACGGCTCTTCCAACAACTTTTGTTTTTTTCGTTGTTAAAACGATGTTTCATCCAAATTAAATATTTGTCCAGGCTTGTCTTTTGATCTGAATCGTCAACAGATTTTCTTAATAAGTCAAAAACCGTAGGTTATAAACGCATTTATTTGCGCGATTTTTACATACTTTACTCCATGGGGATTTTTTATTGACAATGTTTCTTTTAGTGAAATCTAGATACCAATCTTCTCGGGTCTCCCATCAGTAAATCTAGTTTTAATGTCGTTGTTTTTAACAAAAGTTTGCACAACAACCAACGCCTTACCTCTCGACACGCCAAAGCCCCATTTTTCCATTATCCAAATTCCTTCAACTTTTTTCATTATCAAGTCAATTTTCACCTCCACCTTTCAGATTCAGCAACGTTATTTTCCTCCTCTTGTATTTTCTAGCGGCTCCCTTTAACGATTTGCGGCCTTCTTGAACAGACAAAATGGCATTTTGCAGCTCTTGTTGGCTATAGCGGTCTCCATCAGCAACACTAGTAGTTTTTTGAATATATTTTCTAGGCATTTAAAAAAAAAGAAAAAATCACTTTTGTTTACCTACTTTTCTTGAACGGGGTAAATGGACCAAGCCCATTTTGTTACATGGGACACTTACCCAAACAACACAATTTTCGAGGCACCTGTGTCCCCACTTGTATAACCTACAAATTTTATATTTCACAAAAATACCCAAGAAAAATATTACTTTAATTTAGCTTCAAATACAAAAATTATATTCCCACATCAAAAAGCAATAAAAAAATTAGCAAAATGTCGTAGCGTAACCAAAAATGCAAAATATTCGTCGGCACTCGCGTTTCGATCAAGACTGCCACAAACCACCTATCCCAAACATTTATGTTGCGTCAGACAGATGGCGCTTTTGGTTTTTACAGTGAACTCTATGTTCCACATCTGGAAGGGCCTCGCTAATATACGTCATGCTTGTTAAACTAAGACAGGCGTATAAAGTAGGAGAGGACGATACTGTAGTATTAGTCTCTCACTCCAATTCTTTCATTGTTACTAAGGAAGTGTGCAACACCTAACATTTTACGTATTTATCGATTGCGTGCGTGGTTTATATGTTATACAAAGGAAGTTGCAGTGTTTTGAGGTGTACAAAGATTTTGTTTGTATTTTTTTTACTTATAGTATTCCCGAACAGGCTAAGTTTTGCCTAATATGCTAAAGCACTTAGGAACACCGTGAAGGTTTAGGGATATTGTTAGACTGCGGAGAAATGTTTATGAATGGCTACCTTAAATTTGCTTATTTCAAAGTTTGGAGGAAAGCAGGAACTGAGTAGTGCATTCCACAATTTGGTCGCCGTGTGGAGAAATGTAGATTGCGCCCGTTTAGTATGACAAGATGGAATTTGAGTGCGTAATTATGGTGTGAATGGGCAAACCGAGTGTTTCTAGCGAAGATGGCCTGCGAAGGTATTAAGGAATGTATTTAGGAAGGACTTGCCATGGTAATAGCGGTTAGAACAAGGAAAGAACCGAAACTATTCTTTTCTGCTCAAGAGACTGTAGGTAAGAAGTTACAGTAAAAGGAGTTGTTGCAATGTGTGACACTGTTTAGATCTGTATAGCAAGCCCAGTTTATGGACGGATGTTTTGCTGGCTGACAAAAGGTGGTCCACTCATGAAAGGTTCGTACGGAAACCTTTACATAGAAATACAGTATGAAAACTTGAAATCTAAGCCATTTATGTTTACAGCAGGAAATGATCGGTCTTTCTTGGCGGACACAAGACAACATTGGGTTTTGTCGGCGTTGAACGTGAGTAGATTATTCCTTCCCTATTCTAAGTCACTGTTGATTGGGGGTGCCATTTTTACCTTAACGTCCTGACTAGACGTATTGTTGTGGGAAAACTGAGAAGAACTACAATGTAGAGTGATGTCGTCTGCAAACCAATGGATCGGGTCAGTTGTGGAAATGAGGTCCTTTATGTATAGCAGGAAAAGTGTGGGAGCTATCACTGATCCTTGGGGTACGTCTGCGTTAATAATAGTTCCTTTCGAAAAGAAGTCATCGACGACAACGAGTATACGTCTTTAATCAAGAAAGCTGGATATCCAATTGATGAGCGTATCGGATAAGCCGAACGAAGTGAGCTTGGCAAGTAGGCATTTGTGCCAAACTTGGTCAAAATCCTTTGAAATATCTAAAGCTACTACGACTGTTCCACCAGATCTCTCTAATGTGTTATTCCAAAGTTGGGTGACATATGAAAGAAGTTCACCCGTTGAACGATTTTGTCTGAACCCATACTGGTGGTCGTTTGGGAGTTTATTGGACTCGAGGAACGAAAGCAGTTGGTGGTTGATGGCTTTTTCCATGATTTTCGACAGAATGGAAGTGATAGCTATTGGTCGATAGTTTGACTGATCGGTTTTGTCGCCCTTTTTAGGAATAGGTTGGACATTTGCCAACTTCCACGATGAGAGAAACTCTCCAGATGACATGAAGATCGAAAAAAGTTTGGAAAATACAGGTACTAGCTAAGAGTAGTTTGTTTTAATGCTGATAGCAGGAATAGCGTCAGGGCCAATCGCCTTGTTTGAGTCAAGTTGATTGATAATTGATTCTAGGAGCTTGTAAAAAAAGTGGATTGGTTTAATAGCGTATGGGGTAGATTTTGGAAACAGCACAATCTTACCAGAATCATTGAGACATGAATTTGATGCAAAGTAATCGACAAAGAGGTTGGGTTTTTGAACAGGATCAGATACTACAGCTCTGTCGCGAGACGTCATGCGAGGAAAGGAAGGTGTACTAATGTTTTTTCTGATGACTTTAGCTAATAACCAAAATTTACGACCACCCAAAGGACATGAGACTAATTCTTTGCATTTCCGTTCTTTAAACACCTTTTTGGCCTTGATAATGATGCTTTTGCAATTATTCCGTTTCGGCAATACAGTCGGCGTGATTTTCGACAGATTTATTTGATTTCCATTTGGTACAGAGTTTATCCTTTTGCTATAATGCATCAGTGCAAGCCCTGTTAAACCAGGGTTGGGAACGGGCATGACATACATCATGTTTTTATATTTTTTGGGAATGCATAACTCCATCAAGATAACTTCAGTTGTAGAAAGAACAATGTTTGAAGAGGAAGGCCATTTAAAGGAATACCTATGCCAGGGGAAGGTTGCAAGAAAATCTCGCAGTTCGCTCCAGTTAGCTGATTTAAAACACCACAGTTCTATCTGTTTTTCGAGTAACAATATGATTGGGTACAGAGGAAGTTATTTTGATTAGGCAGTGGTCTGATTGACCAAGTGGAGAAAGGACTCTTGTTTTATAGACAAATGGATTAGTTGTAAGGAATAGGTCCAGGAGATGTGGAGTATGGTTAGGGTTGTCAGAGATTCTGGTTGGTTCGGAAATGATTTGTGTGAGATCACAGGATACAGCAAATGCTTCTGCACTATGACCTGCGGGATTAGTGGTATATAAAAATTGAAGCAAATTGGAGTTGTGGGAATTAAAATCTCCCAAAATTGAAATATCCCAAGATGGAAACTGTGATAAGAGGTAGTCTAAGTTCAGACTAAGGTAATCAAAAATTTCTTGAAAGTTATTATCATTGGGAGACCTATACAAACAACAATAGAACTTCACAAATTGGGGCCCAGAATGTTTGAACCAAATCGAGTCAAATTTGTTGTTTTCCAAAGTGCATATCTTCTACAACCTACGCTGTTTTTGGTGTGCGCACAAACTCCGCCTTTAAGGTGAAAGTTAGAGTGGAGGTTGTATCTAAGAAATTGCAGGTCAGGCGAATCAGTGCTTCCAGGGGAGACTTGATAGAAACAGAATGTGGAGTTGCACTTGTTTAAGGTGTTGATAAACAGGATTAAGATTCGACCTGATGCCACGTATGTAATGAATAGTACTTTCGATAACCGAGGTCGCTTGAGTCCTGCCCTCCCGGACATCCGAATGGGGCAGAATTTTATTCCTGGCAGATCTTGCTCTTCTTAGTCTTGATTTTGGAATTGACGAATTTTTGTCCTCTCCAGAGTCCTTGGGATGGATCGACGAATCGATGTGAGAATGTGGGCGTCTCACCCTACTCACCTGGGGTGTAGCGTCATTTTAAGGGTTTAGCCGTTAAAACGACACGCTTGGCTAGTGCGTGTTGGCGAGTACATAAGGAATAAAGGAGAAAGTGACCGGCAGCCCTTACCGAACTCAGAAAATTGGATCACCAATATTAAGGAGCCCATGGTAAAGGTGGTGGTATTGCACCGGGTGGCATGGGGTATATATGACACCTATGAAGTTGTAGAATATTAGAGCTGAAAAGGAAACATTAATTAGTTCACATACAAGAAAAACATTTTTTTTGTACGATTGCTGAATATAGTAATATAGTAATTGTATTGAAAACAAAGCAGGATATCCATTAACTTAATTAAAAAAGATCGTGCATAAGTTGTATAGTTACCCCAATCTGTTTATGGTTAGTTTCGTAGGTGTTGACAGCATTCACATTAAAATAAATTGTTTGTTATTGTCGTGAAACTTAACTTTTCTATTTTTTTAACTTCACTTTTATGTAATTGAAGGGTAATAATAAATAACAATGATGACCCTGTTAACCTTCCCGACTTTAGCTACCTACTTTTAGGGTCAATTAATTACAATTAAAATTAAGTATAGCAACAATGGTAAACGTTAGGTTAAATTTGCTGTCAAAGAAAAATATAATATAAAGTCCGAAATTGTGTTGTTGTTGGTTAGCATAATTTACACCGTGCCATAAAGGAAAATAAAAATATAAAATAAGAATAAAATTCTTGTTTCCTTTTATGATGTTGCAGTTTTCCTTTTAAAAGAGCTTAATTGTTGAACAATTAATTGTATAGGTATAAGTTTAGTCTTACATGTCTTTCTTTTCGTATTTTTTTTGTGTTATTGAAAATAAAATTTATACCTCTACATTCAATATTGATTTTTGTCTAAAAACCTATTTCCCATTTTTACGGCTATAAGTTAATGCGTGAATATGTGATATTTAGATGATCGTTGTGGAGAGCGTGTGGCGAAATCTGCAACAGGTAAAGAAGGAAATACTACACCTTGCGGGTTGCCTACATTTTCAATCGATCTCGCTTCTGTATTAGCGCGAGGCCCTTCCATTTGCTTCGCGTAGAGTTCATTGGGTTTAATGAAATTGTTTAAGCACACATTTTGTTCAGGGACCCACTTATCCACCCTGCCTTACAATTCAGTTGTTTGAACAAGACAACGGAAATTTTTTACAAGCAATAGAAACGATATCAAATTTTGATGCAACATTATATGAATACATTCGTAGGATTCAAACATCTAAAGAAACGAACAAATACATGCCTACATGTTTAGTTGACAAGATTCCAAGTGAGATTATAGCTTTGTTACCAAACGAAATTAAGCCTTAACTAGTATCGCTAAAACAAGCAACATAGTTGGTATCGGCGGTGAAAAATGACCTCGAAAAGTAAGTGCATATTAATAATACAAACATCTATAAATTTTTAATTGTATGTTTTATCTAGGAGAATACAACTTATAATCTTGACAAAAAACAATTTTAAGGCACATTTTAATCATAAATTACATTTTTTTTAAAGGAGCTTATCCCTTCTTTTAACATATATTTTCTAAGAGTCTACTTTAGGCACTCTTATTTATATGAAAACTTAAAAGTAACATAATAATTCTTTTTTATACTGCTTTCCTATATAATCATTACAACAAAAAACAGGAGCTTCTTTAGAGATCAAATAAAAAAAAAAAATGACAAAGCAGAACAAAACCTCATAGTAAAACTAAAAACTTTACCTCACAGTAGAACACAGGCACCCTCCCGTCTCCACTTTTTTTACGTCACAAGCCCCGCCCACTTTCACTTTTTACTCGCTCACGTGGAGGACCATATTTGTCACCCCTATGGTTTATTTTCGGAGGCCTTTTTCAACCCTTAATTATTTTTGTTTTTACACACCCACGTATGAGACCGTATTTTCCACTCCTATGGTTTCTTTTTCGGAGGCCTTTTTCATCTCCAATTATTTTTGTTTTTTATTCGCCCATGTGTAGGACGTGTTTTTCACCCCTATTTTATGGCCGCCCACGTGTAGGACGCGTTTTTCTACCCCTATGGTTTCTTTTCGGGGATCAACCCTTGATAGAATTTCAATGTTGTATTAAGAACCCTTTTGACAGCAATTTTGTACTTGCTCACGTGAGGGGCAGATGCAGGTCTTGGGCTAGGTCTTGGACCTGGAGTTGGTCTTAGGGTTATTCTTTGATGGTCAGCTTTAACCCTAATTAGGGTCCTTTTGGTTGTATTAAGAGCAGTACCCCTGGAGGTTAGGCAAACGCACACGCATACAATGTTGGTAATTGCATAATTACCCTAGAGTTAAATCAACATCGGAAGACACCAAGCTGCGCAAAAAAAATGACGTCAGAGTGTAAAGCTCAACAAAAAAATATACGTTTGAAAAAATAAAAGTTTAGGTTATGTTACTTCGCGTTTGTTGTCCAAGAATACAATTTTAGATGTAAAATTTTTGAAATAATCATAAAATAAAATCATATTTTATTGTCATAGTTGCAAAGTCTAGTTTTTTTAAAATACATTTGCCAATAACAATTAATCTCCAGATTTAAATATTAGCAGAGCATTATTTATAAAGCCCATTTTACCACCTAAAATAATGATAAATAGCAACATATTTACATTATAAAATTAAATAAACATACCAGCGTGTACGATTATAAGGCGATTTCCTTTTCCAATAGGAGATTTAAGACCTGCGTTTGTCCCATCTGTCCACGAATATGGTGTCGTATGAGACGAATGTATGTATGTTTCATTTAAAATTTACATAAGATTATGCAGTAGAATGTATAGTTTATAATCTTCAAAACTAACCTGTGTATATAATTGGTCGTCCTGCTTTCCGATAATTAGTGATCGAAGTTATGAATTCCTTCGAATATTACAAAATAAAACGTTGTTATCCAACTGCTTTTTACCTGAATTGATACTTTTAAACTATTTGTAATTGTTCCACACAATCTTGCGAGCATCTTCAGATAACACATGGCGTTTTCTTGCTTGGCGTGCTTGAGCGTCATGAGATGTACTTGCGTCGCATATTATATAAAGAACTAGATTTGATTACATTAATATAACGTGAAATTAATAATTAAAGTAACTTACTTATAAAGCGGATAGTTTAAAAAAAAACTGTTTTATAGAATAAGTAATAAACAAATTTGATACGCCGGAAAAACAAGAGGTTATAAACAAAAGTTGCCAAACGATCAGCTGGAAAGTAACGTTTTTAGAGCGCACAGTACTAATATCTGTGTCATTTTCCAATCATTACTGCATCTTTATCTAATTTAAAAATGCGTTTCTGCGCTGGTGTCTTCTGATGTTGATTTTACTCTAATAAGATATTATTATTAAAATTATCGATCCTATTGTTTTAAAATGGTCATATGCTGTTGTGTACGTTCAGATGATCTTTTACCTATACGAGAAATTTATTTATACATTGTATTTCTAATAAGGAGGTTCTTGTAAGACAGCACTTGTGTTAGGGATTGACCATGCGGGGGGGGGGGGGGATTTGAATGACAGTAAAATTTAATTATAGAACACTTATTTTTATTGTAAATGTCATAATTAAAAAACCTCAGTGAGTTATAAAAGGAAATTACTGACATTCAGGTTATTCTCTAATGAAACAAAAATTTTTTATTAAGTTAATTAATTACATAACAGTTATTACAATATTGTTTTCTAAACGAATATTAAAACATAGTTTTACCTGCATTGATTGCATTGAGATATGTTTCATATCCATCCGACCGTTAAAATGTTTGTATATTGTACGCCTTAATATTTTTTAAAGAAACTTGTTACGTATAGCTTAGATGTGTTTTATAACTGTAATTAAAAATCTGTACAAGTAAATAAAATAAATAAAAGGTTAAATGCACACTTACCAGCTCTGTACTTAAAGAACGTTTTGGAGAATTGGTTTACGAGTGATGGTCACTGCTTTGTGTTACTCGTTTAATCAAACTAAATCACTTTCTACGTTTTACTTATGCATAGTTGATATGTAACTGGTTCTCTATCAGAAAAACTAATTTTTTTATCGCGATTTGATAAATATTCTTATTGTACATACACACACACACTCATTAACAGTTTGGAATGTAATAATTACGTGTATAACATACAGTTTAAATTGACCGTGGACTTTCCCATTTTATTTTTATTAGAGTTTTTAAATTTTTATTACCATGATTGTTATTAAAATTATCACATTTCTATTATAATGATCATTTTGATATAAAAAGGGGTGCCTAAAATTTACCATTGTATTTTCACTTTTGGTAAAACATAATTTCGTTTTGAGGAAACAACCTTCAAAACAATCAATCAATCAAACCAGATACATAAGAATGTTTTAATTGTATCCATTTAAATAGTGAAATAAATAAATTCAAGATGTATCTGAAAATGACTTCTATCAAAAAAAAGGTTGTCTTTTTAAAAAACCTTAGATTTATATAAAACAAGACCGAACGTCCTAGTCGTTATTGAAAATGCTCAACCACCTATGTACAGTATACAGTGCAATAACAAATATAATTCAACTCATTACAAATAAATGTGTAATTAAGAGCTGGTTGGTATACATCAGAATGTTATTTGTTAACATGCAATTTAAACACGCGTTGAATAAGCGGTCTTGCTTGCTTATGTGTTTTATTTACACAGACCTTTTGAGAATTTTATGTCAAGGTCCGCGACAAGGGGCGAAGACCCGTGCGCAAGTTCCTAGGAACTGTATGTAGTTGAAAGTATACTGCTACGTGGAGCCATGATCAATCTGTATTACAGAAAAACGTTTGTTAGCTCATACACCACTAGATGGCGTCACAAACAAGCTCAAACTTCCAGCCAAGCGGACACGACAGACGGGAGAGACGAAAGGGACCAAAGAAACGCGGGGATGGGAGAGACGAAAGCCACGTTTAATTTCCAAAGCTTATGTTTTTTGTATTAAATCCAATAAGATTGATAGAAACTGGCTTCTTAAATATACAGATTATAAACAAACGATTCCGAAAACAAGGTTATTAATAAAAAATTGAAAGAAAACTTAGCGTTTAAAAAATATATTTAAAACAATACATCATTTATTTATTTTATTTAATTACATTGTTATCAATCTTCTTCTTTTTTCGACTGTAATTGGTCACTATCATCATGGTCTTGAGATTCGTTCTTTCCCTCTAACTCATCGGTCTTCTTCTGTGAATCATCATCATCATCATGAGTGTGAGATACATTCATCTCATCCACTTCATCGTTTTCATCATCAGCTTGAACAGTTATATTGTAGTAGTTTACTAACAAATTCCTAAAATCTCTAATGTCCTCTGATGTTGGTTCATAAACAGGACAATACATTATGATAATAATGCTTACTCGCTGGAGACTATACACAGGTAAAATTTTGCGATGCGATGTTGTCATATAGGTACGAATCGCATTAACCATGCTATAGTTAGTGCAGTCCACTCCTGACACCCGAAGATAACCGATCCTATCCGAACATTGTTGAGTACTTACAACTATTCCCCAATATATTTTAAATAAAATTAAATAAATAAATTTTACAACACTTTTATTTTTTACACAAAAAATAGGTAACATTTTTACACACAAATTACAATTCTCTCTTTATGTCTAATAGGCGTATGCTTTAGTACATCCAATTTAATTTTAATTTTATAATTTAAATCTATACTTTGTTCTTCCAATTCTCTTTCTAACCAATAATTAGAAATGTAATACGTTATGTAATTTATTTCTTGTGGTTATCGGTTTAATACCTATTATAACTAATTCTGTCCCCTCGGATAATCGCTACAATTTCCTACAGTCCCTAGACTTTATAATACGTTTAATTTTTACATAGAAGCTTCGTTAATTTTATCCATGTCTTGTTGAAGGAAATTTACATTTTTCGTATTTTCTAAAGCTTTTACATGCCCCACAACATCTATCTTAGCAAAAGAATTCCATTAAATGCGGTAAATCCATTAGTTTAAACGTCCCGTCTTTCCTCTCTCGTGTTCTTCTTGTTTCTTTCCAGGGAGTAAACATTATTATTATAATGTATTCTCCTGTTTCTGAACCAACATCAGAGGACATTAGAGATTTGTTAGTACTACATCTAAGGTTTTTTAAAATGACACAACCTTTTTTTTTTTGATAGAAGTGATTTTCAGATACATCTTGAATTTATTTATTTCGCTATTTAAATGGATACAATTAAAACATTCTTATGTATCTGGTTTGATTGATTGATCTTTTTGCACTTTGCACACTGCTTGTCTACAATCTTTTCGGCTTTTATTACGTTCCTTGTAAAACGCTTCATCAATAACTTCCGAACAAAAGAAGCAACATGTAGAAAAATTAAATGCACTTTTTCTTTTCCTTCCGTGGCATGGACCAGAAGTATAATCTACTTCCAGTATTTCACTGCTTTTTCCTTCTCTTTTCAAATCAAAATGTATGCTCCTTTTCCATGTATAATTTTTTCTACATTCATAATGAATGAATGCTTCAGATAATCCAGTCATCATATTGTGTTTTCCGTCTTGCCGCAATCGACTTGACTCCTTTAAGCCGTTTAACCCTTTCTTCCTCACATTGGATAACTCGCCTGAAGTTTCCTTCATTACAAATGATGTATCGTCTATCCATATCCACGAGTATCTGAAAACAAAAAACTATATATTCATGTTGCTCCAAATTACATTTGAAAAATAAACTTTAAACAGCTGTATCTCGAAAACAAAACAACGTAGCCAGATGAATCAAAACAAGATTTAAAGGTAATTTAATTCTCTTTAAAAAAAGTTCTTGTCAATATTTCACGTACGACCCACCACAAGTAACTTATTTTGCAAAATAAACGAAAATGCGTCAATTTTTTGAGTTTTTGAGCATTATCGCACTTCATACATTTCCAAAATAAGTTTGTATGTATACAAAACATTTCAGAAATTTAATTATCTTCCACCTTTGTAAGACGTAAAATTTCCGTTGGAGCTGTACCTTTTGAGTTATAAGTGATTTTATCATGAAACAACTGTATTCGACACACGATAGTAAATGTTTAAACAATTCATATCTCTGTCAATATTGATCGTACAAAAAAACTTATAGGAAAGAAGTTGCTTGTAATTAAATTTTCTACAACTTTCATTTGAACTATTTTTTGATCCGATGCGCCGTTTCCTATTTATCGAC
This sequence comes from Vesta saturnalis, assembly GCA_036346205.1. Taxonomy (NCBI): domain Eukaryota; kingdom Metazoa; phylum Arthropoda; class Insecta; order Coleoptera; family Lampyridae; genus Vesta; species Vesta saturnalis. The sequence goes on along the minus strand of JARFJB010002143.1, from coordinate 2,957,296 downwards.
GCTAAATGCATGACGCGCTCGAGAATTTTTCATTTCTCAAAAAATGGCCCTTCGCAATAAAAAAATCTACTTCGAGTACAAGTGGTCGTACAAAATTTTTGTAAGGACCTTTTTTTACGTAAAATTACATTCTCTACAACTTTCTCGTCTTCACTTTTTCCCCTAAAAGTGATAGTTTTTGAGTTATTTACGAAAAACCTAATTTTTGCTCCTATTTTGCACTGTAACTTTCCTAGTGTACACGATACGGGGGTGGGCTTTTTGTACGTTCATTGTGACCCCAAAATACACCACTCCACCAAAGGACAGCATATCTGGAATTTTTTCCTTTCTGAAATCGCTTTTGACTGGGCTATAAACAAGCTGCATAGATTTGGTTTTCCAAGAATCTAGTTGATTTACTTGAGTTACATAGTAAACAGGCTTCAGTTTGTCAGGTTTAATAATTTCCGATTGAATATGTTCAAAAGTAGCTACCACAAGGATCGAATCTTGGCCCATTACTCTTTTTAATTTTTATCAACAATCTGCTAAGCCTAATCACGTGTTGTCATTACTTTTTGCGGATGACTTAAAAATATGCCCTGCTATAAGGTCTGTAAATGGTTGTATTTTTTTACAACATAATCTTGAAATAGTTCATATATGGTGTGAGAAAAAGAAATTAAGCATAAACATTCCAAAATGCAAAATTCTAAGTTTTTCGAGAAAAACAAGTAAACTTGATTATTATAATATAAATGGGGTAGTATGAGAACAGGTTGACGCATACAAGGACTTTGGTGTGATCTTTGACTCAATGTGAACTTACGACGAATATATAGTACATAATCAAATTCTCAAACAAAATGTTAGGGTTTGTCGTAACCCAGATGTACCCTATCATGAAACGTGTAATTTGTACTTGTTAGCATTAATGCAAATTCAAGAGCCAAAACAATAGCTAAAGGATGCACCTTAATTTGACTGATAAGATGCTACTATTAATTGCTTTAATTGATGTCACTGGGAATAATGCTACACCGGCTAATGTTAGCTTACTCCAATTAATAGCTTAAATCTCCCTTACTGGCCGTGATTAAATAATCAGAGTTGATTTACAAATCTGATCTAGAACTCGCAAAATTCTAACCTGATTAAAATAAAACAGTGATCGTCTAGGGCAAATAACCTACGTTGTGTAATGTGCAGGAGATAGGGTCGGATAAGGTTAATTTGTTGCATAAGGTGGCAAGGTAATTAAATGAAACAAAACTACAATTGAGATAAACGAGTTGCGCTACCTGGTGATTCGCTCGTCATCCTATTTACATCGGGAGAAAAAGAATCACCAAGAAAACTCCCTTTATTCCAATAATAATCACACAAAGAAAAAAACAAAAATAAGATAACACAAGTGAATCGCACTCAAAGGGTTAAATAGGTATCAACACTACCCTATCGGTATTAAAGGCGTACAAAATCTATCACATTGCCTAAAACGACGTTTAGTCACAAATGAACATAAAATCAGGTCCACAAATGGTATTAAAATTAAAGCAAAAATAAACAAGTAATAAATAACAAACAGGGGATCCCTTTTGGAACCAATTCCTGTCTGCTTTTAGTTAAATAATTACATATAAAGCATTATACATGGTGTGGGACAACCGGACATAAAGGAAATAAACATAAACAGTGTGATCGTATCCACAATAAGATCGTCATTGTTTAACCAATCATGGCGGTTATTAACAACAAAATACATTAAGCACTCTAGTAATACATATTACAAATTCAACCTACATGAAAAATAACAACAGAAAATTAAACGGGTTACAGATTATTTAAGTAGATAAAAATGAAAAAGGGCAAGTACGTTACACACACAAATTTGTGGATACGAGCACAACAAATGATACACATGGACAGTAACAATAAATGATATAATTGCGTACACAGAAAAACCATTCGTGACCAAACCCATTAAATACGCAGTTAAGACAAAGTATAACATCTGAAACAAAGTCCTGCAACACCGATTCACTTACATGATTAGTAGGTATTATTACAAATGCAAGATACTAACGCTCTCAATTCTTCTTAGGCATAAAACAAACCATAAAAATATAGACATATAGGCATATAACGGTAACAAGAGAGACATTTGGATAAATATATAGATAACTAGATCATTAGGGTCAGTTTTTCTGACTTTATACCTATGATCGTTTGTGTTTTATCATTATAAATACAGGTTGAATTATCAATACACAAAATAGAACACATAAAGAAAAAGAGAGCTAGCTTTCTGTGCCTGCGTAATTTCAATGAACACAACAGTTTTGCAGTCAGGGTTTCAGTTTGGTTTTAACAATTTAAATGAGTAGGTAGAATGACCTTTTCTGTGTAATTTCACAAACGTAAAACTTTTCTTTTACTTACATTATCAATGTAGGTTATCCTTTTAAGCTTTCACCAGCACAAATGTTTAAATACTCGGATTTATCGATTAACACAAAAGAAAAGACGATTTTACATTGATCTACACAACAGTTTCACAAGGTAACTCTTACAAATCAAAAGATCTAATTTACCAAACACAAACACAACTAACAAAAGCAATAAAAATATTTCGTGTGAACGCTTTTGCCTTTAATTATGAAAAGAAACATTATTTCTAATTAACATGTGCAATCGACCGTAGGAATCCTGTATTTAAAATATCACATTTCAACTCATGAACAAATTTTTCTTTGACCGCGGTGTAATTTTTTGTATAATACTGACATTTTTATTTTCAAAACGCTTTTATAAACATATTTAGTGATTTGTCTTGCCCTTCGATAAAGGCAGTTGAGCCTGCACCTGCAACTTAAAACATCTCGTTGCGGGCCGCTCTCAGTTAGGACCCTACACAAATGTCTTACAAAAACAAAGAAATACAAACCATTCTTAAATAACAATTATTATATAATAACTTTTAGTAATTATCTTTTGCTATCGCGACAATTTTAATCGGAATATTTTCAATGTATTCATCAAATTTTCGTTTCATTATAAGAAATCAAGAATTTCACCAACATCAATTGTCTAAAAGCATTAAACTTTTCTTTTGTTAGATCTAAATTGGAATATGGTGTTATTATTTGATTTCCAATTTATAATCACCGCAAGAGCAATATTGAATCAGTACGCCAGTTTTTAAAATTTATATCTTGTAAGTTAAATGGGGTTTATCCACAGAGAGGTATTGATTTGTCAGAATTAGTGTAGCAACTGGGATTCCAGTCATTAAAACAATGTAGAAACATTATCTCAGTTATTTTTTTGTATAATTTAATAAGACAGATTGTAGTTCTCTAGTGTTTCAAATAAATTTTTTAGTACAACATTCAACACGATATGTTCAAAATTTTAATAGAATATCATTTCTCTGTGATATACATTTGTCTGATTGAGAATTATTGTTAGTTTTATAAATAATTTGAACACTTTTCGAACGTCCTATTGGGCAATAGATTATTATTATATAATTTTAAGCGAAAACAAACAGATGACATCTTTGAAAATGTTGTTCAGGAAGCTATAAAAACTACTTTTCTTCTTGAAACAGATTAGCTAATATTAAAATATTTTTTTATTAACCTTTTATAAGTGTGGTGGAAATACATTTTAATCACAACTGGCCTAACCTCACATTTACTCATATCAATTTTACTCTTACTTCATTTTATATTCTTGAATTACACGATAAACTTTTCACACATTTCTTAGTTTACTGTGAAGAAAAATCAAATCACCAATATTATGAAGATGTTTATCTCAAATTTCTCAAAAATGTGTTTGGGCATGCAAAGAAACAAAAAGAGCTAAAAAAATAAATGTATTTATTTACTAATGATTATGTATAATAATGTATCAAATCATTAATTGTGATAATAAATATGAAAACTGAACATAAACTATATGTGGAAGTAACAAGCTTAGCCTAGTACATTTTTATTAAAAAAAGGATAAGCTTTAAAACTGCCTATCTTTTTCCTATCACAATAATTATATGCCTTAAAACAGTTATTACAAAGTAACATAGGATTCTGTGGTAACCGGTCAGAATCAACACAAATCCACTTTGCTCCCTCCAATTTACAAACACTGCACAGTTTAGTATAATGATAATGAAAAGAAGTGTATAATGGGTATTCACACATATCCACATTTTCTCCTTCTGATACAAGCTGTAAACTTGCAAACGTAAGAATATGCTCACAATTACCTTGATGCTGATACACATAAGGATAGCCGAAGTGTATACTTAAATCTTCGAAACATGTCTACAAATGCATTATTCAGAAGTGTAAACTAAACGCTTTACTTACATTTTCCATATTCCCAGCATCCATTATTATCCCTTGCTCATGACCCCATTTTCGCACAACTTCTGAATAATCTACACTTTTCGGATGTCGAAAATCATTATAAAATACATTTTCAATAAAAATGAATCCTGATGGGTACGCTTTCTTTGCATTACCACGTGGTCTAAAACCAGCTGGGTTTTCAACTTCGACACATAGACCCAAATCAGAATAACACAAAATTTTATCACGTAATTCGGCAATAGTGTTTGTGCTAAGTACAGCCAACTCGTGTGAGAATTTTAAATTTTTAATCGTATTTGGTTTTATATTGTCTTTATGTACAGAGTACTCAAAAGTAAATGGATGATAAATGCGTATTATCAAAATGCAATAAGCTTCTGTTTGAACTGCATTATTCTGCATGGTAACTTCACCCTTCAATTTGAAGATTGTGTAATCAATAAAAACAACATTTATACTTACGGTATCACGTTCACGGTGATATCGATGTGTTACATATATCTCAGAAAGTTGTTTTTTATATGTTTCCCTAACCTGAATACATCTTAATGTACGAGCTTCGTCTGTAACTTTAGCTAGATCCTCAAATTTAACAATATCACATATATCGTCTCCAAGCATATCGATACTACAAATAGATTTTAATTTATAAACAATTTTAATAAAGGTACATACTCGGTTCCATGGAAAACTCGATATTTTTCAAGATCGTGAAAATCTTCACGCTCAAGTGTAAGCTCATGTTTTATAGCATCATATATAATATTACAACGTTCATCCTCATCACGTTGATCGAAATTTAGTTCCAAAGGAGGTAGCTTAATTTGTTTTAATTTATCACAAACTTCTTTTATGTTTACTTTTTCAGAGGAATAAAATTGTTCAGGACTATAAATAGCTTCCATAATTACATAGAACTTATCATTAAATATCTGTACTTCACTGAAGTGTATGTTAGACTAGACTATATACAATTTTACTAGCGGAAAAAAATTGTAGGTTAGGATTATTTAGATAATTGTGTCTATTGTATCGTTTTTATTTCTGTTGTGTTCACATTGAATAAAGCTTAGACAAGGATAAAACTTTCATTATTCGATGTGTGTTTAAAATAGTTAAAGTAGGGTTTACATTTATTAAACTTAATGACTAATTTTCATAATACAGAATTCCGCAAAAGCCGGTCTATGCTAAGATGACCATTTATGTAAAAAGGAAATACGGACCAGGGACGCATCAATCAAAGAGTCTGAGGGGTACCAAATACTCATAAGGGGGTTGGAGGGAGAAAAATTTTTGATTAGATACATTATGAGCTTTTATGCAGTCTAAGTTAGTGTTGTAAAATCAGGGCCGTAGCAAGGTCCGCCGGCGCCCTTGGCATCTTTGGGGAGATTGCGCCCACAACCAGCGGGGGCCCTCCAGACAATTTTTAAAAAATAAAGTGCAAAATGGCATTTCCAAAGTGTTTTGGCTACAATATTTTCTCTTTTCAAACTTACGTTTTTGGTTTAATCTATTAAAGGTTCAATACATGTACTGTACTTGTAACTCAAAAATGTACTTTATCTGAATATAAAAGCATTACTATTATAAGAGAAAAATTAAATTTTTGTCCAGGGGACACTCTTAGGATTGGTTTTATAACTTATTTTACATAAAACAAGTCAATAAACAACTGAAAAATCTTGAATTTAAAACTTTCCTTTCCTTACTTTTCGTAAGGCAAAATCACTAATTATATCATTGAAATTTAATTTTGATGCTATCACATATTCACTGTTCAGAATTGCTAAATTGGTTAATCTATTTTCACCCATGCTTGACCGGAAATAGTTCTTAATAATTTTCAGCCTGCTGAAACTGTGTTCACAAGACGCCACACTGACCGGCATTGTTAAAAATATCCTCAGTGCTATTCAATGTTAGGATAGGCGCCCTTTAAGCCATACTTTGAAATTACAGTTAGTATGTCCAAATGGGAAGCCTCTTCAATATTGTTTATTAGCTTTTTTGCGTGGTATTTAAAAGCAGATACTTTATTAATCAGTTCATAAGTGTTAATATCCTTATTGTACATTGCACGTAAATCTTTGGCACATTTCTCAAGGTAACTGACAGGATTTTCACTTAAACTCTTTCCTAACAAAAAGCTGAAATCTGATGATATCGTATGATAAACGTTTGCTCTATTTGTCATTTCGGAAGCAATATTATCAAGTGTACCATACTATTGCACCTCTAAGGTTTTTTCTGCACTGAGCAGGTGCGCTTCATCTTCAGTACATTCTCCTGCCATTCTTTTTACTTTTCGAATTCTTTTGGAAGAACATTCATTTGGTATGGCCATGGATTCACAGACAGGTTTTGCTTTTTCTGTGTACTTTTTAACCCCTTTTTTTCGAAGGCCTCCGACTTTTTTTGCCAAATCTACGAGTAAGTTCAATGCTACGCTCTTCCCTTGTAGAGACTTGTTCGTACAGTCTATACTTACTAAGACTTCTGACCACATCTCCAATAGGCACACGAACTCAAAATCAATCTGTTTGACAAGTGTCATGGCTCCAGATACTGTTTTAGCATTCCAGTCGTTGCTGTCATTCATGCTTTGTAAAACTTGATTTACAGATGGCAAGTTGTTCTTAAGAGCTGTCACAACTTGACGCCTGGAAGACCATCATGTATCACAATGTCTTTCAAGGGTGGTTTTGAGACAGCTGAGCAAGGCCTCCCATCTTGAGCTAGATCCACTAAAAAAGTTGAAAAACTCCACCTCCTTTCCTAAAAAACTTATCATTGTATCTGACTTTTGTGCCGCATTAAGGCCTGCAAGGTTGAGACTGTGTGCTGCGCAAGACACAAATTTGGCAAGGTTAAGCTGGAATATGTGTGCCTAAACCCCTTCATATTTTCCTGCCATATTCGAACCATTGTCAAAGCATTGCAGTCCTGAATACCCAAGCCGTCGTTGTTTAACTGATTCAATATTTCGTCTGATAACCCTCTTCCTGTATTATTGTGACATGATGAAGTCCACAAAACTTTCTTCAACTGAACATTTCCCATCCTTAATGGTTACGTATCCGATTATTTCACTCATCTGCTCCATATGTGCTGTATCCGGGGTGCACTCAAACATAATTGAGAAATACTTGGCACTTACATTTTCTAGTATTTTAGATCGAACTTTATTCTCCAAAATTCCTATGAGCTCACTTTGAAGTTGAGGTGAAAAATAGCTTGTAACATATTTTCTACTTTTAACATTTTATAAATGCTTAGACAGTTGATGATTGTAGTGACTAATAAGCTCTAATGTACCTACTCAGAAACACACCGTAGTTGTTGTCACTAATGGAATCGGAACCTCCTCTCAAAGGCAAGTTATTTTTGGCACAGTGAAGAATTACATCAACAATACACTTGAGAACATTGCTCCATTTTTCTGCTTCAACTTGTACTAATTTTTGATTTTCTGCGTCAACAGACCTACCGGTTTTCAGCCAATCGACATTAGAGTTTCGATGAGATATTGACGTTTCATGATTGGAAATGGAGGGATTTAGGTGTTTCCAATCATTGAAACCCTATTTGATGTTACATAACGCAGAATTGCCTTTTTGGCCTCCCTTTGAAAGAAGAAGACACGGGAAACGAAAAAGCGCGTCCTGAGACTTGATGAATATCAGCTAGTGCCTTTTTACTTTTTCTCCATTCGGCAGAATTTTATAAACCCATTTCTGAGAAAAGTGTCTATCATCTTCTGAACAGGGAAAGTTGTAGGTTTCTAAATTCACTGTCTGAGGGCCTCGTTCAACAAGCGTACAACGAACTTCCTTTGATCGAAAATTTGTTGGCCATTTTTTGGGATCGTCGGAGATTATTCCCATTTCCACATCATTAGTAATTACTGCACCATTTTCATTGATTAAGGACATGCCTGATGTACTGAGGTTTTCATGTTGAGAAGATTGCGTTTCTATTGTTGAAAGCTCATAATCACTTCTTTCTTCAATATTTATGACATTTGTGACTAACTCCACCGATGTGATCTGGCTAGGGTTATCTTCAAGAACAATTTCATTTTATTCTTCCCTCAACTCTTCTTTTTCTTCTTCTTCCTGATGTGCTTATGTGTTGAACGATAACTAGCATTATCCCATTACCTACTTCTTTTTCTTGATTTCTCAGCCAGTTTCCAGGAGCAGATACTAACTTGTTGTTATATTTTCCTTTTCGTTTCCTAATTTTTTTAAATTTATTTCCAAAAGCTTTTTTGGTTCCCTTTTTTGAAAGTAAACGATTGCCTAATAGATTATGGTCATAGGTGTGTAACAAAAGTCGTAGGTAGAAAAAAATTAAATCTATTTAATTTATTATTTTGCCAAATTTTTGTTGCGTTGTCTTCGGTACACAGGAAGATTCACATTTCCAGTAGTACGCACACGGTGAGCGAGTCGGATAAAAACTCTTCTGCTACGATGCCGCCTGTTTGGGTACTGCAGTGCATACACTCTAGTAGCAACGGTTGCATTTCTCATACATTCAAAATAAACTGCCAACATGCTTCTTCATTTGTAAGAATAAGTTTGGTACGAAAAGATGAAGAAAGTCTATTAAATGCAACACGATGAATAATTTTTGACATATGCGTGAAAATCATAGCTTGCTTGTTTTCAACAGGGAATTTATTTTATATCTTACATGGCCCTCTTTACTAATTTTGTTGTCATCAGTAAATCGTAATTCATATTTTAAACTGTATTTGTTGTTGCTGGGCAAATATCGGTTTTTATTGATATTTTATGCTTTTGATTTACTAACACATCGCTTGAAAACAAATATAACATTCTTATATAATTAAAAAAATGTTAGATTTATCACATTATTATTTTATAATTTGTTCTCATTGTTAGTAGCGACAGCATTACATTTAGGTAATCTAGCGGCAACCATAACATTAGTATGATAACAGTTTAAATTACTGCAGACCAATGTAAGATCTTTTCATCCAGGCTAAATTTAATAATTTCCGTTAACGCGAACTAGCCTACTAGACGTTGGAAGAACAATTCCGCCATTTACCTGTTTCTTACGATATCTCAGGATAGGAAAAAGATATCGACTTGCAGTTTTCACTGTTTTATTACTAATTTAGTCTACTTTTTAAAGACCTACTTAAATTTTTATGCTTCCATTTAAAATTGTAAAGAGAAAACACAATATTAAAAAAATATTAAACAGCGCCCTCTAGCATTTATGTTATTAATCAGATTGCTTCAAATTTACAAATTTTCTATTGTTTAACAAAAGCTCTTTCAAACAACATCAAGTTTATTAAAATCGGTCAAGCAGAACCTGAATTAAAGGCGTTTTTTCGTAACAAGGTTCTCACTCTCCCCACCCCTTATTTGAAGAGATAGACTAAAACTTGTGAAATAAAAATATGCAGAATTTGTCTAGGAATCTGATTATAATATTTAATATGCCCCTTAATTGAGTAAATTTTGAAAAATGTTGCTTTTTAAAATTTTAACTGTCAAATACGCACTCTAGCGGTGGACCTACAATTCTGAAAATAATTTCCAGGCGTTTCTCGAGGCCACTTCTGTTATAAAATTTTTTTCCCGAACCTGTGCTATAACCCATTCCTGAGATATGGACGACGGCCGTTCTCCTTTCAAACGCAACTGCTCTTTTTTCTCCGATTTCATACATGTACGTCATTCGATGAATTAATAGCAGAGTAAGTAGGCATCTAAAACAGGTAAAAATAAATTGAAATTGTGATTATGAAAAGAAATTTCTTACGTCTACTACAGAAGTTTCAGATATAGACGATATCGTTGATATCTCACCTGTTTTTGTTTTAAATAATAATTTAATATGATCTGGGCATTTACGACACTTATTTAGCAAATTTTCCTTGCTTCTTGCGGTATCGGCAGTATAGCATCTTGCGGCAGTTTTATAAATTTAAAAATACTTTCTAGCGATTTCTCTTTACCACTTTAGTTATGAAATTTGTTTACGCGACGATGTAGCATCTATACTTTCCCATATATCCTACCTGTCGCCATAGTGGGACACGATGTAAAAATTATTAATTATTGACATTTTTTGGAACTTAACTTATTAACAGAGTTTTAAGCAACAACACTGCCTTTTATTTGATTTATTCACTATCAGTTGAATTTTGGTCAAATTCATCACTTTTATTCTCATATTTTTTGTGCACAATGCAATACGATACGATACAATACGACACGATACGATATGACACGATACAATACAATACAATTCAATTCAATACTATACAATACAATTCAATGCAATACAATATAATATAATAATATTCTAGTTAAATTTAATGTTGACAAAACCCTGTGCTGCCTTGTGTGCGCCGATAAAGATCAATCATTTCCTACTGTAGGTATAAATGCTCTATACCTTTAAATCTATCATGGGTTGACCATCCTCTGTCAACTACTAAAGCAGATGCTCGTAAAATAGGCTTTTTCTGCAGATCTAAAGAGAATTTTACCTCCCGACAACTTTTTTTGCTACATAAGGTCCAAATAATAATAATAATAATAATAATAATAATAATAATAATATTTATTTAATCGTTAGACCACAAAAGTGGAATATATTAAGTCAAAATATACGTACTATACATAAAATTAAATTTAAGTAATGTCATTAATTAACATCTAAGTATATACAGACAATGAACTACAATAATAGATAATATAGAAAAACAAATATTAATAAATAAATATAAACATAAATACAATGTGTATAAAACAAAATACGACCTCATCTAGAATATAATTCTAACCTCTGGGTTGGTGCTCCCCAATACGTTTTCGATATCGCCTATCGCATTAAAAAACGAGCGCTGGACTTATAAACGACCCGTTCTTAACTTCTAACGTACAGTCGCTTGAGCACAGAAGAATCATTTCCATTCTTTCTTTGCAATATTGGTATTACAATGGTTATCGTGGATTATAACTGTGTTTTGTAATTGAGGTCTCATACAAGTTAAGTTGAAAGGCCTATTTCCACAGTTCTTGTTCGTGTTACACGATTTTTAAAGGTCGAATTTTGATTTCATTAGGGTTAGCCCTTACAAGGACTGTTAATAGAGTTACTTGCATTTGATTTTTGTCCAACACGTGGACTGCTCTCTGATGTGTGTGTGTGTCGTGTCGAGTGCCTGTTGTGCTGTGCGTGTGCGTCTGCGTCTGCGACTGCGTCTGCGTATGCGTCTGCGTCTGCGTCTGCGTCTGCGTTCGTTGCGTCTGTGTCTGTGTTTGTGTTCCGTTAGTTCGTGCTCGTCTTCGCGCGTTCGCTTGTTATCGTGTTCGTGTTCGTGTGTTGTGGTGTGAGTTCATTGTGTTCTTGTTGTGTGTGTGTGTGTGTGTGTGTGTGTGTGTGTGTGTGTGTGTGTGTGTGTGTGTGTGTGTGTGTGTTGTGTGTGTGTGTGTGTGTGTGTGTGTGTGTGTTGTGTGTGTGTGTGTGTGTGTTGTGTGTGTGTGTGTGTGTGTGTGTGTGTGTGTGTTTTGTGTGTGTGTGTGTGTGTGTGTGTGTGTGTGTGTGTGTGTGTGTGTGTGTGTGTGTGTGTGTGTGTGTGTGTGTTTGTTGTGTGTGTTGTAGTGTGTGTGTGTTGTGTGTTGTGTGTGTGTGTGTGTGTGTGTGTGTGTGTGTGTGTGTGTGTCGTGTGTGCTGTGTGTGTGTGTGTGTGTGTGCGTGTGTGTGTGTGTGTGTGTGTTTTGTGCTGTGTGTGTGTGTGTGTGTGCTGTGTGGTGTGTGTTGTGTTTTGTTGCGTTGTGTTTTTGTGTGTTTTGTGTGTGTGTGTTTGTGTGTTGTGTTGTGTTGTTGTTTGTGCGTGTTGCGTGTTGCGTGTGCTGTGCGTGCGTGCGTGCGTGCGTGCGTGTCGCTGCGTGCGTGCGTGCGTGTTTTTTTTCGTTTGTTGTTGCGTGCTGTGCTTTTGTTTGCGTGCGTGCGTGCGTGCGTTGCGTTTGCGTGCGTGCGTTGTGCGTTGCGTGCGTGCGTGTGCGTGGTGCGTGCGTTTGCGTGTGTGTGTGTGTGTGTGCGTTGTGCGTTGGTGTGCGTGTGCTGCTGCGTGCGTGCTGTGTTTCGTTGTGTGGTTGGTTGTTGGTTGGTTGTTGTGCATTTTTTGTTGTTTGCGTGCGTGCTTGTGCGTCGTGCGTGCGTGCTGCGTGCTGTGCTGTGCTCGTGTGTCGTTGTGTTGCTCGTGCTGTTGTCGTGCTCGTGTTTGCTCGTATGCTGTTTTTAGCTGTTGCGTTGCGGTGCTGTGCTGTGTGTTGTTTCGTGCTGTCGTGCTTGCGTGTCGTGCTGTGTCTTGAGTTTGTGTTTGTGTATGTGCTGTGTTTGTGTTGTGTATTGTGTTTGTGTTTGTGCATTGTGTTTGTGTTTGTGTTTGTGCTTGTGCTTGTGTTGTGCTTGTGCTTTGCTTGTGCTTGTATTGTGCTTGTGCTTGTGCTTGTGCTTGTGCTTGTGCTTGTGCTTGTGCGTTGTGCTTGTGCTTGTGCTTTGCTTGCTGCGTGCTGTGTTTGGTTGTTGGCTTGGTGTTGTGCGTGTATTATATGCGTGGTGGTGGTGTTCGTGTTGTGTGTGTGTGTGTTTGTGTGCTTGTGTTTGTGTTGTGTTTGTGTTTGTGTTGTGTTCTGTGTTTGTGTTTGTGTTTGTGTTTGTTTTTGGTTCGTGTGGTGGTTGTGTTTGTGTTTGTGTTTGTGTTTGTGTTTGTGTTTGTGTTTGTGTTTGTGTTTGTGTTTGTGTTTGTTTCTGTGTGTGTGTTTGTGTTTGTGTTTGTGTTTGTGTTTGTGTTTGTGTTTGTGTGCGTGCGTGCGTGCGTGCTGCGTGTATGCATTGTGTATGTGTATGTGTGTATGTGTGTGTCTGTGTGTGTGTCTACGTGCGTTTTGATTTGCGTGCGTGTGTGCGTGCATGCGTGCTGCGTGCGTTGTGCTGTGTATGTTGTTATTTACTATATACTGGTACCTCGAACAAAGTGCAAGGATAGGAAGCAAATGCAAGATACGCAATTCCTTCAAATCCGCAAAAACGCTCAGGGAATACTAACCAAAACCAAACCAATAATAACCAGAACTGTGTATACAACCCACCATGCGAATGTGGCTGATCATAAATGAGAGAGCAGTAAACCACTCCAAGTTAGAACACAGAGACACAAGACCAATATCCTCAAAGTAGAAACGAAAAGATTCAGAATTGCCAAAAATGTATGAAACTAAAATCACCAAATCAATTAGCCGAATTCTCAAAGTAGCTACTTACGGGTAGAAAATTTGATAAGCCAAACTAATGTAGAAATGAAACCCATATAGATCTAAAAAATATATTTGGATTACTTAGTGGTTATCGGTAAAGGCGTCAGACTAATAAACGAAGGATAGGAAGCAAATGCAAGATACGCAATGCCTTCAAATCTGCAAAAACGCTCAGGGGAATACTAACCAAAACCAAATCACCCAATAAAAACCAGAACTGTGTATACAACCCACCATGCGAATGTGGCAGATCATAATTAGGAGAGAGCAGTAAACCACTCCAAGTTAGAACACAGAGACACAAGACCAATATCCTCAAAGGAGAAACAAAAAGATTCAGAATCGCCAAAAATGTATGAAACTAAAACCACCAAATCCAATTAGCCGAAATCTCAAAGTAGCTACTTACAGATAGAAAATTTGATAAGCCAAACTAATGTAGAAATGAAACCCATATAGATCTAAAAATATATTTGGATTACTTAGTAGGTCATCGGTAAAGGCGTCAGACTAATAAACGTAAAGTACCAAGTTCGAATCGGAGAGTAGTGCTTGAGAAAACGGAGTAAATAAATTCGGCATCCTTGCTAGGAATACTATGTTTTCTCATTCACATCACCAATATACACTCTTTACTTGTAATACCAAACGGGATTATACCACATTCTCCTACATGACATCTAAACTCTGGAATGGTCTTCCTACTTTATCTTTTCCTTTCACTTATGAAAAAATTTAAGCATCTTGGCAATTCACTATCCCCGTATTCATCGTCCTAAGTGTTCCTGAGTGCTATAACAAGTTAGACTAAGCATGGCCTGTCCAGCACAATTTAAAAAAAAATCATCACATGGGGCTTATTGTAGGTAATAGGTTAAAGACCTAGCTATCGTTACTACTATAAAATAACGAATGCTTTCAAATACATGCACCCGTCGTTCTTGCTGACGATGACAACTGTACATGTTTTCGAAACGTATTGATTTGAAATAATTTATATTTAAATATACGATTTATAAACCTAAAAGATAAGAATTTCTAATGATGAATTGATATCGTGAAAGTTTAAATTTTCGTGATTTTACCATGATTATAAATATGATTATATGTGGCTTGTGCCTTATTATCCTGTTAATAGACAAGTATGATGTGTATTTATGGTAGGTCAAGTTCCGCGTTCCAAACAAAACTAAGTTACAGTGTAAAGTTAAGTAGTATAATAATTAAAAGAAGCCTTTATTTAAGCTATTTGACCGTTTATATTAAAGAAAGTGCACTTACACATATACGTTGTCATTAAGTATTTATAAAAAAAGAATTGTAAGTATATTTCCTTAAAATAACACATAAATAAAGTGCGGTTTTGTGCATATTACTTGAATAGTAAAAAAATTAATTAATTGACTTTTAAAGAAAGATCTTGGAACTTTAATAAGATTATTCGCCAACTCTAGAACGTAATATAATTCGTCTTTTCAGATAAAAATGGCTCAAAGGAAACAGATTCTGAAATTTAGCGCTATAGTTAATTACCTACATCACCAGTGCCGATGAAACAAAACTTTCAAAGATTGATATTGAGTAATAAATCATGATATATATCGAAATTAAAAGTTTTTATACTTCAGGGGAAAATGCAGTGGAATCAAACCACGTAGAGTAGTTTATGTCTGATGAACTACTTGTAATGAAAAGGAAAATACATGCAAGCATAAAGAATCGATTATATGATATAGAGGTAAAATATTTATTAATAGAATCTTACTCATAAAGAAAAATATGTATATCACTTCTTCAATAAAAGAGTTTTTTAGGGATTTGTGAAATGGATATTTTGATAAAGTAATATTGACAACAGACTATAAAAAAAATACGACAACCCCATTTAATTTTTTTATGTCATTTTAAGCATTTAAAGAACACATATTCAGAACTCCTTTTTGTGTAAAGAATAGTTACTAAAAACATTGATCTATAAAGGTACCGTAAACCGGGTATATATGGAACAGCCGGGGTTATACGGAACAAGAGGTAGACATTTCAAATATACCGCGATATTTTAACAGTGGTTAACCATCTAGTGATTTTTTTTTCATTATGTTAAGTTAACTGAGTTGTCAAATGGCACTAGCCTGTCAAAGCAGCAAATATTCAAATAGTAAGTTTGTTATTCGGTTATATTTATAAAATAAAATTGTTCGATATTACATATGTCGAATAGTCTCTTTTGTAGCTCTCTTGTGAAGCTAGGTAACTTATAACCCCAATGAACTTTATTTTAGAACATAACCTTAACATTATATTCCGACTTTTGTTGAATTCAATAATTAATCACAAAAGGCAAAAAATGTAATTTTACATATTTTGGTCTTTCACAGGGGATATATGGAACGATGCCGCGTAAACACAGACATGTTCTGGGAACAAAATATCGTAGAAATTACAATCAAGAAAATATAGAGTTGGGTCTGGAGGCAATTCTGAAACGTGGCATGTCATTTAGGCAAGCTGCTGACTTGTATGGAGTGCCAAAAACTACTCTCTACCATAAATATAAGGGCACATATTCGGATAAACTTGGAAAACCAACTGTGTTAAGTGTTACGGAAGAACGAAATGTCTCAAAGGCCATGCTAACAGCAGCAAATTATGAGTACCCATTTACAAAGCAAGACATCAAAGAATTCGTTCAACTATAGTTAAATCGTAAAGGTGTAATAATTAGGTGTTTTGAAGACAACGTGCCTGGCGAAGACTGGATTAAAGCATTTTTGAGTCGGAATCGTGAGCTAGCTCAAAAAATTCAGAAAATATTAAATGTAGTCGAGCTGAAGTAACACCTGAGATGATAAACAAATACTTTGATGAACTTCAAATTACTATGCAGAGTGTTCCACCAGAAAATGTTATCAATTACGATGAGACCAATACTACCGTTGATCCTGGTAAGCAGAAAGTCTACGTGAAGAGGGGCAATAAACGTGCCAGGAGAATTTTGGATAACTCAAAGTCGTCTACTGCAATAATATTTACTGTTACTGGAGATGAACAGTTGCTTCGTTTATACGTCGTATATAAATCGACAAATCTATACCCAGAGTGGTTGGAAGGTGGACCAACTAGCACTCTGTACAACCGTTCCTCAAATGGGTGGTTTGATGGTGCAATATTTGAAGATTGGTTCTTCAAAGTTGCATTGCGTTATTTTAGAGACAAAGAGGGAAAGCTAGTGATTGTCGGTGACAATTTACTGTCTGAACGAGTTATCAGATAATGCGAACAACACAATATTGCGTTTGTATTCTTACCACCAAATAGTACTCATATTTGCCCTTAGATGTATCCGTATTTCACCCCGCTAAAACAGCTTGGCGAAATATTCTTACGGACTGGAAAAAAGACACCGTGGAGTACTACCAAAAACTGCTTACCCTGGCTTACTAAGAAAACTACTAGAAAAACTGGAACCAACTATGGCAAATAATATTAAAGCAGGGTTTAAAGCATGCGGAATTATTCATGTTGATAGAGAGAAAGTGTTGAACAAATTAATTCCACCAGGGCGTAAAATAAATGGGCTTGATATGACTGAATCATTTGAAACTATAATGCAAAGTAACACTGCAATCCCAGAAATACCAAATAAAAAACGTAGTAAAAAAATAGACGTACCGGCAGGGAGGTCAATATCTTTGGCAGATTTACATGCCTCGAATGCACCTGCACCATCAGATCTACAAGACATTCAAAATATTGAAACCGAGAATACCCAACTTGAAGTGTCACTTCAAGAAGACATTGGAAGTAGTGAAGATAACAACTCAGAAATAGAAACTGAATCTGATGAGACTGAAGCCGAACCTCAGACTGAACGAAACTTCAAAGTTCCTGTGCAACAGATTTGTGATACTGTTATTGGCAGTTTTGTGATTTGTGAATTTATTTATAATGCTAAAAACTTAAAAAAGAGACTTCTAAGCAATTTGTTTCAGAAGTAGTCGAAATAAGAGATGAGAAGGGTATTATTATTAATTGTCTACGAAGTTTCAAAGAACACAAAAATAAGTTTATTTTTCCTAACATTGATGACAAAAATACAGTGCTTCTAGACCAAATTAAATTTCGTCTCTCAGTTCCTAAAAGTTACAGAGGCATTTATACATTTGAACAAGATATTTTATTATAATACATTATTCATGTCGAGAGTTTATTTTTTGTTTTATAAAAGAGTGTATTTTTATTTATAAGAACGTTTTCTTTGTAATAAAATTTTACTTAAATTCCGGTTTTTCATTTTGAGATTTTGTTGGAAAGATTAAACTCCCTATGTTTGCCTATAATCATTCCATAGAGGTTTATAGGATACTATGTAATTAACAAGTTTTATTTCAAAATTGCCATTTTTTAAGGTCTACAATCATTCCATATAGGTTATACATCTAAGTTATATAGGTCAGTATAAAATTTATAAGTGTTTTATATCCAAACATGTTGTTGTTCCATATATCCCCAACATTAAGATTACCATCGAAAAAATGAGGTCCAATAACAACATCACCAAATATCCCACACCAGGTATTTATCGACCAAGGGTGTTGATTAGCGACTGTTCGCATCCAGTGTGGATTTTCTTGAGCCCAATAATGCATATTGTGACGAATGACTTGACCATGGTTAGTGAATGTTGCTTCGTCAGAAGTCCTGTTCATACAATTCTTGATGTAAGGTAATATGGTAAGGATGAAATTTAAAATTGTGCAAAATCCTGAGAACGGATGTTTTACACATCCCGGCGTCTTTGGATAGATCTCGGGAAGCAATATGAGGGTTGAGAGCTACTGTTCCCAAAACTCCTACCGCCATGTCGTCGTTCGTTTTGGTTTTTCTCCTGCTGCGTCTTCTGGATGAGAGTTGGCCGGTCTGGCGACTCCTAGTCTCTAATCTTTTGAACGCCATGTGAGATTTTGGTTTTAAATGGGGAAATCTTACCGCCCAAAGTTCAGAAGCATTGCGGTAGTTTTTTCTACATTCTCCGAGAATTAACAACATGTCAACTTGGCAATTGAATTCATTCATTTTAAGGATACGTAGTTAAAATCTCAACTAAGATTATTAAATACGAACAGGAACAACAGAGGTAATTAACAAACGAACAGAACTAACACTAACTAACAATAAACGAACACAATGCACGCTAATTTTAACAAGTCGCTTAAACTAAAGACTTGAAACTCGAAGATAATTTAAGGAAATTACTGGCAATATCATAACATGTCAAGTCGTTCGTTGTCATGATAACTGCAACAGTGGCGGCTGGTGAATCATCGCTGCAGTGCCACATAGCTTCAAAAAAAATCATGAACTTTCTAAGAAAATAATTATTAACTACATAATCTAACCAAAATACCGTATTTTTTTACCCAGTTGACATGTTAATTCTCGGAAGATGTAAAAAAAAACAACAACGACAATGCTTCTGAACAAAATGGTCGTCATTTCGAAAATAGATGTATTATAATCAAAAAATTTTCTAGATATCAGTTTTTTATTCATTCATTCATTGATTACACCGTAGTTTTTTCTGGAGATTACGAATCTGTAAAGAATACTACACCTTTCCATTTAACATCTAAAAGTAACCCCCCACCCCTAAATAGTGGAAAGGGTTAAAACATTACTTACTCTGTCAAAAAGTGTCCCCCAACGACCCATTGTATCCCTAGATATTTCATTTATTTTCATTCAGCCATTTTCTCAATATCGCTTTGTAACACTTTAAAAGGACCACCCTGTACATATACCTGCATGGTATTTGTTTTTGTATAAGAAACTATTAGCGTTTTTCTGTATTAGCACATATCGCTGTTGAAATAAATTTATTATTATATTATTAAGCCTGGAAGCGAGAGGAAAGAAGGACGAATTAATACAATGATGACTGATGTGACGGAGTGGTGCTTATTTCGATCAACAAACCATTCGAATGATTTTCGCATAACTACTCGATCTATCTCAAGATATCTGTACTATCGAATCATCGATTATTTTGAGAGGTCCCATCACTATTTTAAATGTCTTGATAATCCGAATAATTTGATAATCCAGATTGGTCTGGTTTTAATTGATCCGGATTATAACGACACTATTGTATATACAGTAGGGCCTCGCTAATCCGGACCCTCGGTACTTCGGTGAACGCTGTAATCCGGACAGGCGAGATGATCGCTGGGTAGGTGCAGGTTGCAACGTGTCAATCATTTGTTTGTAGTCACTCGGGCAGTGTTAGTTAATTTAACGCGCGTTCGCTGACAAAATGGCTCCACCGCGTAAACATTCTAATTGTCAATAAAAGACAAATTGCGTATTATAGAAATGTTAGATAAAGGTGACAACTATACTGCCATTGCTCGGAAGTTTGGTATAGGTACATCAACTGTAGGCGATATAAAGAAGAACAAGGATAAAATCTTGAAGTTTGTTAGCCAAACAGAACGTGGTCCCGGTGCACGAACAACACTAAAAAAGTCAGAAAATCCTGTTTTAGAAGATGCTTTGTTTACATGGTTTTTGCAGCAAAGGCGATCGCATATTCCTATAAGTGGTGATATGATTTGTGAGAAAGCTCGTTATTTTCATCGCCAGATCTCCAACTCTGATATCGGATTTAATGCAAGCAGGGGATGGTTAGATAAATTTAAGAAGCGCCACTGAATACGACGTTTAAAAATGGCGGGGGAAAAGCTATCAAGTAATGAATCTGCTATCGGACCATTTCAACAAGAGTTTCAGAAAGTTATTCAAGAAAAAAATCTAACAGCGGAACAAGTATACAACGGCGACGAATCTGGTTTATACTGGCGATTATTGCCCAACCATACTTTAGCCTCTGGTAATGAGCGGTCGGCGTCCGGAAGGAGAATGATGAAGATGAGAGTCACATTTATACCTTGTGCAAATGCGTCTGGAGCCCATAAACTTCAATTGCTTGTTGTCGGAAAAACAAAAAATCCGCGGGCATTTAAATCATCACGTCTCCATTCACAGTATTATTATTCATATGTATAAACAATCTCCAAACCGCCTAAATAAAAAAAAAATATACTTTTCCAATCACAAGCCAAATTATTTAGAAAAATGTGTAAAAATCTTTGACCTAGTCCAACAAGTGACGACACTTGTGCAGTCTATTGCATGGATTCAACGCCGTCACTGTTTTTGTAGCGTTAGAACATGTGCGCCAATGGTAAGATATGCGCGCATGCGCGTGTTAGGATGCGCATTCTTTCCCGCTTTGAAAGATGTCATCTGTTTTGACGGATATGGTGGGGTTAAAATTCTTAAGTGATAATTTTTAAACTTATCACATATCCCATACACAAATAATAACATGAGTGGTGCAATTTATGGTGGAGGTAAAATTTTCCATGAGATTTAGTTGCGTTTAACACAAGATTGTCTCCTAACTGGTATAGCGTTTTGCCAATGGGGAAAAAGATATTCATCGGCAAGACGCTATCTACAAATGCTATTACCAATTGCTATTTTGAATAATAAACGTTTTAATTTTAAATAGGGAGAGGGCATCCACAATTTTTTGTTAGATTTTTCATTATAGAATTAAAAATGATGTGTTCTAAATTGTGGTTGAGAAATGAAATACATTTAAAAAAATTTCATTTCTAATTTTTAATTTAATGTACAGTGTTTAGAATCAACCAATAAAATCACTTTTTAATCTCATTTAAGTAACTAACCTTAAACCTACATAGTTTTTGTGAATTTCACTTAGAATCTTAACTCACGAATTGATAGCTTATTCGTATTGAGCAAAATGTTAAGTGAAATACCCACTGCAGATGAGGTTGGTGCACTGGTCTTGGATATTGGACATAACACAGTACGAGTTGGTTATGGAGGCGAGGACAGTCCGAAATTAGATATTCCAAGCAGCATTGGGGTATGGTCCGATTCTCACGATGATGTCGGTGAACCTAGGTATAGGTACAATATTGGACTTACCGCCATTCATGTTAAACGACCAGGTATTTACTAAAATAACTTTTAAATCTTATGTAAAATGAACACTAATTTAGGTATGGACCTAGCCACATTTTTAAAGGAAGGGATGATTGACAATTGGGACATGTTTGAGAATTTGAGTGATTACATATACAGAAATGCATTAGGAGCTATACCTTGTGATCATCCTATTTTAATTACCGAACCTCCGGTAGGTGTTTGCATTTAATAAATAATATCAATAATGGCCACTGTATTGTGAAAAATGTTACGATGTACTTACTTTGTAGCAAATTAATAATGGTGGCTGATCCTTTTTTCATGTATATATTATTCTGTTATAAGTTAATAGGCATTGTGTTTCACTACTAAACATTACTAAAGAATATATTCCGTCACTTATTTAAATGTACATGATTTTAAGAAAAACCATTTATTCAGATACTATCAAGCTACTGTATGACAATACAACATAATGTCTATCGACAATGGATTTACAATACAATATCCAACTTTACAGTTCATTTGAAATGAATTATAGATATAATTATCGATTTTGCTTCTGTACACTTGTCAGTCCATACAGTCAAAGTTAATTTACTCAACAGATAAGTATCCAGTTACAGAGTACAGTTAATATCACATAATGGTCAATCCATACAAAGTGGTTCCGAAAAAAATTAATTGGTTGCTTGACCATCTCAGAAAATTTGATATTTAATTAGGTCTGGTAAGCCAAAAAATATTTTTTTTAATTTTTTATTGTTCACCTTTTACAAATGGTGGCCATTTTTGTTTTAGTCCGCATTCTATTTTTGGCATTTGCCGGCATCTACGGTTTTTTTAATTATTCAGTAATGGATTGTGCTAGACTTTTCAAATAAATTGGATTGAGTTAAGGACGTTGTGGCCAACAAACCAAAGACCTAGTTACCTAACTGCATGCATTTCTTAATTATTTATAACAGCTTGGACGAAAATTAACAAAATTCAATTTTCAAAGAGTAATTTTCCTAAGAAGGAACAACCTCTCGGCCTTTATCTCTTGTGTGCTGTTACACCACATTGTATTGTTACTTTATATTAAGTATCAGTGGTGATATGCTTACACTTTAAAAATTACAGCTTTTTAAAAATTGAAATTTTGGATTTTTTAAATTTTTGACCGGTAATTTCTCTGTTGGGGGACTAAGTAAAAATCTGAAATTTTCCCACATAAAAGGTCTTTACGATATGAAACTTCGGTATGAATTTCAACTTTGCAATTCAGTTGGAAGTAATTTTTAAAAAATGTTCAATTTAAGGAAAAAACTGTATTTTTACATTTGCGATATGTGGGCTATTTAGAGTACAGTAGAGCCTCGCTAATCCAGATAAGGAAAAACAAGACCCCTTCCGAATTATCGAGGCGTCCGGATTATAGTATGCAATATTTTAATAGGAATAAAATACATTTTTAACTTAGATTTCATTTATTAAAGTAAAAATTTAAAGTCAATTTAGACAAGAATATGTACGTACAAATGCACTTATAAATTTTTAATTAGAAATTTGCGCACTTAACATATGAAATAAAAAAAAACTAAAAGTTAATTCTTCTTGAAAAAGTCTGTAATATGCTTCTGCTTATAATTTTCACACTTCATTTCAAAAGCACGGTTTCTAAGTTGACAGAGAAACAACTTCGTGGTCATCAAATTCGTTATCTTCAGCCCATTTCAAAGCAGTGTTCCAGTGCCTCGGAATTTCCAATTTTTTTGGAGGCGACAACTTCTTCACTGTTATCATCATCTCGCTCGTCGTCCTCACACATTGCCGCTTGCACAATTTCCTCATCAGTTAACACTTCATAATTTTGTAACTCTCTATCCGCACCACCAGCAGCCCATTCTTGAGCTTCTGCCTCACTTATTTGAGGATCATTGGGCTCCCTCAACCTATTAAAAAGCTCAGCTAAAGGCACATCATCTTCTGGTTCAAAGTCATCATCAGTGAGAAATCCAGGGTGCAAATTCTTCCATGATTTTTTAATTAGGGATGCTTTGACATCCTTCCAGCAATTAGCCAAAAGAGAAACTGTATCCTTTAGGGTTATCGATTTTAATGAATCCACAAGGTTTTCACTATCTGATGCAAGACAGTTAATCAAAAGTGATTTGCGGTAATTTATCTTCACACTTTGTATAACGTTCTGATCCATTGGTTGTATACACGCCGTGGTGTTAGGCGGCAGGAACATTGCAAAAATATTGCCGTCTTCGGATGTAAGTTCGTCTGCTGACGGATGGCCAGGACAATTATCCAACAGTAACATTGCATGTGGAGGTAAATTGAAGGATAAAAGATGGCGACGGACCTCGGGAAAAAATTCTGTATTAAACCATTCAAGGAATAAATCTTTGGTAACCCAAGCATTCTTCTGCGCACGGTAACAAACTGGGAGACGTGATGATTTAAATGCCCGCGGATTTTTTGTTTTTCCGACAACAAGCAATTTCTGTTTATGGGCTCCAGACGCATTTGCACAAGGTATAAATGTGACTCTCATCTTCATCATTCTCCTTCCGGACCCCGACCGCTCATTACCAGAGGCTAAAGTATGGTTGGGCAATAATCGCCAGTATAAACCAGATTCGTCGGCGTTGTATACTTGTTCCGCTGTTAGATTTTTTTCTTGACTAACTTTCTGAAACTCTTGTTGAAATGGTCCGATAGCAGATTCATTACTTTATAGCTTTTCCTCCGCCATTTTTAAACGTCTTATTCCGTGACGCTTCTTAAATTTATCTAACCATCCCCTGCTTAAATCCGATATCAGAGTTGGAGATCTGGCGATGAAAATAACGAGCTTTCTCACAAATCATATCACCACTTATAGGAATATGCGATCGCCTTTGCTGCAAAAACCATGTAAACAAAGCATCTTCTAAAACAGGATTTTCTGACTTCTTTAGTGTTGTTCGTGCACCGGGACCACGTTCTGTTTGGCTAACAAACTTCAAGATTTTATCTTTGTTCTTCTTTATATCGCCTACAGCTGATGTACCTATACCAAACTTCCGAGCAATGGCAGCATAGTTGTCACCTTTATCTAACATTTCTATAATACGCAATTTGTCTTTTATTGACAATTAGAATGTTTACGCGGTGGAGCCATTTTGTCAGCGAACGCGCGTTAAATTAACTAACACTGCCCGAGTGACTACAAACAAATGATTGACACGTTGCAACCTGCACCTACCCAGCGAACGCCGTCCCCCCCACGTGATCCTCTCGCCTGTCCGGATTACAGCGTTCATCGAAGTACCGAGGGTCCGGATTAGCGAGGCCCTACTGTATATACAGTAGTGTCGTTATAATCCGGATCAATTAAAACCAGACCAATCTGGATTATCAAATTATTCGGCAAATTATTCGGATTATCAAGACATTTTAAATAGTGATGGGACCTCTCAAAATAATCGATGATTCGATTGTACAGATATCTTGAGATAGTTCGAGTAGTTATGCGAAAATCATTCGAATGGTTTGTTGATCGAAATAAGCACTCACTCCGTCACATCAGTCATCATTGTATTAATTCGTCCTTCTTTTCTCTCGCTTCCAGGCTTAATAATATAATAATAACTTTATTTCAACAGCGATATGTGCTAATACAGAAAAACGCTAATAGTTTCTTATACAAAAACAAATACCATGCAGGTATATATACAGGGTGGTCCTTTTAAAGTGTTACAAAGCGATATTGAAAAAATGGCCGAATGAAAATAAATGAAATATCTAGGGATACAATGGGTGGTTGGGGGACACTTTTTGACAGAGTAAGTAATGTTTTAACCCTTTCCACTTTTTAGGGGTGGGGGGTTACTTTTAGATGTTAAATGGAAAGGTGTAGTATTCTTTACAGATTCGTAATCTCCAGAAAAAACTACGGTATAATCAATGAATGAATGAATAAAAAACTGATATCAGATACATTATTTTATTATAATACATAGATTTTCGAAATGACGACCATTTTGTTCAGAAGCATTGTCGTTGTTTTTTCTACATCTTCCGAGAAAAAATACGGTATTTTGGTTAGATTATGTAGTTAATAATTATTTTCTTAGAAAGTTCATGATTTTTTTGGAAGCCAGTAATTTACTTAAATTATCTTCGAGTTTCAAGTCTTTAGTTTAAGCGACTTGTTAAAATTAGCGTGCATTGTGTTCGTTTATTGTTAGTTAGTGTTAGTTCTGTTCGTTTGTTAATTATCTCTGTTGTTCCTGTTCGTATTTAATAATCTTAGTTGAGATTTTAACTACGTATCCTTAAAATGAATGAATTCAATTGCCAAGTTGACATGTTGTTAATTCTCGGAGAATGTAGAAAAAACTACCGCAATGCTTCTGAACTTTGGGCGGTAAGATTTCCCCATTTAGAACCAAAATCTCACATGGCGTTCAAAAGATTAGAGACTAGGAGTCGCGAGACCGGCCAACTATCATCCAGAAAACGCAGCAGGAGAAAAACCAAAACGAACGACGACATGGCGGTAGGAGTTTTGGGAACAGTAGCTCTCAACCCTCATATTGGTTCCCGAGATCTATCCAAAGACGACGGGATGTGTAAAACATCCGTTCTCAGGATTTTGCACAGTTTTAAATTTCATCCTTACCATATTACCTTACATCAAGAATTGTATGAACAGGACTTCGAGAGACGGGTGCAATTTTGTCGGTGGTTTCGGCAATGGATTAATGAAAACAACTCACTGGAAAACATAACATTTTCTGACGAAGCAACATTCACTAACCATGGTCAAGTCAATCGTCACAATATGCATTATTGGGCTCAAGAAAATCCACACTGGATGCGAATAGTCGCTAATCAACACCCTTGGTCGATAAATACCTGGTGTGGGATATTTGGCGATGTTGTTATTGGACATCATTTTTTCGATGGTAATCTTAATGGACAGCGATACTGCGATTTCCTTCGAAATGACTTGCAAAGATTGATGCCAAATATTCCAGAGCAACAACGTGAAGCAATTTGGTTCCAGCAAGACGGCGCACCACCACATTTCTGCCCAGAAGCACGTGCTATATTGAATGACACTTACCCTAACAGATGGATTGGACGTGGGGGACCAGTAAATTGGCCTGCAAGATCGCCAGACTTAACCTCTCTTGATTTTTTCTTGTGGGGTTTCGTCAAAGAAAAAGTCATGGTGACTGCTCCAACTACAGCCGAAGACATGACAGAAAAGATTACCGTGCAGTTCGTGAAATCACCCCAGATATGTTATTCAGAGTGCGGAATTCTTTTCGAAAGAGGGTTGATAAATGTTTAGAACAAAATGGTCGTCATTTTGAACACCTATTATAATAAAATAATGTACCTAATATCAGTTTTTTCCTGTTGATTTTCTTTTTAATTTTGTTGAATTTAGCGTATTGACATTGACATTCAATCATTCAATGATTATAACGTAGTTTTTTCTGGAGATTACGAATCTGTAAAGAATACTACACCTTTCCATTTAACATCTAAAAGTAACCCCCCAACCCTAAAAAGTGGCAAGGGTTAAAACATTACTTACTCTGTCAAAAAGTGTCCCCCAACGACCCATTGTATCCCTAGATATTTCGTTTATTTTCATTCAGCCATTTTCTCAATATCGCTTTGTAACACTTTAAAAGGACCACCATGTATATATATATATATATATATATATATATATATATATATATATAATAATAAGTGATGGAAGTAATTTGACCTACTTTTTGAAATACAATAATGCAACGTTAATTGGTTTTCAGGTCAGAAAGCAGACTGTTAATTTTAAAAGATTTAAAATTCCATTATTAATCGATATTTGAAATATTTTATTTCTTCATCTGGACTAATACTAAAGACATCGTGGTCAGGAATTATAAAATTAAATTTACAAATGTACAGACTTCATCACTTTTTAAGTCACGCTGTAAATTTATAATTCTGATTAATACATGATAAAATATAAATTGGAACTAATTGTTAATATGAATATTATATATATATATATATATATATATATATATATATATATATATATATATATATACAGTGCTCTAAAAGTCCATCAGGAAACTCCGGGAGGAGATTCTACGAGCTAAAATAATAGCAGTTTGTAAGGAAATTTTGTTTCGGATTGTAATTTGTTTGCAAGTTACGGCTTGTCAAATACCGATTTTTTAAAATTGTCTTTTTAAATAACTTCTGCAGTTCAAGGTCGATTAGTCTCTCATTTGACATACTTACTAATTAGATCAAGTCCTATTGGAGCAGTAATAAAAAAGTTCCATTATGCGCCGTTAGAGGGCACTTTACCTAAAACTCAAAATTTGTTTTGTTGATAACTTTTTTCTCTTGCCAAAAATCGCAAAAATATGAACATTATTATAAAGAGAAACAATATTACAAAAAATTATGTGCTCTTTATTCAAGCCGATAAATGCAACCGTTTAGTCAGAAATCGCTATTAAAGTTTTATTAAAATATCAAATGTTGATAATTTCTAAAACGTGTTAGAAAATGTATAGAGGTGAATGGAGGTCATTATGAACATTTGTTATGATAAACTTGTAGATTGTTACTTACTCTTTGTAACTTTAATTCAATATACAATAGTTTTAGAAATGTTAGTAACTTATAATCCTTATGTTATGTGTGTAGTATTTTCTCTTGTATTGGTGTTTATGTATTTGTATTTAGTTTTTTTTTTCAGTTTCTCCTGTAATTGGTACTTGTTTCTGTTGGACAAATAAAATGTATTATTATTATTATTATAAAACAGGAGAATCTGTTATACTTTGTTCGTGTAATTTCACTATCTAACGCTATCTCTTTGTAAAACCAGAATCGTTAATAAATAATATAAAAAAATTGGTCTTTGACAAGCCGTAACTTGCAAACAAATGACAATCTGAAACAAAATTTCCTTACAAACTGCGATTATTTTAGCTCCTAGAACCTCCTCCCGGAGTTTCCTGATGGACTTCTAGAACACCCTGTATATATATATATATATATATATATATATATATATATATATATATATAAAATTCCAGGAATATAAATAATTGATTTTAAATACAGATATTGTTTGTGACATAATTATAAAGTTTTTTCTTGAACCTCTTTAAATTATTACATCTTTTTATATAATTTGGTAGTCTTATTACATTGTACAAGTCCATTATGAAATAAATTATTCTGTTCTCGTGAAGTTCGAACAGTTGAAATGTAGAAGTTTCTTGCTGATCTTGTGTCATAAGTATGCACATCACTGCCATAACATTCTATTCAACAGGTGTTCAGGGTATATGGTATTTCGCATTTTGAAAGTCACAATCATGGTATAGTAGAAAATGGTTTGATTAACACTTAGTAAATTGGTACTAGTTAACATATTATCCTTAATACGTGTATAACGATTACAATTTAAGATACATCTTAATGCTCGGTTCTGTCTTTTTTGAAGCATAGACATTTCAGTTTAGTAAGTAAAGAATAATTGATGAACAATATATATAATGAGGCACTATTGTGGTTTTATACATTAAAAGTTTTGACCAGGTACTGATCGTATTATTTAACCGATTTTTTTGTAATCTTTTGAGCAATGAAATTGGCATGAAGACTAAAAGCAAGATTCTCATCTTTTTTTTTTTTATGATTGTGGACCTGAACAGGCTAAATTTGGCCTATCGTGCTAAAGCACTCAGGAACACTAAGGAGGATGGATAGAGGGATAATGAATTGCCAATAGATGCCTATGAACAGCTATCTTAAATTTTGTCATATCATAAGTGAGAGGAAAACATGAACTAGTGAGATCATTCCAGAGTTTAGAAGCCGTGTAGAAAAATGTGAATTGCGCCCGTTTGGTACGACAAGTGGAGATTTGTACTGCATACTGATGATGTGAATAAGCGAACCGAGTGTTTCTCGCAAAGATAGCCCGAGATGGTATCAAAGAATATAATTCAGCAGCACAATAGC
The DNA here is from genome assembly GCA_036346205.1 of Vesta saturnalis. Classification (NCBI taxonomy): domain Eukaryota; kingdom Metazoa; phylum Arthropoda; class Insecta; order Coleoptera; family Lampyridae; genus Vesta; species Vesta saturnalis. Next base: position 2,927,562 of record JARFJB010002143.1, on the reverse strand, counting down.
CGTTGTAATAACGGTAATACAAAGAAAGAACTGAAACCATCCTTCTGTGCTCAAGGGACTGTATGTGAGAAGTTAAGCACGGGTCATTTATAAGCCTAATCGCTCTCTTTTGAATACGATCAACGATATCGAGAGCGTATTGGGGAGCACTAACCCAGAGGTGAGAATTATATTCCAGATGAGGCCGAATTTGGGCCTTATACAACATAAGGAGTTGTTGAGAGGTGAAGTACTGCTTAGATCTGTACAAAAAGCCTATTTTGCGAGCAGCTGTTTTGGTAGCTGACAGAAGATGGTCAACCCATGAGAGATTTGAAGATACAGTCATACCCAACAGAGTAATAGAGTCTGAAAACTTAGTAACTGAGCCATTCATACTTACAACAGGAAATGATCGATCTTTTTTGGCGGACACAAGGCAACACTGAGTTTTGTTAGCATTAAATTTAAGACTGAGATGAACTACAGTGAAGAGTGCTATCGTCAGCAAAGCAATGGATGGGGTTAGTTGTTGAAGAAATAAGGTCATTTATGTACAGCAGAAAAAGTGTAGGCCTATAACGGATCCCCAGAGTAATAGAGTCTGAAAACTTAAGAACTGAGGAAATGATCGATCTTTTTTGGCGGACATAAGGCAACACTGGGTTTTGTTAGCATTAAATTTAACTAGATTATTGCTTCCCCATTCGAGAATACGTTGAATGTTTTTATTGATTGAATTTGCCATTTCAGCTTTAATTTCTTGATTTGACATAGAAGGTGGATTATCACTATGAGTAGACTGAGATGAACTAGAGTGAAGAGTGCTATCGTCAGCAAGGCAATGGATGGGGTTAGTTGTTGAAGAAATAAGGTCATTTATGTACAGCAGAAAAAGTGTAGGCCTATAACGGATCCCTGTGGTACGCCCGCGTTAATGCTAACTTCTTTTGAAAAAAAGCCATCAACTACCACACGCGTTCGTCTTTTATCAAGGAAACTAGAAACCCAGTTGATGAGCGTATCATTTAACCAAAACGAGGTGAGTTTGGCAAGTAAACACTTATGCCAAACTTGGTCAAATGCCTTTGAGATATCTAAAGCGACTACAACTGTTTCACCGGACTGCTCTAATGTATTGTTCCAAACTTGGGTCACACATGAAAGAAGATCACCTGTTGAAGGACTTTGCCTAAACCCATGTTGGTGGTAACTAAGGAGTTTGTTAGTTTCAAGGAACGTGAGCAGTTGCCGATTGATGGCTTTTTCCATGATTTTAGACAAAATGGAAGTGATGGCAATTGGTCGGTAGTTTGAGGGATCGGTCTTATCGCCTTTTTTGGGTATAAGTTGAACATTTGCTAACTTCCATGATGAAAGGAATTCCCCAGAAGACATAGAGATCGTATAGAGCTTAGATAGGACTGGTACTAGTTCGGGGGAACATTTCTTTAAGACAATAGCTGGGATACCGTCTGGGCCAGTCGCCTTATTGAGATCAAGCCTAATGATGGTCGATTCCAAGAGCTTGTACCGAAAATGAATCAGTTTCATAGCGTATGAAGAAGAGTTTACTAGGCGCACATCTTTTCCAGAATCATTGAGACACGAGTTTGATGCAAACAAATCCACAAAAACATTGGCTTTGTCTACAGAATCAGCAACTACCGATCCGTCAATAGATGTCAGGGGGGGAAATGAAGATGTTCCAAAGTTTTTACTAATGGCTTTAGCTAAAGACCAAAATTTACGACTGCCTAATGGAGATGTAGCTAGTTCATTGCATTTTCGTTGTTCGAACAACTTTTTAGTTTTGGTGATTTCACTTTTGCAGATATTTCTAGCAGCAACGTATTCTACATGACTGTCGACCGATTTATTAGATTTCCATTGAATGTAACATTTATTTTTTAAAGATATTGCATCAGCACAAGCCTTGTTGAACCAGGGTTGGGAAAAGAAAAATAACACCTAAATATTTATATTGCTTTACTTGCTCGATAGGCTTATTGCAAATTTTTATTACTGTTTGATAATTATTTATTAAATTAAGGTGTTTACTTCTAATTAACATAAATTTAGTTTTATTAATATTTACAGTTAAACTATTTTTAAATAGCCAACTTTGTAATTCTTTTAGCTTATTATTTATAGTACTAATAATGTCATTTACATTATCACCTATACAGTAAATTAAAGTATCATCTGCAAAAAGTTGTACGCGGTAGTTGGCAAAATTTTTTACAATATCATTTATAAATATTATGAATAAATCTGGAACCAAGACCATGCCTTGGGGCACCCCATAATTGTTAACTTTAAATGATGAGATGTTATTATTGAACTTTGTTCGTTGAGTGCGATGGTCCAAATATTCTTTGAACCATTGTAACACATTTCCTCCAATGTCATATTTCTGAAGTTTTTTAGTTAGCAGTTTCCTATCTACTGTCTCAATAGCACGTTTAAAGTCTACGTGAACTACACCAATAACGTTTTTGTTACTTATTGCACTTTTCCACTCTGGCAACACTGTGAGTAACGCACTTTCACAAGAATGTTTTTTCCTAAATCCAGCTTGAAATGGTGTTAAAAGTTGTTTATTTCAAAGTATTTTGTGATCTGGTCCCTTACTAATTTCCAATAATTTTTCATAACAAGGTACCATATTGATTGGTCTGAATTCTTTGCAGTTGGTAGTGTTCACTTTCTTTTCGATTGGAACTATTAATGTCATTTTCCATTCTTGAGGGAAATGGCCTTATTCTAAGCCAGCATTAATGAGTTGGAGAAATCAATTACCTATTGTCTCAAATGATAATTTCATATTTTTTCATTGATTCCATCAATGCTGGATTTTTTATTTGCCAATTTATTTACGATTTTCTTTAATTCTGCAAACTCTAATACTGTGAATACATCTAGCTTTGTAATTGTCTCATCCATATTCTGAAGAATTTCATTTATCTGCTGATTATCTGGTTCATGAACAATTATTTTAATACTGCCGAGGAAGCAGTTATTGAACTTTTCATAAATTTTCTGTTCGTTCTCTTCCAGTAGTGACTCAAAACTGACACCTGTACTCTGACGTTTATTTTCATTTCCGTTAACAAGTGCTTTTATTGTCTTCCACATTTCAACAGAATTGTATTTAACTTCGTCGATTTTCTGATGGTAGTAGATTTTCTTTTGATGTAGCTGGTCCAATCATCTTCACTTTGTGTTATTACAGCACGTTTATACCTCTCTCTCTCTCATTCATTAGATCCCCTATTTCAGGTGTCCACCAACGTTCATTTGAAAATTTGTTGTTATACGAGGGATACTATTTATGTATTGAGAATTGGCAATACTGGTATTGCCAGGTGAAATTTGTCACTGTCATCTTAAAGTTTGACATTTTTGAGGTTATACGTACTCAGAACGTTTTGTCGTGCGAGCACCATTTGTGTTGTTTACAGTAAATTGAAAATTTCATCTCAGCCAAAATATGGAATTAACTCGTGAAAATGTTCGAGCTATGATTTATTATGAATTTCGACGTGGTCTAACTCAAGAACAGGTTGTCCCATTTTGGTTGTCCTCGCAGGGTATCTCAGTTATTAGCAAAGATACAGAGATGCGGTTTTCGCGAACGTTGGCTACTTTTTTGTGAAACGAAAGATGACACAAATAGAATTACTCTAGCTCTTCTCATTTTTGAGATACAGGGCGTTTTTGAAAAAGTTGCATTTTGAGACAGCCCCGTATCTCAGCTATACGGTAACTTATAGAAAAAGTGAAAAGTGTTCTTTATATAATTTGTTCCGTAGAATGCAGTGCTGTTTTCAGAATGAGTATACGGGGTCAGGTCAAAAGTTATCGGGATCAACTTCATTTTTTTAAATGGGACACCCTGTCTATTTTCTCATAATTAAATTTCTCTTGTTCTAAGCACTTCAAATATATATAACAATTATCACTTATTTTGATAAATAGCGTGGTATTTTGTATTATTAACTGAATTTCTTAGTAGGCTTTGAATTCGTAATCTTCTATTGTTTTTTTTGTGCCTAATATAGAAAACCATCATTATGTAATTATATGTCATTGAAGAAGATACAAATTTCGGCAAAATAATTTATTTTATTTCCAGAATTGTTGATTTGAAACTCATAAATATTGGATGTATTTATTTATAAATTTAGAGACAAACGAAAATAAGAAGAATTAAAATTTTATAAATATTGCTCAATTTGCTGACCATTATGGTCAAGACAAATCCTACATCTCGAAGAATTTCTTGAATGGATCTTAATAAAATAGGGTCTTAAACGTAGTTCTTCAAAGGCTTCTCTTGTAGCATTCATCAAAGCTTCTTGAGTTTCATACCGTCTTTGATGAATTTTATTTTAAGGTAGCCCACAAAAAAATCTAAAATTGATAGGTCTGGGGACCTTGCTGGCCAATTAACTGGTCCATTGTTACCAATCCAATGGTTTTGAAACATTGTATTGAGGTAATCTCTTACTAGTCTTGCATTGTGGCAAGGTGCCCCGTCTTGCTGAAAATAAACCTCTCTTAGCTGGGCTAACGGAATATCATCAAACAATTCTGGAAGGCAAATGTCCAAAATTTCCAAATATCGTTGATGGTTCAAATTGCCTTCAAACATGTAAAATGTTAATCTGCCTCCTAAAATGAAACAGGACACATTGAACCCAAACCTGCCTTGCTGCTGACGGATCACGGTAACATGCCGATTTTCGTTAGACCAGAAACGATTCGTTGCACGATTGTAAATTCCGGCGGAGCTTATATGGCTTTCATCCGACCATATAACTAAACGACCAAAATTACCATTTTCTTCACTTTTCTGAATATACCATCTACAGAAATCGATACGCAATTGAGCATCACCCGGATGCAAGTGATGGATGACTTGAGGTATATATGGTTTATAATGGTATTTTTAAATATTTTGATACTTTCGTTTTGAAATGCCCACCGATTCTTCTATTTTTCTGCAAGACGTATAATTTTGTTAACAGTGACCTCTGCAAGGACATTTATTTCATTATTTTCTTCGTTTTCTTTTCTATATGTTTTGGCGCGTGGCCTTTCAAACGATCCGTGATTTTCCAAATTTTGTTTTAACCTAATGAATGTTTTTTACACGGTTGCCTTCTTTCCGGAAATCTATAATATTCACATTTTATTTAACTCAAATGATGACTAACATTCCAGTAAATATAAATACCTTTCAAAATATATTTCCTTCGCTTGCTCTGCATTAAAATTTGTTTGGTAATAAACCCCAATCATATCTAATTTCTCATAGTTCTCGTACCCTAAATTATTCGCCATGGTTTGAAACTTTGTAAAAATTCAAAATAACGAAAAGAATATTGAAAACTTTACTAACAATAAGGATCTCAACAATCAACAAATTTGCAAATATTGACAAATGTCAAAAAAATGAAGTTGCCATGGTAAAACAATTGCAGTACCAAAGGCCACTAACAAATCCAGTTAATAATTTGAAATACTGCGCTATTTATATAAAAAAATGATGAATGCTATACATATTTGAAATGCTTAGAACAAGGAAAATTTAATTACGAGAAAATAGACAGGGTGTCCCATTTAAAAAAAATGAAGTTGATCCCGATAACTTTTTGACCTGACCCCGTATACTCATTCTGAAAACAGCACTGCATTCTACGGAAAAAATTATATAAAGAACACTTTTCACTTTTTCTATAAGTTATCGTATAGCTGAGATACGGGGGCTGTCTCAAAATGAAACTTTTTCAAAAACGTCCTGTATCTCAAAAATGAGAAGAGCTAGAGTAATTCTGTTTGTGTCATCTTTCGTTTCACAAAAAAGTAGCCAACGTTCGCGAAAACCGCATCTCTGTATCTTTGCTAATAACTGAGATACCCTGCGAGGACAACCAAAATGGGACAACCTGAACAATGCATCAATCAACGAATTCAACTTTTGGCGATGAAGCGCCATCCACAGCCACTGTATATCGTTGGTACACTGAATTCAAACGTGGACGTAGTTCGCTCACGGATGATGTTAAAGAAGGTCGTCCAAAATCAGTCGTTGTGCCGGAAAATATCGATGCTCTGCGAAAACTAATTGAAGAAGATCGTCATGTGACATATCACGAAACCGAGAGATGTTTAAGCATTAGTATGACCAGCATACATAAGATTTTGCACGAACATTTGTGTGTTCGGAAGCTGTGTGCACGTTGGATTCCACATTTGTTGACAGATGCTCAAAAAAATGCTCGTGTCGATTGGTGCCGTAAAATGATTTCAAAATACAACTGTGGTGCATCCAAAGCGATATACAACATCGTCACAGGTGACGAATCGTGGATTTATGTGTATGAGCCAGAAAGAAAAGGCCAGTCCACAGTTTGGGTGTTTCAGTGTGAAGCAATGCCAACAAAAGTTGTTCGTTCTCGAAGCGTTAAGAAGCAAATGGTGGCGTTTTACTTCACGAAAACCGGTCCTGTGGTAACTGTGGCTCTCGAAAATCAAAAGACCGTTAATTCAGCGTGGTATACGACCATTTGTTTGTCTGAAGTTTTCCGTAAATTGAGAGAAACCAACCCAAAACGACGAATCATTTTGCATCACGACAATGCCAGCTCACACACATCACATGCAACAAACGAGTATTTGGACACACAAAAGATCGAATTGATGGGTCATCCGCCTTACTGCCCCGACTTGGCACCCAATGACTTCTTCTGCAGTTGAGGCCTTCAAAACGCATGTTTTAGAGCTACCATCTTCTGACTGGACAAAGTGCTTTGAAGGGTGGTTCAATCGTATGCAAAAGTGTATAGATCTTAAAGGCGATTATTTTGAAAAGCAATAAAAATATTTTTCATCAAATTCATTTGTTTATTCTTTCCAATCTCAATACATAAATAGCAACCCTCGTATCTTTTTATTTTAATAGGTGCATGTCTATCTAATGTTGTTTGCAATATATTTACAAGGTTTTCACTTAAGACATTTACATCTGTAGCGTTGTTCGGCCACTGACAATCCATTAACTCAAGTTGGAATTGTGTTTCATTAAAATTTTTAAAATCCCTACATATTTTTTCTTTGCATAGCTTTGATTATTTAAATATTTCTCTATAACTATAATGGAGTGGTCTGAAATTTTTGGAGTGTGATATATGTTTTTTTATTTGATTTATTTGAACAATGCTTGTGCAATTCTGTACATTCACTCAGTTGATTTTTAACTTCTTCTAATACAGCCAGTATGCTGTTTTTTTTTTACTATTTCTTTACATGCCTCACATGCAAAAATTAATAACCCCTTTTGTAAAGGCATACATTTTCCCCCGGAACTCGATAAATTAGCACATTTTCGATGTAATTTTTCTGCACATATATCACATTGGTAATATTCCTCTTGAATTTCTTTGTTACATTTAAAGCATATTATTTCATTTCCATCCATGACTATAATCTCCACTATATTTGGATTTCTTTAGATTTTGTTGCTTAATATGAAGTTTGGCAACGTCGCTTTCGTCGTTGCCAGATTTTTCACCTTGCTGATAGTTTGTTATCAAAAAATTTGTTGGTTATTTTTCTCAAAAGGATACCACTGAAACTTTAATTTTATCGCCTCCTTAATCTATATTATATTGTTTTGTCACTTTTTTAAATTTTATTTTGTATTTTAACTGTTTGATTTTCTCCCCTGCAAGACAAGGTCAAATGTGCACTATTCAGCGACCAAATCGAATTAAAATCGAATTATTGTTACACTGCAACCTCAGACGGAGTCGGGAACGCCACATTTGGGTTACTTACAAACCAATCGCACGTTTTGTAGCCTGACATATGGGTTATTTTTGCTCACACCGTGTTTAGTTTGGAAATTCAATGTGCGCATTTCGATTTATTTAAATTTTCACTTGACATCAACGCACATTAAAAACAATTCTTATTCAAGTTTTAATGTTTGAAAGGATACATAGCACAATTCTAAATACAACAAATTCTTAAATTAGATGTCAGGTTCAGTTCTTGCACAGCTTACATTCCACATTGAACTGATCCGTTGATTTTATAAAAAAACTCTTCTTCTTTCTTCGGTTAGTCCTTGTACCCTATCTGGGTGTCGGATTTGAGGTCCAGTCCTCTGCCACTGTTTTACCCCTCTTTGTGCCGCATCTCTGCTGCGTTGACACGTCCATTCATCTGTACTCTTTCATTAACTGTCTGGTATATGTTTCTTAATGATTCTTATGAGTTTTCTAGGAGTCTTTAATTCCAACAGATACCTCCATATGTTACTTCTTCTTTATGTTATCGAAGGCGGCTTTCAGATCTATGAATAAACACTTCCCCTTTCTATTGCTCTTTCCATTATATTTCTGATTGTGTGTACGTTATCTGTTGTTTGTTTTCCTTTTCTATACGCTGCTTGTTCCTCGGCTAGTTTGTGTCCAATGTTAGTTTCTTTTGTATTATCTTCGAATACATTTTGAAAACTGTAGAAGACAGGCAAATGGCTCTATAATTCTCACACTTTCCCGTTTCCCCTTTTTTGTAGAAGGGTATGATTATATTATTTTCCCAGTCGTTTGGAATTTACTCTTCTTCCCATGCTTTCCTGAATATTTCATGTAACCATATCTTTCCATTTGTCCCCGTGAATTTTATCATTTCTGCCTCGACACCATCCGCCCCGCCTGCCTTGTCTATTTTTAGTGATCCAATTGCCTCCTCTGTACATCTGACATTTCAATTTCTATTTCTTGTTCCTGTGGTTCTTCATCTATTTCCTCATATTCGTCTTGCATTTCCTGTTAATCTCTATTCTCCTCAAATTTTTCTTCGTAATATTCTTTCCATACTTGTAGTATTTCATCTGTTTCCGTTTTTAATTCGTTGTTTTTATTTCTTATTCCCCAAAAGTGCTTATTGTGTTTTGTATATAATTCCTCTATTTCCCGCCCGAATTCTTTCCAGCTTTGAGTTTTTGCTTTTCTTATTTCTATTTTGGCCTTGTTTCTTTTCTTTTTGTATTCTTTCCTCTTCTCTTGTTTTTTTGTATACACGAATTTCTTCCATGCTTCATTCTTCTCTTTTATTGCTCTTTTCACTTCTTCATTCCACCATCTTGTTCTCTTGGTGTTTTGTTTCACTTTCTTTAATCCACATATCTACTTAGCATTTTTTTTATCAGTGTTTCTTTGAATATTTTCCAGATTTCTTCTACTGTTTCTTCCCTTCTTTTCTTTTCGAATTGTTTTAATTCAGCATCTTTATTTTCCTTGTACTTTCCTGCTGTTTCTGTATCTTTTAACTTGTAGGTCGTTATTCTCGTGTATTCCTTTTCTCCTCCACTTTGATATATATATATATATATATATATATATATATATATATATATATATATATATATATATATATATATATATATATTCATTTATTGTTGCTCTTATTAACCTGTGTTGTGTGGAGAGTTCCGCTTCCTATTGCCTTCACTTCCTCTATTGTTTGGTCGTGTATACAATATAGTTTATCATGCTTCTTGCCCGTCTTTCTTCCGCTACGTAAGTGTACTTTTCCTCTAGTGGTTGGTACCAGAAGATGTTGCCCACTAATAAATCGTTTGTTATACAGAATTTCATCATTTTTTTCCCATTATTATTTTGTATCGGTTCACCAAATTTTCCCAACCTACCCATTTCTGTGTTTATATTGCTCCCTACTCTTGCATTCCAATCTCCTAGGATTACTATTTTGTTACACTTTTATTTCGCTTTGTCTGTGATCTTTTGTTTACTTCTGTACCCTCTATCGGAGCGTATATTTGTATTAGATATATCATCTGGCCCAGATCTACTTTTATTGCCATAATTCTTGAGTTAATTGGTTCTCTTTTTGTTACCCTTATACTTAACTTGTCATTCTTTCATCTTTGTCCCGGATCTACTCCTGAAGGGTATAACGTATAGTCATTGGTTAATTTTGTATTTCCTTTTCCTTGCTTCTTTGTTTCTCTTATTCCTAATGTCTAATTTAAATTTACTCATTTCTTCCGTAATTTCTGTCTCCTTCCCATTTAATGACGTTATATTCCATGTCCCTATAATTATTTTGTTGTTATCTACCTTTTCTCCTACCGTTCTTCTTCCGTATTTTCCTTCCGTGCCTTTGGCCATTGTTATCTCTTTGTTTTTTATCGTGTTTTGATCCCTGTTCACTTTTCTATATGTTGTTCCTGTATGCTTGTTTTTTATTTCCTTGCTCAGCTCATTACCTTTTCCATTAGCCATTTTCCTCTCGATCGTCATCAGTATTTGGCCTCTATCCGAATTTACTAGTCTTTGTTATTTTGTGTAGCTTTTCCTGTGAATGAGCCTCTTTCTTATTTTGTGGGGATATTTGACTCATAGTTCTACCTTTTTTTATGTATATGGTCCCATATTCCGTTTTCTTTTGTCTTTCTCTGATCTTTTCTTCTTGTGTCTCTCTCTCCTTTTCAGCGATGTTTCTACTGTCCTTGTGTTGTAGTTGTTTTAGTTTTTCAAGTGAAACTGTCTCCCCGTTTATCACCAGTTTATTATATTTTAGTATAGAATGGTGTCCATTTCTCCTGAATTGTTTCATATATGTTATCAAATCTCTTCTTTGCCCCTGAATTTCTTTTGAGAAATCTTCATCTATGTATATTCCTCCTTTCTGTTCGTTTCTTATTCTTCTTATCTCTGTTGTCTCTTCTTCTATATTTATATCTATGTCTATATCGCGTGGTAAACTCTTACTTTCTCTTTCAGTAGTATGTTCTTCTCCTCCGTATTTTCCTCCATTCCGTATATAATTATTTTATTTTTCCTTAGTTCCCTTTCTAATTTTTCCATCCTATTTTCTTGCAATTCAAGGCTTTGTTTTATTATTTTAATTTCTGTGGTTAATTTTGCATGATTCTTCGTTACTTTATTTTATATTCTTTAATTTGCTGTTTATTTCCTTTAACATTTCCATCATGCTCGGTTCTTTTTTGTCCTCTGCCATTCTATTACGTTATATTTAATCTTGATAGTCAATCGGGAATAAAAGAAACTTTCCCGTGGAATTCAACACGATAAGGACTGACCCGGAAGCTAAATTACGTATCCTATATGAATTCATGACCGATCGTCAATTCGGATAGGGTACGTACCCTATCCAAGTTGATCATTTCGCAAAGCGTGCACTGATATACGCGCGCGCGTTTGTCTGAGTATCTATTTTTTAACGTGTCCATGAATGTAGATTCGACGCAATTTGATAGCAATTGCAAATTAATAAACAGTACACATCAAAAAGAAGCGGAAGAGTATGCTAAAGCTGCGAACTGTATTTCTATTTAGGTCTAGGTGTGTACTTAGCTCACTGGTACTAATTTGCGGATTTTCTATAAGAGATACCACAACTTGAAACTCAATTTCTTCATTTGGGCTTGTTTTTTGCGCGCTTGAGATAACACGCACTTCCAGAATTTATAAATCTTTCAGCTACATTCATAAACGATTCTTTCCGCAGCTGTCTTCTCTCTGGGTATCGTTCACAGTACAAACGGGTCGCCAGCAAAACATTTCTTTGAGCTTCGCCGTAAATAAAGATCATATCGACCATTTCTTCTTTGGAAAAAATCATTTTATACAAAAATTGACAAAACGACAATCCAAAAACACAAAAACTAATGCAACAATATTTTAATGATTATACAAACGTTAAAACAATAGATGCGATTGCTCCTCTTTATTACGAGCGGCTAGCATACCTGATTTGTTTTGTTGAATTCTATTGTAGTAAATTTATATTTTAGAATATTTTTACGTAAAAGCGTCAATATCTCAAGAAGGGTCCGTCTTATGGCTATGATACCTATTATCAATTAGTATCTACTTTTCACGGGGAATCGAAATGTGAAAAAATATACAGGGTGTTGCAGTGTTAATCATTCTGTACAGTTTTACATGTTTTCGAAAAATTTCCCAGTTAGTAGACTATTATGAATAGTCGGTGGTACAAACAGATTTACAAATTGTGGTGACAACGCTCGCATCGTGGTTCCAAAGTTTTAACTCTATTTTGGTACTAAAGTGACGATATCTGCAGAACGGTTAGTGATACATAAAAACACAGGTTTGGGTTGGCGTATTTTTGTCAATCACCCTGTATATACTTAAATATTTTTAGAATGTAGGTCCAGTATTATTGTATTACCGCACCAAAAGTGGTTTTGATATCTCTAATAGTTAGGAGCAATCCTCCGTCCACGCAGTAGACACCCACCCTGTATACCTCGGTTTCGGACAAACTGTCTTCTTCTTCTTTTTCAAAAGCATTAGAATCACTATCAGAAACACAAAAGTTTATCAAGTTCACTATCCGTAAACACTCACTACACATTTTTAATAATAAATTTCAATTGTTAGGTATTTCTTATTAGAGTGTAGCATCAATTTCATATTTACTACGAAACTAACTGCATTGATACGCGGAGCCACAGGCAAATGTCAACAGGTATAAATTTGTTTACCGGTACGCAAATAACGTATGCAATATGCGCAATAATGTGGAAATATGTAAGTTATTTATATTTATGAAAATAAAACAAAACTAATAAAATACATTTTTCTATTCTAAAATGATTTAAACTGAATCGTGACATCTTTAAATTCTGAAATGAAATGTTGTATGACGTGTGCATAACTTGAAAGATAAAGTTTCCCTTACATGTAAATATAGACAGTGGCGTAACAATTTTATTTTGCTATAGTATGACAATGGCAACTATGTGAAATTTAGTAAAATAATGTATTAACATTTATAATAATTGTAAGCATCTATATTCAGTGTTCAGTAAATGGCTATAATAATTATTGCAAATATTTTTATATAAAAATATAGACTGAAACGACCATTCTTATATGTTCCGCTCAATGCTTAAGGTATCATTAGGCTTATTTACAAATTTAATCCTTTTTTAGAAACAGTAACGCCAAGGTAAAAGATTCAGGATCGGAGTAACAACTTTAGTTTAATATCACTATAATATAATCACAGTACAATTTCCAATTTTCAGTTTTTTCGTAGTTGTACCCATAACTTTAGGTTCTTCCTACCAAATGTTAGTATTAGATGGCCTTTATTGGTATTGCGTATTAAATTGTATACTCGATTAAAATTATTTTGACCTAGTCTGAAGTTTTATTTTAGTGGATAACCCCACCGAAACGTGAGCAAATTGCAGAGTTAATGTTTGAAAAATATAAAGTTCCAGCTTTATATTTAGCAAAAAACGCTGCACTTGCTGCATTTGCAAATGGTCGTCCTACGTGTCTTGTTGTTGACAGTGGAGCTACACACACATCTGCAGTACCAGTCTTGGATGGGTATAAGAACCAAATTTAAGTGTATTTATATTGATGTGGTGACTATTTGTAGGATTGTACTGACCCATGCTGTTGTAAAATCTCCTGTTGGTGGTGATTATATCAGTATGCAATGTCGCCATTACTTAGAGGAGAAAAATATTGATGTCATACCACCCTACATGGTTTCAAGTAAAGAATTAACAAAACCCGATGAACCTGCTAGTTGGAAAATCAAAAATTCTTTACCTAAAGTAACTGAATCGTGGCATAACTACATGGTGAAGGTGAGATTTTTTGTTGTTACTATTTAGTTTATATCAATGAGATTAGGAGGTGATGCAAGATTTTCAAGCATCTGTACTTCAAGTGTCCGAGAATTTGTATGACGAAGAAATTGTAAAAAGTATGCCAGCAATACATTACGAATTTCCTCATGGTTTTCATAAAGATTTTGGAGTGGAACGTTTTAAAATACCAGAACCGCTATTTAACCCTACAACAAGTACTAAAGCTGGAATTCAACCCATTTTGGGTGTTGGTCCTTTAGTAACAACTAGTGTTGGAATGTGCGATATTGATATACGGCCTGTAGGTTTTTTTTTTTACAGAATCTAGAGGAGTGTAACCAAATTTCATTTTAGGCGATGTATGGAAGTGTTGTTGTTACCGGAGGAAATTCCAATATTCAAGGTTTTAATGAAAGATTGAATCGTGATTTGGTTGCTAAGACTCCACCAGTAAGTAATAAAATATTGGGTTTTGATCATTTATATTATCATGAATAGAATGGTTTGAATGCATTTCATGTATGTTGCCAACATGAAATCAAATCAGTTTTAATATGCATGGTTTTGTTAGTTGTGAGAGTATAAATCATTGGATTTTAAAATCCATATCCCCTCTTTCCAACCTGTCTGGTTAGCGTAGGAGAAAGAAAAGGGAACATTAAACATGTCACATCATGGATTGTTATCATAAGTAGATTAGTATATATTGTCAGGGTATTTTGAACACCCTGTGTACGTATTGGGTAATTTTGTTTGTAGTTTTATTCGCTTAGTTAGATGCCGTATATACATATTTTTTTTGTCAAGTTTAGTGTTATAGTGAATTTGTTTTAACGTGTGTAACGACCTTTAGGGATGGAGGTGTATGGTGAGCTTTAGATTCTTAGTTTGTGAATTATTTTTTTGTAATTTAGGTTGTTTTTCCTTATTATTTCCCGTTTATAGAAGTTTGATTAACGCTTTTTTGTAAATAGTTGTTTCTAAGTTTAATTAAGGTTTATTTCGTTTGATTTCCGTAAAACATAATAGAAAGTTTTGTAAAAATGACGTAATTTATAGAAAGAGTGTAGACTTATCTGTGTATGATGTCATGTTAGCGACATAAAGACGCTTAAGTATAGTTGTTCAGTGTAATAGTGAATATGCTGGTTTTGAGTCATAGAGATTGCATGTGGGCCTTATTGTTCGTACTTTAAGGTAAACATAGAGAGGTTGTACACGTTACTTTTGCTGACGTTTAGTTTTTCAACATTTACCGAGTCCTTACGGACGAGAACGAATTTGTGTGGTTGGGGTACCTTATTCTCCCTTCCGTTTTTTAATTGGTGGAATTAAATTAGATAAGATTTTTATGAGTAGTGGGATTCAAAATTAAAAGATGGAATTTGTTAATAATTTTTGGAATTCAAAAACTGATCGTGCTTTCGAGTAGTATACGTTGCCGTTTATTGTTACGCTTTAAGGGGGTGGTTTAGAACGTTGAAATTTTGGACCTTGTGGTGTTTAACGAACGTACGTTTTGTGTAGTAAGAGTAGTTTAGCTACTCCTGAAGATTACCTGTAAGGGATTTTAGTAAAATTGTTCATCACCAAAGGATTATACCTAGTGCCGATTTCGGTTTTACGTAAAGTTACCTAGAGGACATCGTCGTGTTGTATAGTGCTTCAGTGACCTCTTTGGTTTATATCGCTTCTGCGGATATTAACATCATCGTTCTTGCAGTGCCACCTATTTATCGTACAAAGCGTATTTAAAGATAAAGAAACTTTCGCAATATATTAAAAATTATATTTAATTAAATCAAGTTATAAACATTTTGGATTATTAGTGGAAATAAAACCAATTAAAGCTAAAAGTTATCAGTCAGTTGAACGCTCATATTAATATTTTAAAACAAGTTAGTAATTAATACAGTAACATTTTAACGAGTTCAATCAAGAAATTGTTTGTGTATCATAGAACAATAGTCAACATTTCATTCATCATTTTGCCAGACCAGGAAGATTTCATTTCCGTCATAGCCGTAACCGACCACCTGGTTATCTTCCACTTATATTGTAACACAGAAGAGGTGTAATGCTAGACCGTAAGGTAATATAATATTGTTTTTTATTGAAATTTTCAAGATTTTTGTGTGTTCGATTATTTTTTGTGTTTCGAAGGTTTGAAAGCGGGCCATTTTTTTGTTAAAGTAAGTTGTTGTTTGAATTTGTTTAGCGTAATTAATTATAGTTTTGACGCTCCGCCTTCACACTTTTTTTATTTTAGTATTAAAGGGCAATCGACCCTATGGTAGTGTGGGTATATTATCCACGAATTTTATGTTTAGGTTAAACGATTTAGACTGGCGTAAAAGCAGTATTCTGATCAGACATCCTGTCGCCTTTTAAGTGTTTGTATTTTTTTTTTCGTTTATACGCATTATCGTATGTTTACTTTTTTTTATATTTATCCTTTTATTATTATTTTATTATAGTTTTGTTAGGTTTTACAAATGTGTTTAATTTCTATGGAAACCCCTTTTGTGTTACATCAAAGTTTTTTTTTTGCAAATTACAAGTTACCGGTAATTTAGTTTTTAACGTAACGAGGTTAGTTTTTTTTTTATTTTATTGAGTAATAGCGTTCTTAATATTTAGTATTTTATTTGTTTTTTTAGTTGAATATTAATTCAGTTTAGAGTTCATTCTATAGCTTATTTTTTTGTTGTTGTTTTGTTTTGATTATTATTTAATGGCTAATTATTTACACTGAGGTGTAGTAACGTAAATTTATTGAGTGTTTATCCCGCTTTTATTTGACAAGCGTGCAGTGCATTTTGAAGCCCTATTTTAGGTGGTTTGATGAGTTGCTGCACACCTGGAATTGATTACGGATAGGTAAGCGTATGTTTTTTGTATGTTTAGACACGCTATGTACTCGTAATTTTGGCACGACAACCCTTATTTCGACTACCAAACATTCTGGCGCCCAAACCCTCGATTTTGTCTTCAACCCCTATTGTGACTTACGTAAGATTTACTATTCTGGATGTGCAATTTTTTTAACATCTGACCTACACCCATACGCTGGCTAGTCGGGGCAAAAAGGCCAATTTATCTGTAATCCCGTTCTACCACCCGTTTATACCGTTACAATATGCATGGTAAAATGAAGGGTGGATGTACTCAGAATAGGATTGGGAGAAACAGAGTTAAAGTCCCTGTGTGGGAAACAAATCCTATTATGACGTTGCATAAGATTTAAGTTGCGAAAAGGAAGTACTAATAGGAGTAGGAGTATGAGCAAAAGTTGATGTCTCAACTCTATTATTAGAAAAGGAAGAACGATAGAAAAAATCTGAAAAGAGGTGCTTAAATGGGATTGAGTAAGGTCCATTTTAAACCGAATTTGCATATTTTTTCATATTTGGAAACTGAAGTAATGACGTCATCAGATCTTTTTCGCAGAAACACCTATATTTTGGTATATTTAACAAGAGCTAATTTTAGTACCGGTTTCAGTTGAAAAATTATAAGCAAGCTGTTAAAAATATGTACTTTTATGAAAATTTTACTATTTTTGACGATTGTTTGTATAGCCCGAAAAAATATTTTCGTCGTAATTTTTAAATGTAATAGTGATAAAAAGTTGCACAATGCCTTTTAAGAGACACGGTTAAAATTTGGTTGAATTAATAATATATTAAGAGGTGCCGCAAAGCTTTTGAAAATATGTATTTTAGGCAAATTTAACGATATTTGACAATTTTTTCTATAGCTAAAAAAATATTTTAACTTTAAAATTATACATTATTTTTTTATATTGTTTAAATTAAACAATTTGTAAGTAAAACAAACTGATAATTCAAATTACACTGAAAATAATTTATATTTTTTTTAGATATAATCCTCTTAATATGACTAAGTAACAAAAACAAAGTTTACTTTATAAGTATTCTTAGAGAAAAACAGACCTATTAAAAAAATATTTCGTTTTGTTAAATTATATCACAAATAAACACAATAGTGACAGTATTAGGCAGTAGTACACGGTGGGAACACCAGAGTGGTGGAGAGGGAGAAGGGGGAAATCAAGTCCTAACAAGAAAATCTGTCTGGCCTTCCTGCCCCTGTCATTCAGTTCAAGGCAGAAGTGATTGAGTGAGTACGTGAGTCGTGAGTAGCAAGTGAGGTTATCTTGCGTTGTTAAAGTGTTAAACTGTGGATTTTGTGTTAAAGTGCGAGTGTGTTAAAGTGCGATGGCATTGTCAAAACCAATTAAGACTAGACTTAAGTTAGAATGTCCAATTTTCGGACATCCCAAAGAATTGAGTGAGTTAAGTTTGCCAACTTATTGTGATGTCTTGGCAACTTCAAAGGAACCGACTGTAGGTGAGATATTAGATATTGTTATGAATAAAGTAGAAACTATTTGGTCGAAGACTTCAATACCCGTTGTTTCAAAAACCCGCATGTTACAAATGGGGAAAACATACCACGATAAATATAGAAATATATTAAGATCCAAGGGCCGAAAAGGTACAGAAAGATATGACTCTATTGTAACATCTTTTTTAAATGAAAGTAATCGCCTTTTTGACGTAGCCGCTTGTAAGTGCAAAAACTTTTCAGATTGTAAATGTCAAAAGAAAAATACCTAAAATCGAGCAAACATTTTTAACCGACCAGAGAACTACGAGAAAGATGACTATAAGTAGTGTTGATAAGGCTGTCTCAAAAGTTTTAAATAAAAGAGAAGAAAGAAAGCATAGATCAATGCAGCAACAGTTAAAGTACAATCAACAATCAGCTGGTAAGGCGTATAATAACGATGCACAGATATTAGTGAAAAGTCTGATACTGACCCAGGTTCTGATGAAGAACCAACTAACAACACACTTCCGTTCAGGCGTCAACCACATGCGATCAAATGCGTGTGGAATTACCAACAGTTGCGTCTATCTGTGACAGAACTGGAGTTTCAGATAGTTGTGCTGCTATTGCAAGTGCGTTCTTAAAGATGTTGGAATGATTACAGGTGTTGATAAAAGTAAAGTAATTGATAGAATGAAAATTCGAAGAGCGAGGTCCAAGAATCGAAAAAAAGTTATGATAAATAGTTTTAACCAAATTAGTGAAAATAAAGGATTATTTTTTGATGGGAGAAAAGATAAAACAATTGTGCAAGAAAAAAAAGGAAACAAATTTTACAAAAAAACTATTGTTGAAGAGCATATTTCATTAGTGGAAGAGCCTGGTTCATTCTTTCTCGGGCATGTAGCTCTAGCTTCTGGAACAGACGAAGCCATAAAAGATAGCATCACAGAGTATTTTAATGGGAACAATTGTTTGAATTTATCCAGCTTAACTGCTATTGGATGTGATGGCACGGCCACAAACACAGGAGTTAATAAGGGTGTACTTGCTTTGATAGAAAAAACACTAAATAGGCCACTACAGTGGCTGATTTGTTTGTTTCATGGTAATGAGTTGCCTTTGCGCCATCTTTTTTGTGGATTAGATGGGAAACCAACAGGCCCCAATGAATTGGGAGGTGTAATAGGAAAGCAGCTTGAAAAATGTCATGAGCTTGAAGTGGTACGCTTTAGTTGGTAATAATAATAAATTTTTTTATTATTTTTATTTTGACTCATTTTCATTGATTTGTGTATAAAAATTGTTTTTATAAAGTAACTACCTTGTATGTAACCAAGTGATTAATTGCATGACGTTCATTTTCTTATAGAAGTTTATTTGTGTAAGTAATTACTAATTACGTATTACTATTAGTGTTAGTAGGGTTTATATCGGTTAACAGGGCCATGTCAACAAGTGACGTGGGCAAAATCTTACACTTTTCTTCTAAAATTTTATCGCTAGTTATCTTCTGTGTTCCCTTTAAAATTTGTTTTGTTATAAATATATGCGACTTTAATAAATAAACGATGGTTAAAGTTTAGATTAAGTAGAGAGGGAATAGACCTAAGAAGGTGGGGAAAAAAGAACGAACAGTGCTCTGAGAACAGCCGCAACGTAAGAGCGTCTTTTCTTCCACTTCTTCTGTTTCTAAAAAGAATCGAAAATCGTTAGTGTATATTATATGTAGCAAATTATAAAGAAATTTGATAACAAATTTCTGGCTTATCAGTGAAAGAAACCTCAAGTAACATTGTCATTCACTATAAATGATCATTAAATTTAATACTGAAATAATGCAATATATGATGGTGAACTGAATGGAGAAAAAACAAATTACGTTATTTAACCTCAACAGTAAAAGTTACGCAATTATAAAGAAAAGGGCAAATACAACATTGTAGTTGGTTGAACAACCTTAATATCACCTACGCTAAATTAAAGTGTACTATAATTACTTGCAATTTATTGCAAGATTAGTGCTGACTTTATGTAATGTTATCGTACTACGTGTATATGAAGATCATAAATGGACGTATTATCAGTTATTATTAGATACATGGAACCTTACTAAAACAGTAAATGAAGAATATATGAACTGAGCAACTGTATTTTAAATAGAAGTGGAATCTAGAACGTAAGCATTATCATAAAATTTTCTGTTGTTTATTTAAGTATGCATGAGATCAGGTTCCAATACCATTTCAAATCAGATAATACCTAGTGGAATGTTTTCAGAGATTGAGTTGAAGAAGGAATTGGACCTTGAAATCTATGTTATCATAAGAATTGCATGTGTTTTTTTTTCTTTTTTGTTTATCTTTTATATAGATGTTTGCATTTTCTAATGGTTATTAAATATTGTTCTGTGAATAAGTAAAGAAGTTGGGTTCATACAGTTGTTTGTTTAAAATTTTATACTATATAAAATTAATGTATAATTCGGTATACTATCTGAATAAGTAGTGATAAATATTCAGTCAATTACAATGCATTAAAATTGATTATATATTAAAATAAATGTCACTGACGTTAAGGGTTATGCATTCCATTTAAATCACTATGCTAAATTAAAATAGCTCCAATTTTTGTGAGTAAACGTTTGATGACCATTTATAGGTGGGAACTGAATTATAAGAAATAAAGTCAGAAGGTTTTTCTTCATAATAACAGAAAAGCATTAAATATAAGGCTAGTAATTATAAATATTTTGCAAAGAACTGTTTAACATTTCTGAAGTAACATAACAAGCTTCCAGTGGTTAAGTTTTCTCCTATACAACACAACCTTCCTGATCTTGAAATAAAAAAAGATTTAAGCACAGACCAAAAATATTTACTAGAAATGTGCACTGCGATCTCAAGTAGTGAATGCTCTCAAGACCTCTCCTTAAGAAAACCAGGAATGTTGGCCCATTCACGATGGCTCACGTTAGCAATCGCATACTGTTATATGTTGAACAGAGAATCCTGACAACCTTAAAATCTTAACAGAGTATGTGAAGGTGTATGCATCTGGTTTCATATTAAACTCAAACCATCATGTGTAAATGGTTCCAAACATTTATGGAGACTGATCAAATTCTCACGTTACCTTTGTGAACAGCATCGAAAATAATTGATCCAGTTATTCAAAGAAATGGTTACTATGCTCATCCTGAAAATATGCTTCTCTGTATGTTATGTGACAGAGAAAACACGTAAGAGAGTAGGTCTTCGAGACTTCTGAAGGCAAGATCAGAAACGTAAATGGTGTAAGAAAATGTGTGATCCCCAATATCAATTTTCAGGCAGAAGACTTCATTGATATGATTAATTGGTTGGACTTAACAATCACAGAGCCTCCGATGACCAAACACATAACTGACGAGGCTTTAAAAGGGTATATTAATGAGGCAAGAGAACATGGTTGCCAAATTCAGTCGATAGACTTTCCTCGTTTTCCCTGCCACACTCAAGCTGTGGAAAGAGTAATAAAACTTGTAACAGACTCATCACTCAGTGTCTGCGGTCCTGAAGCAAGAGACGGATTTGTTAAATCAAGAATTGAATCACTAAAGATGATGCCTAAATTTGAGACCAAAAAACAGTTCTTAGTTACGAAGAAAAGTTTCTAACAGAAGAAAGTAAAAAGTACTGAACTAATATGAAAGTAATTATATCTATTTCATGTCTAATTTCCTTTAATGAAATTATTTATTTTTATGTATCTTTCCATAAAATATAGAAGAATTTAGGAAATGTTTTGTTGTAAGCGCTTCTTATCCCTGTCTAAAATCACTTTAAAGCTGAAAAACTAAAATTATTTGGAGTACATTAGGTTACAATTAGTATTCGTCCGTAATTTAGTTTTAAATATTGTAATTTAAAAGCTATTATTGATATTGAGCACCATTTCTTAGGTAAAGATATTGAGTTTTCTAAGGTGAATTTTCTATTCAGATCTTTATATTAAATTCTCAGTTATTTGACGTTTTTGGAAAACTCGTAAATATAGCAATTATAAATATACAAATATAACACTACTAACCCTTATGTCTTTACTTTTCTTCCAAAGGAAACTGTTTTAACTGTTATTTTAAAATATATTAACAAAACAGAAAATTTTATTTTAATTTATCAGAAAAGTTTGATTTTTTTTAAAAAAACTTAATCTTAGGCAATTGCGGCACCTCAAGATATAAATATAAAAAAATTAAAATTTACAGTGTTGTTTGTGATATAAAGACGCAAGTTTTGAATGCTATTGGAAAGTTTTACGATTAAAAAAATATTTTGCCCTATAACTTCATTCCACCCTAATGTACAGCCGGCCTGTACCTTGCCAGCTCATAACTGACCAGACCACGATGCTTAGGGGATGTTTAACGGTTCTAACGAGGCAATCGGACTGGTACTTTTCCTCTGGTCATCGCCTTACAAATTCTGATTTGTCCATAAGAATTTATACCGTTGACTCATCAGAAAAGCAAACCTGGAAACAAATTATTGTTTGGTATCACTGTGTTCATTGTATTTTTTCAACTCGTAATACGATTAATAAACAAAATTAGGCGTTCTTACCTTTTTTCAGTCTTTTACTGTCCAATCTTTGTGATTCTTGGCCCATTGCAATCTTTTTTTCTTCATGGCCTGTGTAAGCAACGGTTTCTTTGCCGACCGACAAGCTGAGTAACCCATTTCCTTTATTCTTCGACGGGTTGTCATTTCCGATATGTTGACCACTTGATCTTGCATCATTTTTGTTAGGATTCTACAGGAAGCCTTTCTGTTTTCCTTTACGGTTTGTCTAATTTTCCTCTCATCCTGAGGTGTAGTAATTTTTTTTCTTCCACATTTACGTATGCGTTGAGGAGTTACTTCAATATTTGCTTCAATTTTTTTTTAATTCTGATGACTTACAATGGCAGCCAGTTTGGTATACAGGGTTGCCAGGCCATTATTTTTTCAGTATTTGGTGTGGCAATAGTCAACCAACGTAATAACCACTGTATTTTATTATCATAGTGATAGGGTTACTAAGTGAAATGTAAAATATTATAAGTGGCTCTAATAATTTGATCAGCCACTGTACTTGCTCCTCTTTCCACTTTTCGAAATCTTGGGGAGTTTCCTCTCGTTTTCTTTTCGGTATTTCTTTATTCTTATGTTCGTTACGCGGCACTTTTCGTGCTCTAGTTCTTGCTTCTTGTTCGCCTTTATAGTTGATTATGATTTTTCAACCAATATTATGTCTTCTTAACCTCACTTTATTTCAAATCCCTAAAAGCTCATTTATTGCTATTTATCTCTTAAAGATTTGTATATTATCCAATTTACTATTATGTCCTTAACACTCTTTAATAAATCTACACTTTAATTATTTTCTCGCACTCAACTAGGATTACTTTATAAAAGAACTAATTGGAGCATGACTTCACTCTCTCACTTTCCCTCCAATACCCATACAACTTTCAAAATTGATTTTATTGTGTATAATTTTTAGTATAAATAAAGAAATTCATTCCGAATATGAATATTGTTAATTTTGTGTTTATAGAGTATGCGATTGAAGGTTATAAGTGCAACAGGAGCAGTGGAAAGAAAGTTTGGGGCTTGGATTGGAGGTTCAATATTGAGCTCTTTGGGTTCTTTTCAGCAATTATGGATATCAAAGCAAGAATACGATGAAGGTGGAAAAGCTATAGTTCAGTCAAAATGTCCGTAATCATATTCTGGGATTTTCTATACTGTGTGTGTGTGAAGTAAGAGGTTTTAGTGGAGCGTGTGCATTCTGCCTAGCACACTGATTGACGATCAATGTATATGTAACATTGTATTGTAGAAAAGTTATTGTATCTATCTACTATTACTACTTGTTTCAGATGTATATTTATTTCTATTTATCTATCTTTTTACATTCACTAGAAATTTGGTAAATTTTTTTCAATTCTATGTAGAGTGTAGTTTGTCTCATAACTTGTGATCATATACAAATTAATTTATTTATTTTTTGTTATTTTAAGAAGTTACGCAATTGCATATAATACTAATGATACATTTTTCATATTATTAATAAGGAATGTGTGAATGTGCCTCCAAAATCATACCATCTTTTTAAATTATAGCAAATTATTCTATGAGATTGAACATACATCGTTCTTTCAAATTATTTTAATAACAATCCGTCAGGTAAAAGAGCGGAATATTTTGTGTAGATTTTGGGATGTCACAAATTTAATAATATTGTCTAGTGTCAAACTAAAAGACTTACTTTAAAGTTTCTATTACTTTATGTGATTAAAGACATAAATGGTTAAGACTGGTATTTGTCGTATAGGCTCAATTTTTACAACTATAGAAGTATTATTTTTGGCGTTACTAAAGTTTGTATTAGTTTGTGTAGATTTGAGTAAAATGTGATATGTCTAATTGTGACATTAAATTATTACGATTAAGTTCGAGGTTGTTCCTAAATGATTTATTTTGATTAAATCTATAACTTCTACGAAGGCTGATATTTTTTACACTAGCTTTAGTTTAATTTTTTCATTAATTTACTTAAGACTGAGATAGAAATACACAAAAGGAGAGTTGTGAAAAATAATTGTATTTACTATGTTGTATGACAGTATTTATTTTATTGTATATTGACTAGTTAAGAGTCAAGTAAATCTACTTTCTTGTATTTTAGTATTCTGTCTATTGCTTTTTGCGTTTACTCTGTGCCAGTGTTTTGTGTGATTTATATTTATAACAATTGAAAGTGCCAAAATTGTGCAAATAAAATATATGTACCTAATGTAGTTTTTCTCTGTATTGTAGCGTCCCCTAGGTACCCTATCTTGAACTTATGTGCAATAATGCAAATTCAAGAACAAAACAATCGCTAACTGATTTATCTTGACTTGACCAACAATAATGTCACTATTACTCAGCTTAATTGCCTGCCTTACTATGACTTTCCGGGCAATAATTAAAACATTAGAATTTATTTACAACTCTGATATTTAATTACTGAAACCTCAAATCTGATTAAACGAAGTGGCCGTCTAGTGGTAGGTACGTTGTGCTATCTAAATTAGATAGGCTGGATGAGGTACGTGTTGCACCGAGGGCAGGTAAAAAGAAATGAAACTACTCACATTAAAATCAACGAGCGGTGCGCAGCGGTGGTTCAGCCCGTTAATATACTCTTGTGGAAAGAACCACCAATAAAACCACTTTATTCATAAATAAGTAATTGTACAGTTAAAGTGCGTACAAAATTTAACATTAAGAGAAAATGAATAACAAGCGGTTTAGTTGCACAGAAACAATAATAAAAAAAAACACATGTAGTCACACCTACAATTGGGTTATAAATAATCAAAATAAAAATCGTAACACAAAACATGTGACCCTTTAAAAACCAGTCATGCTGGCCTTTAAGTAAATAAGGACATAAAACAATAAAGCAAATTACGGTATATATAAAATACAACAGTAAAATTGCACAGGTTGTAACAAGGTAAAGGCAAGGGCCAAAGAAAACACAAGGAATTTGCACGCACCAAATTGTTTAGTGACCACTAAAGTACAGAATACGTAAATCAAATTACAATAAAGCAGATACAAAGAGAAATCAGCTCGCAGGCAAATAATTCTACTGAAACAAGCTGATAAAAAAAAAATTTAAAACAAAGCCTTACAAGGGTAAGTTATAATAGATTACTAACATCGTGACCGATATATAAGTTTGAGTGCGTTAGAAAAATACAGTGCTCTCTCAGGTTACACATTCATCTATGCAACAAATAAAAACAATAGAAATAAAAATTCGAGGTGTTTAATGACTATCTGATCTCGGGAGTGTGTACACGCTTGGTAATTGCCTTTTACAGTTAGTAACCAAGGCGGTATCATATACCCGTTCATTAGCCCACCTCTACACAAATATAACAGGTTGATTGCGTTTCTAAAATATGCAAGTCACGGAACTGTGCATTACCGGTCGCCCGGGACCGGTAGCTTGACGCGGATATAGTGCGATACCGGTCTTCGGGGACCGGTAGTGGTGTAATTAATTTTTCTATTCTTATATTCATATTATAGGCATCAAAAGCGGTTTAAGATCAGTTTTTAAAAATAAAAACTTGTAAGAACTTACTGTTATCATCGGTTTTATGATCAGGTTTCGCGTTTAAACATTTTTTGACGTGTCAAATGGTTTGTTATTTTTTAGACCATAAGATAACACAACATAAAAGACCTCTTAATGCTTTATTAGTATAAATGATATTTGAAAATAAACAATATGTAACTAAATAAATGTTCTTAGCTATTAAAAAAAAACACTTAATTTCCAGAAATACAAACTATTTTTTGTGAATGCTATTAAAGCAAGATAAAAACATTCCTGGTTGTCCAGGACATTCATTGCAATAACTTGTTACTTTCGTAACCAAGTTACTTGCATTTTTGCTTGAATGTGTTTGTCTTAATTTATGATAGCATCCTTGCCACTGTCTTCTCCTTTTCTTTCCTGGCCCAGACGGTGTGTAAAACTCTTTTGGGAGTAATGGTTTCTTCATGTGCTACTGAAGTAACAGTTAACTCGCTTGCCAATCTTCTTCTAAACTCCTTTATAGACAATTTTGAGAAACTAACCTTGTTATAGACAATCCAGACATTTACAATAGCTGTTCCGAGTAAAAATTCAAAGGCTAGTTTACGGTACCATTTTAAACTTTTTCTTCATACAGAATGATAAGAACTCATCTGATCACTAAAATCTACTCCTTTTTTTGCTTTATTGTAATCAATAATTACTTTTCGTTTAAGTGTAGGCTCACGCTGCCAGTTTCGTTTCCCTGTCGGTTTAAAAGTGGTTGTATGAGTTGGATCAGTACTTAACATTAGAACTGGTCGTTTGTCCATCCATTTTATAATACGTAAGGAGTTGTTCTGAGTACCACAGATTTCTCTCTTTTTCATTTTTTTAGGTAGCGGTTTGGGAATTCCTCTTCTGTTGGACCTTAGGGTTCCACAATAAATGATTTGTTTGTTAAGCAATGATTTGACTAAAGGCAAACTAGAGTAATAATTATCAGCATACACTATCTGCTCACTCTGGGGAGTGTCTGTATTAGTAGTCGTATTCTTACCACGATAAACGATTATGTGATTAGTATATCCATCCACTGTACATAACTTATATAACTTAATTCCATATGCGTGTGTTTTATTTGGGAGATATTGTTTTATTTGTAGTCTTCCTTGATAAAGTACTATACTCTCATCGACAACCAAAACCCATCCTGGAGTTAACGCAGCTTGAAAATTTTTACTTAATACTTTCAAAACTTCACCTAATTTATAGTGGCGATCATCTTTATTACACTGCTCATTATTACAAAAATGAATACAACGCATCAATAAAAGGAATCGGTCTCGTCTCAAGGTATTCGTAATAAACTCATTTGACTCTTTTAACCAATACAAATTTATTGCGGGACCATCAACTAATCCCAAAACTATACATATTGATTAAAAAACCGCTTGTTCGGCTATATCGCAGTCAACCCAAGAACGTATACGTGATTTTGACCGATGTACATTTAACAACATTTCCCGAGCAAACCTATTTGTTTCCTCTACAATATTTTGTAAAAGATCATCTGTTACAAATAGGTTGTAGGGATCTATAGGATTTTGTATTCTATCAACATTAAAGTTTAATATAGGCAAGTCTTGCCATTGTTCCAACTCGTCAACCTCATTGTCACTGTCACCGATATCATGCCACTCGTTTTCATTATTATTTTCAGATTCAGACATACTCTTATTTTCATTTTCCGTCTCATTATTGTCATCGAATAAATCACTCGTACTTACATCACTGTACGGTTCATCTGAAGACATTACATAGTCTTTGTCAATAACAGAATCGTCCGAATCAAAAGCATCTTCCGGTTCATCATCGCGATCATTTTCACTATCGCTATTTGGCAACTCTGCAAGCACATGGTCTATTGTCTTAGTTGGACTTTGGCGCACATTTACAACACTTAGGTTATCTTGGTTATATTGTTTATTTTCAGTTGAAGTACACGGTTCGTTACACTCTAGACTTGTTTCTGTATTTTTTGTATCGGCTGTTTGGGCTAAAAACAAAATTTTCTTTACGCGAGAACGACATTTTTAGAGTGACAAAACACAGACGTAAATGCACGTGTTATTGAAATGCAACTGATTCTAAACACCGATTGCCTACGCAAGCATGTACGCACCGGTCCCACAGGGCCGGTCCCGAACCAGAGTAACAAATTGTAATGTCTGTGCGTTACCGCTCCCCAAAGCCCGGTACATTTTTTTCTTTTAAAAATGTTCCGAAGCTTGAGACATGTACAACGTTATCTTTCGCATTTAAAACAAACGAAAATTAACGAATATACGCCTTTCGCAGATATTAAAAATTTGTAACTTTCATCTACCGCACTACATTAATAACCAATACCGGTCTCCAAGGACCGGTAACGCAGTCAACCTGATGAATATAAACAACCAACAATGCTAATTCGCACAAATACCAGAGTGAGAGGGCCCTGTACTGTCTTTTAGCATATTTCAGCTTAATAAGTCCGTGTACGAATAAGAGACCTTTGCAAGGCAATGTTTGATTCTTTTAATACGTCACATATGCTGGTAAAATCATCGGCTGCGAGCTTTCATCTATATAAAAATACACACACTAGAATAAATATTCCCTTAATTGATCACAGACACAAATCGTTAAGATACGCGGTTTAACCCCGAAAGAAAAGACAACTTAGTGTTAGCGAATTCAGAAGAAAAATGTACACGCAAGAATTATTTTAAAGACAAACTGTTTAAAATCGATCTGGCTCGATTGATACTCTAACTGCAACTGCCCTCCCCTTCGATTTCAAAACTAACTATATCTACTCCCGAAAAACCACCCCCGTTTTTCAAAAGTAATAAAAAAAACAAGAAACATTAATTTCCGTTGGAACAGTTTCACATTAATTATTGCACATCTTAATTTTAAAAATATGCATTCGTTCGTAACAAACCCTACATTTACGTCTCGGGTTTCAATGTAGCAACCAAAGATCCCTGTGGATTTGCGCTGTGTTCAGCCGTAATTAATCATTAGATCAATGACATTTTTTTTATATCAAGAGCGCTCATAAGAAATTCCAATGATTCGTTACGCCCCTTCAGTAAAGCATTTTTAAGCGTGCACCTGCTACTCACCCCACAACATGAGTTTTACAACCCTAGACAAATATTAGTTACCAACAATCCCACATTAGTTACATAAAAATAAATAAATCAAATATTTTGAAAACAGCAAATTACGACGTATTATCAAGATATTAAAAAATCCACTAATTATCTTTTCTATCGTGGCAACAACGGCGACTTGACAAACGTTTATAACAATAATAAAATTTTCGCGGTCCGCTATCTACAGTATAAGGTATCAAATCAATTTGGCTTTTGTGGCGGTACTTTCTGATACTATCGCCACATTTGCTTGGTTAACTTCTGTTTATTTTTTAATGTTTAAGTTGTAACAACTAGTATCAAAGTAAAATGTTTAGTCACCTGACTTGAAACGTTTATATTTCGTAAACTATTAGGCTGATTTTAATTAAACAACTTGCATCATGATCGATATTTATTTCTATGTATGTGAACGTAATTTGATATTTTTTGTTACATTTAGCTAAGTACTAGAGCGAAATATAACTCCATTTTTTTACCACTCTTCGTGCAAAACAAATCTTTATGAATTAATAATTAAAACACTAGGATTGCCTTCATTTTTAGGTATACGCTAAAGTACAGGGTGGTTTTCGATGTTTTCTTATCAGAAGTACCGTTTCTATTACAGATAGACAAAAAGTAATATGGGGTCCTTGTGCTCGATTTTGGTGTTAATTAAGATCTAATAGTCATAATCAAGGTATCTCTGACCGTTATTGCACAATTAGTCAAAATTGAAAAAATGGCGATGTTGAAAAACTTGAATAACTTTTTTATTACTAAATATATAGACAAACTGTTTTAAGTAGAATCCGTTAGTGCATTCACATTTTTAATACCTCCTTAATTTAAAAAGATATTACATAAAGTTGTATTTTTTTATATGGAAGTAGGTAAGATTGGAGACATTTGGAACACACCGCATTTCCAAGGTCCCACATTTTCAAGGTTACCACATTTTCAAGGTTACCACAATTTCAAGGTTTCACAGGCTCAAGGTCGCGAAATAAATAGGTCATGTGTATACACTACTTTCCCAAGGTCGGTCATTTCTAAGATTACCGCAGCTCCAAGGTGAAAAAACATGCTTAGGTCATTAACACTAAACACATTCTCAAGGCTATTTGCGTACCCTACCTACTCAGATAGCCATCTCACTTTTTCAAAGCTTGCTCATGTAATTTTTTACACGTCTCTCCATCTCACTTTTTCAAAGCTTGCTCATGTAATTTTTTATACGTCTCTGATACCACACTTAGAACAAAATTAAAAAAAGATAATGATATCCTGATATATTTATTTGTTGTATGTACAAATGTAATTAGTGTATTATTGAGATATATGGTTTTCTCTAGGAATAAAACATTTTGATTTAGTACAAGTGCAAAAGCTCCTTTCCACTTTTGTATCATTATACCTGCGTGGACGTGGTGCAAGTAATGCAGCGTACGTGCAGTGTGGTGCCCATCGGAAATGCTCCTGTAGCGAAGTGTCAGATTACCGCCATTGGTTTATTCGAACTCTACACATGAAGCATTCAACCGTATCGTCTGAAGATATGGAAATGAACCCTGCTGCTGCAAGCGATGGAGGTGAGTGAACTCCAGACTATGTTCGATACGTAAGTAAACGTTTATTGAAACAATTGTAATACTGAGGATAATCAAATGTTGGTGTCACGTCACACATCTTCTCACCGTAGAACACAGTGAGATACTAACAGGAAATAATCTATTATATACAATATATACAGTATAAAAAAACTAATTGTCCAAATAATACACTTCACCGCAGAGAATGCATGAACCATCTTCATATACGTCGTGCAGTATTGTTAGCGGCGCTCTACTCGATGAGCACCAGTATTCTTGGTGTGACATGTGGTAAATTGCGACCCATCTATCCATATGTGTATGGTGGTCAATAACTCGGTATTCACTTGGTTGCAATACTTTGTAGTAGTCATGGCATAAACGCATATGGCCAGCAAGATGATAACGAGTATGAAGGGCAAATGTGTGTGAATAATATCCCAAATTACCCATGAAGACATGATGGTGGAAGTAGCGAATTCGTTTATCTAGGTTGGCAAACCATTCAGTATTCCACTACACATCTTCATATCTGTTCTTTAGCGCTTCTAATGTCGTAGAAGGCAGTAGTCCCTTTTTTTCAAATTGCACCCAGTTTGGAATTAATTCACATGCTGGCTGCACACTCAGATTAAAAAGTGATAATGGTGGGTAGCGCTTCCTATCATCCCAATTGTTTTGTACTGGGCTAACAGACATACTGCCTATGTTGGAAATAACACGATACTATAAGTGTAGTTACCCCTACTTTTAAAGAAAGAACTGACCTTGCAAAAACATGAATAGTTAACCTTGAAGAATTACATGATTGATAGCGGTATTGTGTAACCTTGGTAAAATTGAAAACGTGAGAGGGGGAGGACATTGTAAGTGTGGGAACCTTGAGGTTGTCACAACCTTTGGGGTGTGTGAACCTTGAAAATGATAACCTTGGAATAGTGGCAAACGTGAGAAGAGGAGAACATTGTAATTGAGTGAACCTAGATAATGGGGGACCTTGAAAATGTGAGGGCCGGAAAGGTCGAGGAGACATCCTTGAAGTGATTGGTGAGATCCCGCCAACCTTGCAGAAACGCCGTGAATGAAGGCCTTGAAACGGTAAGATTTCAGAGTAACCTTCAGTGTGGCGGCCGAGGTGAAGCAGGTAACCTGGAGGGTAGAAATAGTGGGGAAAGTAGGATATAAATGCAGAGGGAGTACATCTGAAACCAGTATTGTATGTAATGGAGAACATATTACATCAAGCGGTAGAAAAGGCGAAGATTGTGAGTGTTATGAATTCAAGTGGATGTCATGATATTTTAAATAACAATTTACAGTATTTTTTAAATAAAAGTAAATCGCAGTATGTTAGTGTAGGTCTGTCACCTCAATTCAATTTTGAACCAGTCGTGAAACTTAGTGGATCTAAGAGTAATGGAGTGTTTGCCAAGGAGAAAATAGATTTTGACGTAGAAGTTGCGAAAACCGTTAAGTAATAAGTGGGGGTAACGAACATATCGAGAATAGAGATAATAATAAATGTTTAGTCAATATGTGAATGTGTTATAGTGCAGAGTCGTGGTCTAAGGCTGTAGATTGTGTTAGTGCAGTGCAAAGACTAATTTGTCAATTTCAATCATTAGAATTTGCCGCAGAACATGCAAAAGTGTATGGACTAGGTGAATGTCAGGATGTTTAACACTCGACTATCACGTAATGTGTAGGTAATTGGGCTGGAACGTTTCACTGCTCTGATTCGAAATACTTCATAACTCCAATTGGGCGTGTATCCCTTAGAGAATATGCTTCTGTATTTGTTAATACGTACATACTCTCCCACTTTAAATTTAGGCGTTTTACGGTCAAGAACTTTATGACATTTTAAATGTTTCAAAATAGAGGTAGCATTCTTTTCCGTTACATCTATAGGTTTATATCCGGTGGTTATATGCTTTCTTGAATTATAATCCGCAACAATTTGAGGTAATATTGATAGCCGTGTATAGGCACCTTGCATACTGAATGTTTTCCACATTATTGCTTTAAGAGTGCGATTTACGCGTTTAACTATGCTACTCTTCAAGTTTGAATAACTGCTGTAATGATAAATATTAAATTTTTTCATTACTTTTTTAAATTCAGCATTATAAAACTCCGTTCCCATGTCAGATTGTATATGTGTAGGCGTCCTTTGCAAACCAGACAAACGTTTATTCATTACATCTGCGACTAGTTTGCCATTCTTGCGTTTGATGGGATAAGCCCAGGCATATTTAAAAAATACATTTATTACTACTAAAATGTATCGAAATCTTTTATTTACCCGAGTAGAAGGTATCATTTCTACTAAATCAGCTTGCAACAGGTCATTTAAACCTTTAAGTATCACACAACGCCGCGGAAAATTTCTTCTTGCTAGCTTGTGCAATTCTTCAACATCAGCTTTACTCATTTTATCACTTTGGATTGTACTACGAGCTCTACATGGAACATGGTCACAGTTGCAAACTGTATAAACTCTGGTATAGTCACTTTAATTACGGCATTCCTAGTTATGTGGCGCAAACTTTTTATCATTTATGTTAAGCCCGAGACCTGGATGACTCCACTTGCAATGCACTACGGTGCCCTCGTTGTAGGGAAAGGTATAGGTGTCAACTATACCAGTAGAAATACTAATGATCCTTTTAATGGCGATTTCAGAGAAAGAAATGAAATTTTCATAATGAAGATCACCAGAATGCTGAACAATATGTTTACCAAATTTATCTATTGTCATTTGATGATGAAGGTGTCCGCCAAATTTATCTATCGATCAGTGCTGCATATGTAGCAGTATCTATAGTGATGGTCGTTGTAACAATGAAATGAAATGAATATAGTAATAGGTTTTTTAACAAGAGATCGTACTTTATTACTTTCTCTTTACGTAATTCGTCAATTATATATATTATTTCGTTGTGATTGCTAGTATTTCCTGCCGACATTGATCCCAATAACTCCCGCAACCAATCCACTCATTTATTCGGATTATTCCAAGGTACAAATTCAATCGCTTTGTTATTATATCGTAATAGTTGCATTCCACCCCCTCTGTTGGAGACAGAAGTTGTGCGAGATCTTGTGGCAGGAGGTGCAATAGCTGATGTAGCGGGTCGTTTTCTAGGTTGAAGTAATGGTTTAACGATCTCAATGTATTTCTTACTATTAGTGCCTTGGATTTGGCCATCTGGGTTATAATTACGTCGAGCAGCATTTGTGCGGCGCAAAATGTCATTATATTGCTGCAGATCACTCTTTTTGTATTCCGTATGAGCTTTTTTAAATAATAGCTCATATAATCCCGGAATTCCATCATAACCTAATGATGATCCATCAGGAAGAGCGATACGAAAATTCTCTCCAACAAAGTCTAGTTCAGCATCACCAATAAAAAATTTCTCTTTTTGGGGAAGAAAGTGTACACCGTAAGTTAAATCATACTCGTCTTCGGGATCTCTAAATATACCTTCCACATAATATTTCGCTAATCCTTCATATTGACTAAGGTACTCTTCAAAGGCCGGTTGAGATCCAGCAGCTAACAGTTCTAATTTCAATTGTTGTAAAGTAGGAATCTTCCTCTCGTCATCATGTGTGGTATCAGCAATCACAGTTTCTTCTAAAACTGTGGAATGGCGTCAGGAACAAGAATACGTGGTGCCTTCCGAGTTCCAGATGGTTTAGGCGTATGATGTAAAAAAACATCCTTTTAATGTGTAACAGGCTCAGTTTTTCCGAATTCTGATGTAAATGGTTCAGCGTTGACGAGAGAACCATCTTGTTTAGTAATCAATTGTTTCAGTGGTTGTGTTATAGGTTCAAAGTGTGACTCCGTTGCACGCTCTGTAAGTGCAGCATCTTCCTTTAAACTAGCATATATTTGTTGCACACTCTGGCGAGCGCGCAAAATGTCTTGTACTAAGCGCTCCTCCATTACTACTGCATGTTTACATAACAAGTGTAGTATTTATAATGCAATGTAACAGTCAAATCCCTTACGGAAACGACCTGCATTAACATCACTCTCTTTATCAATCACAAGAAATCCAAATTTGTCACGCCAGCAACAGAAACACAAGTCCTTAAATCTATCAAATGGCATATCTACATTAACATGCTTAGGATTGGTGTTATCTGGTTGAAACAGAAATAGTAGATTCGCATTATCACGTATAAGCTGTTTTGGAATAGAAGAATACGTTTGGTACAGATGGAAACAATGATTGTTTTGGTGTCTGCCAAAACAGAAATGATCCCTTATTTCAATCTATTTATGGCATGCTACATCATCAAAAATCATGATTGAATTTTTACGTGAATCACGGGGATATAACGTCATTGTTATCACTGTATTCGAAATACCCGATATTTTTTAAAGGTGCAAGTAAATTTCGTAGGTACTGGTTATTTGGGTTGATATAAAGATTTGCAGTATACGTAAACATTTTCAGAACGTAAACCATCTGGATGTTCTAATAAGGTAATCATAACATTTGGTTTTCCGCAACCTGATGGACCGACGATTATACCTCGTTTACAACCCCCTTTTAGTAGACCACTATGTTTTGAGTAGTGATTATTGTTAAAAGTGATGTCATAATTTTTTATAGGTAATTCAGTATCTTGTGGAATGAAACGGATGTCACCCATTGTAGTACTGAACTATAACTTGTGGTGGTAATATATGTGTGTTATACGCATTAAATAGTTTAGTAGTGAATTGTGAGTCAGTGTGGTATGAAGTATAGTTCTCAGCGTAATAGCTATAAAAAAGGTTCTGGATTAATTAATACCTTAATAAATGAATTACCCGTGGAGTTGCATATACCTAGGTACGATAACGATTAGCTCGCGGTGAAAGAGGTATTAACGAATTGGACGAAGCGTGTAAAGAACACGATACTCCCAGTCAAACGATCTAAGGCATCGCCACATAGCTGATAAGGCTTTGAAACAAAAAGCTTGGAATAGATTTCGTTCCTCAAACACTACCTTTGGAGAAAGAGCAGCTGCATTAACCATAGCCGGTATAATGAAAGGAAAAAGAACAATGGGAATGGGAAGCAAATCATCACGTAGGAAGCGTTCTCACAGAAACAGACCAATTTCATTCAACAAAGCTGTCCTATTGCGACGTCGTGTTTGTGGTAAACTTCGCTCACCGTAAAACAACAACAAGCCTTGAACGTTTTCAACATAAAAAAATCTTGACGCCCAAGAGAAGAATATTACCAATACCGAAACGTGGGGGGTTCATACCTCTTATTCCCCTATTTGCAGCATTAGGAGCTATAGGTTTTTTGGGTGGAGGTGCAGCCGCAGTTGCAAAAGCGGTTACTGACGCAAAAACCGCGTCAAAAATGTTAGAAGGAACCAAACGACACAATCAAGCAATGAAAGTAGCTACCTTAGGAAAAGGCTTATATATAAAACCATATAAGCGAGGTTTAGGCCTCTACAACCGTATTAAAAAACTTCCACTGAAGCTACCACGTCACGCCTTAAGCAACGTTGAGCTATCAAAATTTGTCGAGAAATTGAAAATTCCCTACTTTAGAGAGATATACAAGCGAGATACATTACCTACACGAATCCATACGAATGAATGTGGTATCGTAATTCTAGATGATCAAAATAACAGGGGAACACACTGGACGGCTTACATCAAGCGTAATGGGTATATTACATATTTTGATAGCATAGGACATATTAAACCACCATTAGAATTAATTCACTATTTTAAAAGTGATGGTAGTAGAAACACGATTGACTATAACTATACCAAGGTTCAACACTTTAATACATACAATTGCGGTCATTTAGTCTTACGATTCTTATATGACGGTTCGTTTTGATTCTCAGTAGTCGTTGCTTGATCGTACTGTCGTACACATTTACATTTACCGATACAAGCAGTATTTTGCAAGCCAACATTAACCCATCGATTTATCTTGATGATGAGTTGGAATATGTAATGGGGTTGACTAGTTTTGAATCTTTCAATACTATACAAAACGTTACTTCCAAGAATAATCAACTGATATTTGGAGGAACTAAAATTACAATACCACCAGGATCATATGAAATCGCGGATTTGAATGAACATATAAATGATATAGTGAAGGGTTCGAACAAATTTTTTAATTTACGGGCGAATAACACTATGAAAGCAACAGTGTTGGGTATGATCCATTTATTTAGGATCTAGATACAGATCCAAACACATTTTTAAAAACTGATCTAGATAAAGATCCAAGATCCGTACGTAAAAATGGATCTAGATAAAGATCAAAGATCCTTTAAGTGGGATCTAGATCTTTTATGAAGATCCGACATTCCCAAAATTGTTTCGAGATTTTTCTAATTATTAATATTATCTTTAATTGCTAGTATTGCTACTGATGAGTAGTACTCCCATTCCATGATCATTTTCATGTAATACAAATATTAGTCCGTAATGTTAAATTATTAAGAAAAATAATATATAAATATACTTTTATAGGTTTTATTGAAAACTTACATTAATTATTTAACGCACTACAAATACAAATTACAAAATTAGTATTAGGTACACATTTACACTTGCAAGTTGCAATGTTAATTGTTAATTTAACTAAAACTACATAGTTATACAAGTATAAGGATAAGGACATGTATCTAAATGATTATAAGTATACATTACATAATTACATTTTATCTTATTTTGTTTTAAAATTAATAGCATCTCAAATATATCATCACCTAATCTATTCCTACGAGGAGTTAAAATTAGTCCACCCATACTAAATATCCTTTCAACGGGGGCAGATGAAGGAAGTATAGAATTATATTTTAAAAAGATTTCTTTTCTAGCAGGGTACATATTTAATTGCTCATAGTTAGTGCTTGTGTCTTTAAAATAATTTGTGCATTCTGAATCAAATGTTGTTTGCGATTGAGTATTTATTTTTAAAAAATCAAAGAATTCGCTTAAGATTGGCGGAACTTCCATTAATTCAGCTTCGTCACTCATTGTTGATCTAACTAACAATTAACAAATGTGCTTTACTTAAAGTCGTATTCTTAGGAACTGAAGACAAGATTGTTGTTTTCTATACCTCCTTTTGTTCGATTAAATTAGCAACAGGAATTCCAGTTCCATTAACTTAAGTACCTACTTTAATGGATGGATGGCCCCATTGTCATTACTCATTATGTCATTAGATTAGCACTTAGCAGTCATTACCTGCCTTTGTAGCTTTGGGAAACAAAAACAACCGACGGAAATATTAACAAAGAAAATGAATAGTTCTATTATTGGTTATTTCGGAATTTAACATGCCTCAGGCAGTAGGTAATTGTGTAAATGTGTATGTATCTCTGTGGGGTACGGATGTAACGGTCGTAACGGAGCATAATGTATTTTTTAAATATAAAGCTTTGTTGCCTCAAGCCAGTTAAAAATTTCACAAAATACTCTTAAAATACATTTTAAAATCTTCTAATGGATCTTTGGATTCAAGTACTAAAGATCTGTTAAAATGTGATCTAGATCCAGATACTAGATCCTAGCAGAGCAAAGTATCTAGATCCAGATCATAGATCCGTTTAGTGGATCTAGATCCTGGATCTAGATCACTTTGATCTAGATCCTACCCAACACTGGAAAGCAACACATGATATTAACTTCAATGTAGAAAATTCTATAGGACCTATGCTGCGATTTAACAAAAAAGTTTACAAAGGTCATGAATTGCATACCTCTGAAAATCTTATTATATAACAAGTGAAAGTGTTAAAAAAATATTATTCATCAATTTTTTCCCAGTGTACCAGCGGGATACAAAATAATTGAATCCCCTCTACATATCGTCTATTTACCTATAAATACATCCACCATTTCAACCATAACACTTAAAATAGTAGATCAAGACGGAGACCTCGTCAGTTTTAACGGTGAAGTCATAACGGTAGGATTATATTTGAAGAAAAGATGGTGACGCGGTATAACACATGTGGGTGTAACCACAACAAGGTGAACTATAAAAGATCGAAGAGTGGAAATGCGAGAGTCAGTAAGCGGTCATCCCTCAAAGCGTTGACATCGCAGAATAAAGTATACTTGCAAAGTCTTGGTTTCATAGTAATACAATGAGTATATTAAACGTAAACGAAAAAGTTGTTGTTGATAATGCTATAGTAAATTCCGAACTCCACACCCACCAACCATATACTCTGAGATTTGGAAACAATGATGAAATCAGAATACCCATTCAGGAAGACATGTGCACTTTACTATCAGAAAGTTATGTCTACGTAGAGGGAAGACTGCTGAGGGAGGATGGTGCCGTCTCTAACACCGCGCGGTTTGTTAA
The DNA here is from genome assembly GCA_036346205.1 of Vesta saturnalis. Classification (NCBI taxonomy): domain Eukaryota; kingdom Metazoa; phylum Arthropoda; class Insecta; order Coleoptera; family Lampyridae; genus Vesta; species Vesta saturnalis. The sequence goes on along the minus strand of JARFJB010002143.1, from coordinate 2,888,264 downwards.
TAATGGCATTGCATTTTTATTCAGTGAAATTAGATACGAAATGAATGGAATAGTGGTAGATTCCGTGACGAAGGTTGGATTAACGTCTACAATGAATCATCATTGACACCTAACGACCTCGCTCGTCATGAAAATTCAGGTTTGTTTCCTACCTCAAATAGCACACTAACAAATTCGTGAGGGTATTTTAATGTTTGTGTCCCTTTGCGAATGCTGCTTGGCTTTGCGGAAGACTTTAATTCGCAGTAACATTGATACCGATGCAGTAACTTCAACTATTGCAGATGAAGCACTAAAGGTTAACGTTGCTAAAATATATTGGAAAGTTCCGCACATCATTCCAGCATTAGCGGAGGAATTGGCGTTAACTAAGTACATTGATAAAAATGTAAATACTCCAGTAGCATTTAGAAGTTAGGAAACATATATCCAGCAGTTCCAACAACAGATAAACGTACATCGGCAATCAAAACATCGACTAGTATAGAAACACCTAGATACATTATTATCGAATTTCAAACGAGACGCGAAAATAAAGTTTCTCAAGATATGAGCAGATTCGATAAATGTGCACTAAAGAATATTAGGGTATTCCTTAACACGGATCGTGTAGAATTCGAAACAGCAGTCAACATACCCGCGAATACGACAGCGTACTTTGTTATACTCCATGTTCGCTTAGTTACGTATAACGCGTTAACCAAAGCAGTAAGACAGCTGTAATACGATGCCCGTCATAGTCATAGCAGGCGTAGGTCACCATCGAGCGGATGATCGACTTGTAGATCAGCATCTTGTTGTCGGTGGTTAGGTGTTCCGTCCCATGAGTGGATACATCTACTTGATGATGCCGTAGGCCTTGACTCTTCTGTATGCGACGTGCTGGTTCCATCTGAGCTTTCTGTTCATGAGGAGTCCCAGGTACTTCACGGAATCCCCCCATGGGCTGTCCTGGTTGAACATGGAGATGTTCCTCGTGGGTCTAATGTGTCTTCGGGTGAACAGTTGCTGTGTGACTGGGAGAGGACTGCGGTGTCGTCCGCGTTGGTGGGTAGGGTGGTTCCGTCGGTCTTCGGCAAACCTGTAACATAAAGATTGAAAAGCGTAGGGGCGAGTATCGAACCTTGCGGTGGTTCTCCTGGGAAGTGACCTGCAGTGGGGTAGTTTCGTCCTGAAGCATCGACTGGTTAGGTACGACTCGGAGCGCTTATTGTGTGGTCGAGTGTCGAGGACGGAAGGCGAACTGCTCGTCGGGAAGGATCTTGAGATCTTCTCCAGTAGTTTTCCCATCGTTGGTAGTAGGCTGATCGGCCGGTAGTTTTGAGGGTGGCTGAGTTTCTTTCCGGGTTTCGGGATCATCACTTGAATAATCAGATACAGAATTGTTTTAATTTTTCTAGCTTTAATACTTGTACCTGAGCTTTAAGGGTTATTTTCTTCTATATTATGTAGAATAATTGCAATTTTGTGGAAAGTATCATTGTATTTGTCGACTACAGGTACAAGAGGAGTAACAATCGTTCGAAGATCTTGGACACTACATGGGAAATCTAATAAGGTTTTCTTATCATAGAATGCAACTGATTCAGGTGTAAGTTTTAATTTAGGATCAGTATTAGAACAGCAATAAAATTTATAATAATTAACTAATTCTAGATACACAATTAATGTGATAAAAAGGGGACATTGTGTGTAAAGTTTTGCTCTTCACACCATCCTAAATCTATTCCTCTATGCTCAAGGGACTGTATGTCAGAAGTTAAAGGTGGGTTATTTATAAATCACTCTTATTTGAGTGCAGTCAACAATGTCGAGAATTATATTCTCTATACAGTCGAATGTGGACCTTATATAGCAGAGAGTGTTGTCGGGAAAGTACTGTTTGGTGTTTTGTTCGAGCAGCTGCTTTAGTAGGGGAGAGGGGGGCACAATTGGACTGTTCGGATTTACCGCCTTACCTAATTCGCTCTGCGTTTCCGCCACTACGAAACAATGTTCCAGGGGCCATCTTTCAGTTTACAGATATTTACAGTGATAGCTGGTTCTGTTCAAATTTGGCGATTTTTTTTCCATTTGGAGTTTTGTAAGTTTTGAGTTGGTTAATAAATAGCTGTCATTTTCATTGATGTCGTTTTATCGCGTATATGTCATATGTACGCGAAAGTACCAGGTTTCAACGAACTCTTCTGTTATTTGACATAATGATCACGTTACCTCATTGAATGTGTTGTTGGCTTGTTTACAAAAATATACTTGGGGGCAGAATTGGACAAGTTTGGTAGGACAGATTTGGACTGTCCAAACCTGCCCCACCATATACGTTATTATATTTCTCAAAATTATAGAGCGTTGTAGTGATATTATGATATTAATTATTTTAGAAAATGGTGCGAAAATATAAAAAGAAAACCAGTAGAGATGAAATTAATGAAGATGCAATTTGGCAAGCAATTAATGATGTTATCAAAAATAAACAGAGCATACGGGTTGCGGCAGCTACTTTCAATACCTCAAAATCTTTGCTCTTTTGGAGAATAAAAAGACTGAAGAGAACATATGTTGTTAATGACTACTCTGGACAAGAAAACGCTGAATATGTCTTTAATCATAATAAATACAAATCTAAATACGCATCAAGATAAGTTTTTTCAACTTCAGAAGAGAAGGAATTAGATTAATGAGATGTTCTGAACCAGAACTAGAAGAAAATTTGCTTTTCGGTTCACTAATGCCAAAGGGAAATAGTTCCCAGACAATTGGTCCGTTAACGAATTGGCAGGACAGGAGTGGACGAAAACATACACGAAGCGTCATCCTAGACTTTTACGTTTTACTGTCCTTTCCCCCACACTGCACACATCGCATGCAGCCTTTAGATGTGGGATTGTATGATCCCTTTAAAAGTCGATGTAAAGTGTCGTTCAACAATTTCATGGCTACCAACAATGGAATTACTATTAAAATATATAAAACACCTTAACTGGTAGCTGAACCATATTTGCTTACATTCACTACAAAAGATATAATCAGTGCTTTTGAAAAAACCGAGATGTGGCCAATCAATCGCCTGAAATGCGATAATGCAGATATGTCATTATCAGTTTCATCACTACATGTTAAAGCTTAATCCGACGTGTATACGATTATATCCAGCATAATCGACAGTTTATAAATCTGCAAAAGTTCAAATAACGGATGTGAGACCCCTGTCTAACCTTGGGCCAGCAATAACTCGCAAACTAAATAAAAGATCAAAATCAACTGTTTACACCAGCACTCCTGAAAAGAAGCGATTGAAAGTGGATAAGACAGTTGCGAATTCTAAGAAAATAAAACAAAAAAGAAAACCGACAAAAAAATCGAAAAATTCGCCAACATCCACAACAGAGTCTGATGATGAGTTAGTCAATGCAAAACCTACATTTGAATTATCAACATCAGACGACGAAAATGTGGATTTAGGAATTGAATCAGATCAAGACACAAATCATTTGTGTCTTTTGGATGATGAGAAGATATCTGAAAACGATTACTTGGGTTCTCAGTAAGAATAGGTATCCAAGAACTACCTATTCTCCTTTTTTCAGATATTACGTTGGTCTAGTTATTTCTGAGGATGGACCCAACGCATTCCTCATAAAATTCATGAGAAACAAACGTAATATTGTTTTACCTCCAGTCGAGGATGTATCAAGCTTGGGTCATCCACAAGAGTTCCATTGTCAAATTTGACATGAACTTCCATGTTGAATAAAATTCAATATTGTTTGGTATATAATTGATTAAGCCTTACATACATTAAACGAAAATTTTAATAAAATATTCTGTTAAAAGTTTTTTGAAGAAATTCCGTTTTAAGCTTGCCCTTAAATATATATGATTGTATAAAATGTACTAATAAAGTTTCTTATATGCAATACGTAGCCTAATTTCAAAATTATAGTATTACAGAGTTCTGTCCAACACAGCCCCAGATGATGTCCAAATGTACCCAGGGTAGGGGCACATTTGTACAAAATGAAAAAAGTCTAAGAATGCTTATAAAATGTTTAATTACTTCACAATAATGCTGAACAGCCTCTGTTAGGTGGGCATCCAGCCATGATCTGAGCCATTCACGCCTACATCAGATGCTCGCTCTTTTTTGGCGAAAACAAGCCATATTGAGTTTTGCTAGCATTAAATTAGATTATTACTTCCCGATTCAAGGATATACTGGATGTCTCTGTTGATTCAAAATGCGATTATCTTTAATATTGAGATATAACGTGTATTAGTATCATAAGTAGACCGAGACAAACTGCATGAGAAGTTTTGTCATCTACCAAGGAATGGATCAGGTTAGGTGTTGAAGAAAAGGGATCATTTATGTATAGGAGAAAAAATGTAGGACCTACCACTGTTTCCTGTGGGATGACCACGTTAATGCTAACTTCTTTTGAAAAGAAGTCAACTATGATACGTACCTATTCGTCTTTTTTCAAGAAAACGGAAAATTGATGAGCGTATCAGTTAATCTAAACGAGGTATTTGGCAAGTAAGCACTTCTACCAAACTTGGTCCAATGCGTTGAAATATCTGAAGTGATTACAACTGTTTCACCCGATCTTTCTGATGTATTGTTCCAAAGTTGAGTTATATATGAAAGGAGGCCACCTGTTGAACGACTGCCTAAAGCCATATTAATGGTCACTAAGGAGTTTGTTAGATTGAAGGAAAAAAGTAGTTGATCATTGATGACTTTTTTTATAACTTAGACAAAATGGAGGTAATCGCAATTGGTCGGTATTTTTTGGGAATATGTTGAGCATTACCTTCATCATGAAGGTAATCCCCTAGAAGACAGAGATCAAACCGATGATCGATCCTAGGAGTTATTGGAAATGAATTGGTTGCCTTACGTATCGAGAGGATTAATTAGTGGCATATCTGTTCCAGGATCATTAAAACACGAGTTTGATGCAAATAAATCCACAAAAGGATCGTATTTATCCAGGGGCAGACTCGCTACTACATAGCACAGGGTATTGTCACAATAATAATTAACGTCACAAATGCTGTTAAAAATATAATATTCAGGGTAATACAAGGAATTAAATATGCATACTATTAATTCTTGACAATACTTAAAATATTACTAAATAAAAAAACACAATTCCAATAAATAAAACTAAGCTTTTCTAGGGCAATAGCCTTTTTATTTGGAAGGTTGACAGCCATTAGGATGAAATGTCTGTCATCTAAGAACCAACATTTAGGCTACCGAAATGACATGTACCTAGTTAATTGCATTTTTGTTGTTCCAACAACTGTGTAGCTTTAAGATAACACTTTTTTATTGGATTTTGATTTGGTATAAGTCAAAGATATTACATCAGCACAAGCCTTACTGAACGAGGGTTAGGAACGAGAATGACCAACGTAAACTGTCTAATAGGCTACTTTACTTTTATTAAATTTTACCATGGTCTTAGTTGAGAAATTGATTGATCGTGAGAAATTGTCCTGTTTAAAAAAAAAAGTATGCTCAATCACGTCTAATTGAAGTTTTAAAGAGGCAAGAAAGATACTTCTGCAAATATGACATTCGAGACTTGTCCCATCACTTACAACGTTCTTTGCTGCATGTTTTTTTTCAAACGTCTTCGGACATTTAATACAAGAATTATATTTTCTATTGTTTTCAGTTTTAAGCGTAGGAGGTGTAGGGCTATTCGAGCTGCTATGGTTCCTACATTTGTTCATATATTCCTTCAAATCGTAATTTGTAAATTTTCCTAACTTTTTTCGTACTTTTGAATAGTAACATCCGTACGTGAGCCAAACATTCTGCTTCACATATTGTATAAAGATTCTTTGTGGATTAAGTGTTGCAAGTGGAAGTTAGCAGGAAATTTAATTTCAAGGTTGGTTATCAATGTTTGACAGGAAGTAATAGAGTAATACAGGAAGTAATTTGGAATTGTGTGGAATTTTGCGAATTTGGCTTATTTAGGACTGCACTATGTTTTAGTTGATGAGAGTATAACGTTTATTCCTCCGTCAAAGCTGCTTTGTACTGAGTAGGTACATGTAGTATCCGACACAATATTACAATACGAAAGTTTATGTTCAGCTTATGTAATAGCGGAAGTTTATATTTCATCACAAATATTACACTTGTGTTTACCCTTAATGCTGTTTATTTGGTTTTACGTGGTTTTCCAAATCTGAACGTGATTTGCAGTGTTTGTTGCATTAAGCGCATGAAGACTTCCGGGATTTACCTTTGTTTTGACACAAAGAAGTTTTTTATGAGCGGCTACTTCGGTATCATTATTAAAATCCGCAGAATTCTATGCAAGGTGTACAATATTTTGTATAAACATTAGATTTTTTTTTAATAGGGGACCAGCTTCCCCCTACCACTTTTTTGTGACGTCATAGGCCACGCCCTCAAGGGGTTAGGGATGGACGGGGCTAAGTAGTGGGGGAAGTCATGTGACCGTCGGCTATCTTGGCAGCTATCTTGTCCGTCATCTTGTCAGCCATATTGTCGACTAGTGTCCTTTTGGCATCGTTCTTCAGAACTTGTTCGTGGGCCTTCGGCCCCTTGTTGTGATCCTTGGCGGGAAATTTGAATTTGTATTCTAATAAGGGGGCCTAATGCTAACTTATAAGACAGGTATAGGGCTTCGCAACTTGCTCTCGGGGCTTCTCCCCCTTGTCGTGATCGGAACTAGTTCATGAACCTTCACCTCATTGTCGTTAACCTTAGAGGGAAATTTGAATTTGTATTCTATTAAAGGGGCCCAATCCTAACTTATAAGACAGGTATAGGGCTTCGCAACTTGCTCTCGGGGCTTCGCCTCCTGGTCGAAATCGGAACTTGTTCGTGGGCCTGAGACCATTGCCGTGATCCCCTTGGCGGGAAATTTGAATGTATATTCTAGTAAGGGGCCTTAATGCTAACTTGTAAGACAGGTGTAGGGTTTCCCAACTTGATATCGGAGCTTCGCCCCCTTAACCAGGCCCATTTGGCGGAAATTTTGAATTTGTGTTTAATTCTCTGCATTCTGTAACGTTATGGCGGGGAATTTGAATTTGTTTTCTAATAAGGGGCCCTAATTCTAACTTGTAAGGCAGGTATAAGTCTTCGGAACTTGCTTTCGGGTCTTGGCCCCCTTGTCGTGACCCCCTTGCCCCAGAATTTGATTCTGTTTGTGGCGCCATCTACTTGTGTATAGACTAATGAATGTTTTCTGTAATAGAAATGGCTCCACCTAGCGGTATATTGTAAAACTATATACAGATCACTGTAATGGGTATGGGGGAAATTTGAAATAAGAGGCCCTAGTTCTAACTTGTGAGGTAGGTATAAGACGTCTACACCAGTTTTCGCGGCTTAATCCACTGTTACGCACCACTTATTATCGTTTTAATTATGAGTCATAATTAAACTTATAAATAAATAAGAGAAATTATTTTAATCATTTATTATAAGTAATACTACGTTCAGCTTTAAAACTCATGAATCTGTCCTGTAATACGGTCTGGCGTTATTGGAAATGGAAAAATGATAATTAAAGTATTTGACATACAAGATCTGCCTTAGCGGAAACACCGGTCAAAAAGGGCTTTAGGTTTATAAGCAAGCCTGAACATCCTGTCATTATTAATCTGTTTTTAATTATGAGTGTTAATTAAATTTTGACCGCCATTTTGGTTTGGCGGAAAATTTGAAATCGCCTCTTGTCAAAAGACAGAAGTTAATCGAATCAATCGATCGGCCAATAAAATCACCCGAAACATATCAAACCAAATCAATTATCCTCGATCAAATCAACAAATCAATTAAGCAAATCAATATCAAACAAATCACTCTCGATCAAATCAATCAATCAAAGCAATTAACCAAATCATTCAAATCACTCAACCTCAATCAAATCAAATAAGAAGCTGAGCTAACAGTTCTTCCTAACCTTCATGTAACGATTCTCTCACTGTATATACTTAGCTCCTATGGGCGACCCCTTACTTTGTAGATAAGGCTAACCGACACTCTCAGCTGGAACTCTCCCTAAGCATGAGGGCACCGGCGTGGGAAAACAGTTGATCATCCGCAAATCAATCTCAATCAATCAAATCATAACTCACAGCCTGCAAAAGTCAGCGTACAATTCAAAAATGCTGGTTTGGATTAACTTACAGCTTGCTAAAACCTACCATAATTAAAAAATACACGAGATAGTCTTCGACATTACTGTCAATATACGAGCATCAAACTAGCTTGTAACACTATTGCTGTGTTTTGCATACAGTGATAAAAATACGTTTTACAGTTAAATTAGTTAAAAATGACTATACAATAACAAATATATAACCAAACTCGAAATCAGGCCACTGTACTATTTTACACACAAGGAATGTCTTGTCGGAAATATCTCTGACAAAAGGGCCCTAGATTTATAAAAAAGGTTGAGCGCACTTTCGTTTTTGAAAATGGATAAATGCCTGGGGACAAATAAACAAGCAGACTTTCACTTCCAATTTCGATAATACACATGTGATTTGAAGCTAACACCGATTTCATTTCGGAAGACAACTATAGGACTCTGCGTTATCATAACACCTTGCTAAATATAAAATTCTCTATTTAATTTTAACGTGTAAATGAGAATAGACAGATTGGGCCCTAGATTTATAAAATTGTAAATGAAAGTCTGTTTGTTTATTTATCCCCGGGGTATTTGACCGTTTTCAAAACGAAATAGTGCGCTCAAACTTAGGGCCCAATCTGTCTATTCTCATTTACACGTTAAAATTAAATAGAGAATTTTATATTTAGCAAGTTGTTACGATAACAGTCCTATAGTTGTCTTACGAAATGAAATCGGTGTTAGCTTCGAATCACATGTGTATTATCAAAATTGGAAGTGAAAGTCTGTTTGTTTATTGGTCCCCAGGCATTTGTCCGTTTTCCAAACGAAAGAGTGCATTTAAGCTTGTTTATAAATCTAGGGCCCTTTTGCCAGAGGTATTTACGAATTTGAGCGATATTATTATTATTATGGCTGTCTAATGATAATGATAAACGTTGGGTAAAATTAAACACAGAGTCCTATAGTTGCCTTACGAAATGAAATCGCTGTTAGTATCAAATCATATGTGTATTATCAAAATTGGAAATGAAGGTCAACTTGTTTATGTGTCCCCAGGCAATTGTATATCTTCAAAAACCATGTTTATACATCTAGGGCCCTTTTGAAAGAGGTATTTCAGACAAGACATTCCTTGTATGTAAAATAATATAGTGGCCTGATTTCGAGTTTGGTTATATACTTAGCTAATTTGATGCTCGTATATTGACAATAATGTCGAAGACTATCTCATGTATTTTTGAATTATGGTTGGTTTTAGCAAGCTAAGCCAGTATTTTGACAATGGGCGATTTCAGATTTCCCGCCAAAACAAAATTTAATTAAGACTCATAATTAAAAATAGATTAATAACGACTTAGGACGTTCAGGCTTGCTTATAAATCTGGTGTTTCCGCTAAAGCAGATCTTGTCTGTAAAATATTTTAATTATCATTTTTCCATTTCCAATAACGCCAGACCATATTACAGAAAACGTTTATGAGTTTTAAATCTCAAAATAGTATTACTTATAATAAATGATCAAAATCCTGTATCTTTTTTATTTATAAATTTAATTATGACTTATAATTAAAACGCGTAACAGTGGATTAAGTCCCGAAAGCTGGTATAGACGTCTTATACCTACCTCATAAGTTAACTGGGGCCTCTTATTTCAAATTTCCCCCATAACTGTTACAGTGATCTGTATAAAGTTTTAGAATACATCGCTAGGTGGAGCCACTTCTATTGCAGAAAACATTCATTAATCTATACACAAGTAGATGGCGCCACAAACAAAATAAAATTTTTGGGCAAGGGGGCCACGACAAAGGGGGTAATACCCGAAAGCAAGTTCCGAAGACTTATACCTGTCTTACAAGTTAAGAATTATGGTCCCTTATTAGAATACAAATTCAAATTCCGGATCAGGCCCACGATCACTACAAGGGGGCGAAGCCCCGAGAGCAAGAGCCCTATATCTGTCTTATAAGTTAGCATTAGGCCCCCTTATTAGATTACAAATTCAAATTTCCCGTCAAGGGTCACGACAAGGGGGCGAAGGTCCACGAACAAGTTCCGAAGACCTATGGCAAAAGGGAATAGCGACTAAGAGGAACTGGTATATATATATATATATATATATATATATATATATATATATATATATATATATATATATATATATATATATATATATATATATATTTAGTTTATATTAGATAAAAAAAAAAACTTCTCCAACATAAGTAAAAAAAAAGTTACATTGACTAGGAGTTGAACCCGCACCCAAGGCGATGTAGGCGCCCATTCTACCGCTAGTCCAAACGTGCTCTACCAGTTTGACGTTGAAAATGCTATTTGAGTATTGAAGGCGACCAAAAGCGTTTGTTTAGGTGCATGCGTAGATCCTCGCCTTAGTCGCCACTCAAAAGGGCCCTAATAGACAAGATGGCCGACAAGATAGACACCGGTCACGTGACTTCCCCCACCACTTAGCTCCTCCCATCTCCAACCCTTCTGGGCCTATGACTTCACAAAAAAGTGGTGGTGGGAAGCTGATCCCGTTCTACTAACATTACGTGCATTTATATAAAGTTAAGACCTTAAATGCATGGCTTTTATAATGTTAAAATTTGGTTAATTTACATTTATAAAAATTCAAGTTGGGTGGTTTGCATTGAGTGAAATTTGAATATATTCCCAAATACAAAGTTATATTTTAACTTGTGCATTTTTATGATTTTTCAATTGTTTACCAAGATGGGATATAAGAAAGAAATAAGACCATACTTTGGACATTTCATTTAAACGAGTACATGAATAAATTCTTCATGGCCTTTTCCTTTTTTTTCCCTCTTTACCCTATACACTTTTTACTAACGTAACATGGATACATGCATAAGATAGTCATGTGCTGCCCACATTAGATTTTTAAAGCTATAAGTTAAGTTTACTGTTTTATTTTGTTTGATATTTACCACTTCGGGATAGAGTAAGAAATATGTATTATTTTTTGTGTTAATGTATCAAATTATTAACCTTAAAAGTGTATTTGTATTACATAATTAGGTACACCCCGAGTTTAGAAACAGGTCATTACATTTCTGGTTCATTTTACATCAGACGGTTTTTGCTAGACGATCTGACCAATTTGATTATGTCTTTTTCGAGGGAGATTCAAATGTAGTAACCATATTTAAAAGTTCCCTCTTCGATTTCAAATTGTGTAACTGTAACGTGAAGTTAGTTAAAACCGAGGATTTAAAAAGAAATTAGGAACTACAACAATATCATTGTTCATTTATGTTGAAGCCTTCGTTTCTCTTCCACTTAAGTCACATATCACTGCAACATCCGCGGTATCAGGTCTAATCTTAATGCTATTCACCAACATCTTGAACAATTACAACCTGATATTCTGTTTCTATCAGAAACACAAGTCTCCTCTGAAAGCTCCGAGTCACCCGACTTGCAATTTCCTCAATACCACATTCACTCTAACTTTCGATATCAAGGAGGCGTATGTGCCTACATCAAGGACAGAATTGCTTGCAAGAGGGTTTCTTCCTTAGAAAATAAAAATTTTGACATGATTTGGTTTAAACATTCTGGTCCTAATTTTGTGAAATTCTACTGTTGCATTTATAGGTCTCCTAATGATAGTAACTTTCAAGACTTCTTCGATTACCTTAGTATGAAAGTTGACTATCTCCTGTCTCAGTTTCCATCTTGCGATATCTCAATTGTAGGCGATTTCAATGTTCATAACTCTAATTGGCTTCAGTTTTCATCTACTACAAATCCTGCTGGTCATAGTGCAGAAACATTTGCTATTTCATGTGATCTCACACAAATGATTTCTGAACCCACAAGAATCCCTGATAACCCTAACCATACTCCACATCTTCTAGATCTCTTTCTTACATCAAACCCTCTTGTTTATAAAACTTCCGTTCTTTCGCCTTTAGGTCTTTCCGACCATTGTCTAATAGAAATTATTTCTACTGTACCTAATTCCACTGTTGTTCGCAAAACCGATAGAACCTTGTGGTGTTTTAAGTCAGCTCGATGGAGTGATTTACGGGATTTCTTTGCAACCTTTCCATGGCGTGAATATTGTTTTAAGTCGTCCTCTTCTTCGGACATCGCTCTTTCAGTATCTGAAGTCATCCTCATGGGAATGGAGTTATACATTCCCAAAAACAGTACCGTATAGGTCATTCACGTTCCCAACCCTGGTTCAATAAGGCTTGTGCTGATGCAATATCTTTAAAAATAAATATTACATTAAATGGAAATCTAATAAATCGGTCGACAGTCATGTAGAGAATACGTTGGTGCTAGAAATATCTGCAAAAGTGTCATCACTAAAACTAAAAAGTTGTTCGAACAACGAAAATGCAATGAACTAGCTACATCTCCTTTAGGCAGTCGTAAATTTTGGTCTTTAGCTAAAGCCATTAGTAAAATTTGGAACATCTTCATTCCCCTCCTGACATCTATTGACGGATCGGTAGTTGCTGATTACGTAGACAAAGCCAATGTTTTTGTGGATTTTTTTGCATCAAACTCGTGTCTCAATGATTCTGGAAAAGATGTGCCCTAATCAACTCTTCTTCATACGCTATGAAACCAATTCATTTTCGGTACAAGCTCTTGGAATCGATCATCAGTAGGCTTGATCTCAATAAGGCGACTGGCCCAGACAGTATCCCAGCTATTGTCTTAAAGAAATGTTCCCCCGAACTAGTACCAGTCCTATCTAAGCTCTATACGATCTCTATGTCTTCTGGGGAATTCCCTTCATCATGGAAGTTAGCAAATGTTCAACCTATTCCCAAAAAGGCGATAAGACCGATCCCTCAAACCACCGACCAATTGCCATCACTTCCATTTTGTCTAAAATCATGGAAAAAGCCATCAATCAGCAACTGCTCACGTTCCTTGAAACTAACAAACTCCTTAGTGACCACCAATATGGGTTTAGGCAAAGTCGTTCAACAGGTGATCTTCTTTCATATGTGACCCAAGTTTGGAACAATACAGTAGAGCAGTCCGGTGAAACAGTTGTAGTCGCTTTAGATATCTCAAAGGCATTTGACCAAGTTTGGCATAAGTGTTTACTTGCCAAACTCACCTCGTTTGAGTTAAATGATACGCTCATCAACTGGGTTTCTAGTTTCCTTGATAAAAGACGAATACGTGTCGTAGTTGATGGCTTGTTTTCAAAAGAAGTTAGCATTAACGCGGGCGTACCACAGGGATCCGTTATAGCGCCTACACTTTTCTGCTGTACATATATGACCTTATTTCTTCAACAACTAACCCCATCCATTACTTTTTGACGATAGCACTCTTCACTGTAGTTCATCTCAGTCTACTCATAGTGATAATCCACCTTCTATGTCAAATCACGAAATTAAAGCTGAAATGGGAAATTCAATCAACAAAGACATTCAACGTGTTCTCGAATGGGGAAGCAATAATCTAGTTAAATTTAATGCTAACAAAACTCAGTGTTGCCTTGTGTCTCGCCAAAAAGATCGATCATTTCCTGTTGTAAGTATGAATGGCTCAGTTCTTAAGTTTTCAGACTCTATAACTCTGTTTGGTATAACTGTATCTTCAAATCTCTCATGGGTTGACCATCTTCTGTCAGCTACCAAAACAGCTGCTCGTAAAATAGGCTTTTGTACAGATCTAAGCAGTACTTTCTCTCGACAACTCCTTCTGCTGTATAAGGCCCAAATTCGGCCTCATCTGGAATATAATTCTCATCTTTGGGTTAGTGCTCCCCAATACGCTCTCGATATCGTTGATCGTATTCAAAAGAGAGCGATTAGGCTTATAAATGACCCGTCCTTAACTTCTCACATACAGTCCCTTGAGCATAGAAGGATAGTTTCAGTTCTTTCTTTGTATTATCGTTATTACAACGGCTATTGTGATGCTGAATTATATTCTTTGATACCATCTCGGGCTATCTTTGCTAGAAACACTCGGTTCGCTCATTCACATCATCAGTATGCAGTACAAATCTCCACTTGTACCAAACGAGCGCAATCCACATTTTTCTACACGGCTTCTAAACTCTGGAATGATCTCCCTAGCTCCTGCTTTCCTCTCACTTATGATATGAGAAAATTTAAGGTAGCTGTTCATAGGCATCTACCGGCAATTCATTATCCCTCTATCCATCCTCCTAAGTGTTCCTGAGTGCTTTAGCACGATAGGCCAAATTTAGCCTGTTCATGTCCACAATCATAAAAAAAAAGATGTTTTAAATTTAGTAAAATTACTATTTTTCACTAAATGGTATACAATATAAGTGGAACAAAAACGAAACATCCACGTATACGAACAAAGATATTTAAGCAAATATGGGAATATAGTTGCAAATGTATAAGGTACTAACACTTAGTCTTAGTCCAGGTTTCGTATGTTTTTACTATTAAATTAAGGTCCATCGCAGCATTGTAGTCAACAAAGGTAGTTATTTAAACTGAATAATAATAATAATATAGGCAGGCGTTTTATTGAAAATTAGTTGAACAAACTTTTACAATTGAATACATTTACAAACTGCATGTATTCACCTACAAATAATGAAAAAATTGAGACATATTTAACTAGAAATAATTTTAACCAATTTTTTTACTTCTTAAAATTTAGAGTGTGGAAATAAACAATAATTTTTTTTAAATAATAGGCATACAAATGTAACTGGCTTAACAAATTTTGCCTAAGTTATTAGGCAAATATATATAAATTTTAATGATGCAAAGTTTAAGCAATTATTTCTAAAATTAAGCAATAAACAGAATTGAAATGTACAAGAATAAATAACATCTAACACTTAGGGTTAACACCTTATATAGGTAAATCTAAAAGGTTTCCATACAGCGTCATATTAGTATTATAGACATAAAATAACCATTGAGAAGAATTATATTTCGAAAACTATTTTTGGAAGACGGTTTATCTTAAAATTGTTTTGCTATCTAAATATGGTAAAAAAATTTGTTTCGATAAACAGAAGATTTGAGTATTTTAGCAAAAAAAGCACGATGGTAATGGAAGCAGTTAGTTCTACCAACTGTGCTTCAAATGCTCTTAAGTAATCACCCTGTATATGCCTAAAATTGTTTCTTTATGGTTTCCTTTTTAAAATAAAAACTATTTTAGCATGTGAATCTAAACAGTGTACCTATAATTTCATATTTTTGCTTCTTAAAGATCAAGTGTCCACGATTTAGCAATGTTGTTTGCGTATTAATCTTAAAATACGATCAAGATGATTGCTAAAACAACCTTCCTCAATCAGAAAAGTAAGTTGATTAATTGCTGAGAAAACTTAATTTATACTTCAGGTAATGCTACATTGTACCAAGCTGATGTATACGTTTAAGTGGTAATAACATTTTGGGGAACAGTGATATGATTTTAATGAATCCTTTTTCGTGATTTTCTAAAATAATATACGTATTGATTATTTGGTTTATCAAGTAAATATGTTTCTTTGCAAAGATATAAAAACGTGTTTGTAAACAAATAATGAACGGCGATCTTTTTAAAAAATAAGAATCCCTTTTTACAGATCGCATAAATGAAATTTTCCAGAAATACTTATTAATGTTGATTGAAGTCCCTGCTCATTATCAGAAAATTTAAGAAAAGTTTATTATGCAATGTTAAGGACAATATGAATATTATTAGTGGTAAACTGGTTAACCGCGGCTTTCTTCTAATTTGAGAGTAAGGTGGCGATCTAGTGCAGATATATTAAGTGCTAGAGCTTTATAATCCGGGACAAACGTACATTTTAGACACATTGTATAAATTACATTTTACGTAATTTAGCATAAATCGATTGATGGATAGACGAGAGCACAATCCTCTGTACTACAATGGATGTTTCTCAATCTGTAATGTGTAGTAAATAGCGATATCGTTTGGTATATCGCAGTATTATAGCCTTTAGTTCCTTTAGAGAAACTGTGATATTTTCATGGGTACTCACCCATATAATAGATTTTCAATACAAAAATATATCTGGATTGAAGCTAAACTATTTAATACTTACTCCGCCAGTTATAGTTTTAAGTACTAATACTGCTAGAAATTGGTAACTGCTAATTTAGATTGTTGAACAATATTTTAAAATAAAAATGGACGCTGTATCACCGTTGCTGGAAGAATATTGTCAGTAGGGGGATGATGTTCAGAGCTGACAGTGTTGGATAACGAAATAAAATGAAGAATGGTGTGAATAAAGGTTACTTTGCCAAATCAACTAATAAGGTAAGAAAACTCAAGGTTACCGAAATTTACTTCTGAATGTTTATCAAGAATCTGAAGATTTTGTGTCTAGTAGCAGGTTGCGTAAAGCGCAGTTAAATGTAATCGATCTCAGTCCTGACAGGAAGTTTTTATTGAAGATCATTGTCAATACGTTAAATTATCCAATTTTACCTAACCCACGGTGCTGTTCTGTCACTAAAGGCATACAAACAAATTTGAAGTACAGAACTGACAATCTTAAAGCTAAAATTGAAAAGTGAACTTCAAATGTAAAAAAAATTAAACCTACTTCTGGACATTAAAAAAAAATAAAAAAAATGAGGTTTTTTGTAAAATAAGACCATTTAATTAACTTGACCAGATATTTATGTACCTCAACACTAGTAATAGTGGTATACATCAGCCTGTGTAACCTCTTTTATTTGTGAACTGGTTAACGTACCTGGCATGACCTGATTTTGCAATAAACTCGTTATCCTGTTAGTTAGTTAGGTACTATCATTGTATATAGTATATACTACTTATAGTATTTATAGGTAATGGTATTGTTTATTTGGACATTGTATCTATCACCAGATCTTTAAACCTTTTAAATAAATCGCGATCAAATTTAATTTTCACTATCTTCTCAATGAAAACTTCACATCACTAAAGAATAAAAGTAAGAATGTGACATGGACCCCTCTTACATTATTTTTACATGCACGTGTACATAACGTTATGGGACGATTTCGTCCCAACCCATTAAGTAGTATTATCACATTGGCCATTATACTACACTACACTAAGTTCCATTTAATTGAATTGCAAAGTTGAAAAACTATCACTTTAACATTATATATCCGATTTTAAAGATGTAGTTCTTTTAGTAAGAGTTATTGCTTTTCTGTTAACAATTAATTTACAATGATCCTTAAATAATAAAAAAATTACGCTTAAAAAAAGAATTAAGTTTTCTTTTCTTCAAGAGTGGAAGTATTATTATTTTTTTCTGTAAATCTAATTTTGCGTTTATCGTCCTGCTTTTTTCTCAGTTCTGGATTTTGACTGCAGCATCTTAAATGTATCTCCATATAAGCTTGAGATGTTGACATATCACAATATGGACATTTACTTAACACTTCGAGTTTTATTTTTTCTGAAGAATCTTCACTGTCATTTTTACTGTTCATAATAACTGGAGGTGGAATTGAGCGGATAAGTATGTGTTCATATTTATGGTTGTCAAGTTCGGTTTGAAAGAAAAATTTCATTTGGCACGTAACACACTCATATGGTTTTGCGTTCACACCATGCTCAAGCATGTGTGAAAGCAAACCGTTTGCGGTCGTGAAAACTGAACTACAAATATAACACCGAAATTGTCCCGTTCCAAAAAAACTATGCTCAATCACGTGTAACTGAAGTTTTAAAGCGGTCGGAAAGATACTTCTGCAAATATGACATTCGTGACTTGCTCCATCACTTACAACGTGAGTTGCTGCATGTTTTTTTACCTCGCTTTCACTTTCAAACGTCTTCGGACATTTAATACAAGAATATATATTTTTTTCTATGTTTTCAGTTTTTAGTGTAGGAGTTCTAGGACTGTTCGAACTGCTATGGTTACTACATTTGTTCATACATTCCTTACAAATCGCAATTTGTAAATTTTCCGAACTTTTTTCGTACCCTTGGACAGTAACACCCGTACGCGTGTCAAAAATTCTGCTGCACATACTGCATAAAAATTCTTTGTGGATTAAGTGTTGCAAGTGGAAGTTAGCGTGAAGTTTAATTTCAACGTCGGTTTGCAATGTTTGACAGCAAATAATACAGTTTGCTGGTAATGAAATTTGCGAACTTGGCTTATTTAAGACTGCACTATGTTGTAGTTGATGAGAGTAAAACGATTGTTCGTCCGTCAAAACTGTTTTGCACTGAGTACACGTATTACCCGACACTATTTTACAATGTGAAAGTTTATGTTCCGCTAATGTAATAGCGGAAGTATAAATTTCGTCACAAATATTACACTTGTGTTTACCCTTACTGCTGTTTATTTGGTGATTCTTCATGTGGTTTTCCAAATCTGAACGTGACTTGCAGTGTTCGTTGCAATAAGCGCATTGCAGACTTACAGGTCCTACCTTTGTTTTGACGTGGTGAAGTTTTTTATGAGCGGCTACTTCAGTATCATTATTAAAATCCGCAGTGCCGCATATATCGCACATTAAGTTTTCATTTAGGCTCCTGTCATATCGCGGAACGTTATCGGAAGACGAAATGTTATTTGGGTATAGCACTGTTGGAGAATTGTCTTGAACTTCTCGTTGTCCCCTTGTAGCTGCCAGCTGATCCAATGTGCAGTCTTCAGGCATTCTGGAACTGTGCGCCTGTAAAAATAATGTGAACTACAAAATTTGCGGGTAGTATAAAAATATATTATAATTGTACCTCTCTATAATCTTTGTGTTCCTTTAACATATGTATCTGATGTAGGTATTCTCCTTTAAAGCACTGACGACAAAATGGACATTGAAAGTTTTTTACCATACGGTCAACCCTTGCGTTGTATTCCGTTCGGAAAGCAAAACTTCCAAAAGATGATTTTCGCGAGGGATTGAACAAACGTGGAACGTGTTGCGATATATGCATTTCAGCACTAATTTGGTTATGAAAAATTTGTTCAGGACAAAACTTACAACGATAATGTTGACATTCACTGCTATGCTTCTTGGTGAGATGCATCTGAAATCAATCACATGTAATACTATCGCAACGTTATTAAACAACTTACAAGCATTGCGGTTTTTGTCTCAAAAATTTGTTCACAAACACAACATCTATATGTTGTACATGTGTGATTTTCAATTAAATGCCTTTGCAAATCCTCCAAATCTTCATTAAAAACTTTTTTACATACGCGACAACACCAACCAGGTTTATAAGATAATGTATGTAGTACGATGTGATTATTGAGTTCGGTTTGGTCACGATAAGCTTCTCCACAAAGAGGGCAATATCCTCCTAACACTACATTTGTTGGAGTGGCGTTTACCGACATATGTATATCCATGTGGACCATAAAGGATGCAAAATTGGGTAACTGTGTACCACAAATGCTGCAAATATAACTTGACCATTCTTCCTTCTTTGACGAATCACGCGAACTACTAGCCACTTGAACATTTAAATCATTGTGTTCTCGTTTTGATGCAATAGAATGTTCAATATCACCACCTCTTCTTTTACGACTTAAATCTGTAGGATGCGATTGTACGGGTTGTGAATTTGGGGAGTTATGCAAAATGTCGGTACTTATATTTTGCGACGGTGGTAAGCATGCATTGCAATCTTTCATAAATATTCCATGAGTTGATATTAGAGGTTGTGGAGGTTTCCAGTGAATACAATTTTCATGTATACGAAGTTTTTCAATTGAATCAAACTGCATTGTGCAGCTGTCACAAGCATATGTTGGTGAACTATTATTTTCTTGTACTGGTGATGCTTTTTCATTTAATGGCGACGATGTCTCGGAATTTGCTTTACATGTATTATTTGAAAAATTTCCATTTACAATTCCGCTATGATCTAAATTTACGTGTTGTTGCATTTCATCGAGTGTTAGAAAATCTCGTCCGCAGTACATACAAACCCACTTCGGTAATTCCATAAGTGCTTTATTTGTACTTTCTTGCAGTCCTGTGGTAGGTACATTTTGTGAGCATGCAATAGCGAGGGTAGCGTGTATTGAAGATGTGTGAAGCTAAAAAAAAGATTTATATTCTTTAACTTTAACTCGTGGAATTCCACATTTATTACCACTAATGTTTAAAAAAAAAATGTAATTCCATAATTTCTTTTATACTTCTTAACGCGTTTTAATACAACATGTATCTTTATCTAGAGAAAATATGTGAGTAAAATATGTAATAAGTAATTACGGCAACAAATCATTAAAGTAAAACGGCAAACTTAACGTAAATTACAATTTTATATTTAAAATTATTATAAGTTTTTGTTATGAACTAATAAGTTCAAAGGTAATAAGTACAGGTCGTAGGTTCAAATCCTACTCGAGGTAAACTTTTTATTTATGTATTTAATAAAATTAATAATAATTTTTAATTATATTTAAAATGTTTGTTAAAGGTGAGTCTATAAAATTCACCGCATCGTTCAATAAACGTACTTTCTATTTATGTTTATAAATTATGCATTTGTCTTTTTGATTACAAAAATGTAAAAATTGTATACTCTTTTGTGAAATTATAAAGTGATTATATATTATGAAACGTTGTCATAATTTGATTTGCTTGTCTGATTATATTTGTAGCATCTAAAATGTTCTTTGAATCTAATATCAAAGTGTCTTAGTGCTTGTCGAAAATAAACAGAATTATAGGATGCGCCGTTCAATTTATAAATACCCGACTTCAAAATGTCGTTAGTTGAATCTTGAGCGTTACATTTTAATACCATTGGTATCAGTTTCAAAAGATACTCTGTACTTCCTGATTTTTGTAATATGTGAGCTACTTTTTCGGATATTTTCCGAAATATGAAATTGATGTGTATTTATTTTCAATCGGTTCTGTGTTAACGGGGTAAACGCTTTGATAGATAATTTGAATTCTTGCTTTTTTGCTAACTAACTTGAAATACCTATTCATATTCTGGAGTTTCTCGTGTTTATATCCTAAAAACTCTCTACGTTTACCAAGAATAACTGTCATATATGTGAATTATGCTATTTAGTTTTATAAAGGTTGTATTTTAGTGCGTATCCTACTATTAGTAATGGATCAATGAGAGGTTATATTTTTGATTGTGCGAATTTGTTGTTATAGTCGGATTCGGCGAATGGTAGTCTTGGCAGAGTAACAATCTTCTTAATCAGATTCTTCCATATAACTGGCGTGTGTGTGTGTGTGTATGTGTGTGTGTGTATGTGTGTGTGTGTGTGTGTGTGTGCGTGTGCGTGGGTGCGTGGGTGCGTGGGTGCGTGTGTGCGTGTGTGCGTGTGTGCGTGGGTGCGTGTGTGCGTGGGTGCGTGTGTGCGTGTGTGCGTGTGTGCGTGTGTGCGTGTGTACGTGCGTGCGTGTGCGCGTTTGCGCGTGTGCGCGTGTGCGCGTGTGCGCGTGTACGCGTGTGCGCGTGTGCACGTGTGCGTGTGCGTGTAGTTGCGGGTGCCTGTGCGGGTGCGTGCGTGTGTGTCTGTGTCTATATATATATATATAT
The DNA here is from genome assembly GCA_036346205.1 of Vesta saturnalis. NCBI lineage: Eukaryota > Metazoa > Arthropoda > Insecta > Coleoptera > Lampyridae > Vesta > Vesta saturnalis. Next base: position 2,866,617 of record JARFJB010002143.1, on the reverse strand, counting down.
ATATATATATATATATATATATATGTATATATATAGGGTGAGTCGTTAAGAATGGGAAATCTGGAAACTGGCAATAGTAGAGCCTAAAATATGAGGATTAAGCGCAACATGCCTTATACAAATGTTGCTCGTTTAAGAGATAAAGGGTGTTCAAGTTAATAATTTTATTTCTAAATTTTCCATTAACTCAGTAAGTTTTTATAGAAATCACTTGTATTATTATGTTTTACAGCATGACGAATAAGAATTTGTCATCAATTTTAACGTTGCTCATAGAGGGCGCTGGTTACACACTACTGAATAGATAAATTGATGCTTATCTTTTTTGTGTGTGGAGAATCACATAAACTGAATCGAAAATTTGAAAGAGCAACATTTTTTACAGGAAAAATACATACTTGTTTGATTTTGATATCTTGATCCGTTTTCGAGATATTTGCCTCCTAAAGTTTCAATGCAGTTCGGCCTATTAATACAACTTTCAGTCCTTCAAATACAAAGTGGGATTCTGAGATTCTGCCATAAGGGAAAGACATTTCCAGCAGGATTTCAATATGAACATTTGGTGTGGGATGATATCTGATTTTTTTATTGGTCCCTTTGTTCTTCCGCCGAATCTGAACGGTCAACTATACTTACATTTTCTTGAACAAAATTTACTTAAACTGCTAGAAGATATACCGCTTGAACTAAGACAAAACATGTAGTTTATGCACGATGGAGCCCCACCACATTTCCCCCTGCCTGTACGCGATTATCTGAACGAACAATTTCCACATCGATGGTTTGGTCGTGGAAGTGAATTTCCTTGGCCACCTAGAAGTCCAGGTTTTAACCCCCTAGATTTCTGTGTTTGGTCTAGTTTGAAGGAAATCGTCTACAAGGAAAGAACTGATTCCCGTGAAGAATTGCTTCAAAAAATTCAAGAAGCTGCCAATGTCATCAGAAATAAGGCAGGATTGTTTTTTAACATTAGAAGATCTCTAAGAAAATGAATAGAAAAGTGCATTGAAGTGGGTGGTGGACATTTCGAGCAGTTGCTCTAAATAAGTTATTCACCGGCATAATACGTGGGCGCTTGAATTACATATGACAGTTGTATGAACTTCCTACTCTTTTGAAAAATCAATTTTAGAAGGCATTATTTTCATGTTTGTTATTTTTTTACTATGAACACTTTCGAGACGTTATAACTTCCTCTTGCGAACACTATGTGGCCGTAAGGCCCATTGAATACTCTGTGTACCTATGCATTATTTCCTGTTATTATTTATTATTTACTGAGTTTCGTGTTTAAAAATTAAAAATTGTGTCAATAGGACGAACTGTAGTGAAACTTTAGAACTCAAATATCTTGAAAACGGATCAAGATATCAAAATCAAACAAGTATGTATTAACCATGTAAAAAAGGTTGCTCTTTCAAACTTTCGATTCAGTTTAAGTGATTCTACACAAACAAAAAAGATAAGCATCGATTTATCTATTCAGCAGTGTGTAACCAGCGCCATTTATGAGCAAAGTTAAAATTGATGTCAAATTCTTATTCGTCATGCTCAAAAACATAACAATACCAATTTTCAAGTTGATTCTATAAAAACTTACTGAGTTATTGGAAAATTTAGAAATAAAATTATTAACTTGAACACCCTCTTAAACGAGCAATATTTGTATAAGGCATGTTGCGCTCAATCCTCATATTTTAGGCTCTACTATTCCCAGTTTCTAGATTTCCCATTCTTAACGACTCACCCTGTATATATATATATATATATATATATATATATATATAATTTATAAATTGAATATGAAAGGACTTGGCATTTATTTACATTCGGAGTTAGCTTATTCACATAAGCCTAGTCACTCATAATGTTTAAACGGGTTTGGAGTAGGTCACAGTCGAAGACACAATCAATATTTGAAAAGACTTTGATATCGTCGGCGTATGTTAACACACAATCACCAAGTTTATTCATTAGATCATTTATATAAATAATAAACAACAAAAGTTGGAGCCTTGCGGAACACCAGATGACGAACAGAAAAAGTGAAAGTTATCCATTGTAAACAACACACTGTGTTCTGTTATGATTTGGTCAAAAGCTTTTGATACGTCTGTGTACACAATATCTAGCTATTTTGGTAATGGACTCCCATAATTTTGGTTGTAGTGCACATAAGGTTGAATACAGTTGAGCACTTTGATATAAATCCATGTTGATGTACGGACAAAAAAATTGTCACAGACAAAAATGTTTGTTCATAGAAAATAATTTCGAATATCTTGGCAAAACTAAACAAAACAGAGATTGGACGGTAATTTTCTATTTTATTCTTGAAAACCGGAGATATTTTAGCTCTTTTCCATTCAAAAGGAAGTGTTTTTATACGTATTGATAATTTAAATATTACAAAGAGAAGAATGGTGAATGCATCGGCACCCTTTTATGTTTTAATTTGTGCATCGAACGTAAGGTACTCTTTGTAGTAACTGTTGATACATTTATATATTGATTATTATTAGTTTCCAAAGTGTAATGGCAGCAATTAGAATCCGAATAAACAGATTGAAAAATATCTTAAAGTGGTCAACAATGTTATATGGACCAGAAAAAAAGTGTTACCATCAGTATGGGTGAAGTAGTGAGTGCTATTTTCCATCTTTTGTTGATGCACCTTATAGCTCTCCTTTATTTGTATTTTGCATTTTCTTAAATAATTTAATTCATTAAGCTAGTAATCAGTGTTGCAATTATTATATTTCATTAAATAATTTTTTTTTAGTTTTAACATACTTTTAACATGACCCGTAAACCATATATAGATAATTTAGAAGATCAAATTTTTGAATTTAATATTTCTGATATATTATGGTTTCGTTATGTTGATGATATTTTTAACAATTATATATATATATATATATATATATTGCCCAACAGGGTAAATAACAAAATCAAAGATAATGCAGAGTACAATAAACGTAAGTAACCAACAGTAAAGAATAGACAAAAAGTCTAAAAAGATAATACATAATATATAGTTTAGTAGTTAACACAGTCGAAATACACTAAAATTAAGCAACATTTATGTTGTTTAACAACTCGCTTAAAGTGCAATACAATGAATTAACAATTGGAGATAGGTACATAATATTAGTACGAGGTGTAGCCCGATAAAATGAGACATTGAGGCGGGTACTATATGTAGGAATTACCAAATTGATCTTAGATAATAAATTCGGTGCATCAAATTTCTTATGGAGAAGATGTGTAAAGAAGCGTTAAGCATGACATTTTTCTCCTGTATTCGAGCGAATTGAATCGTAACTGGACAATAAAAGATCATGGCTATACCCTCTAGGTGGATAGTACCCTTCTTGTTTAAAGTATAATAATTTTACAAAGCGTCTTTGTATAGATTCGACCATGTGTATACATGCTTTATAGTCAGGAAACTAAACCACACTACAATACTCAAGCTTACTGCGTGCAAGGGAAATGTACAACGCACTAAGAGACAACATTTTAGTATTTCGGATAATTAATCCGAGAGTGCCTATTGCAAATCGGGACAAAGTGTTAATATGATGCGAGAATGTTAATTTGTCATCAAAATAAACACCTAAATTTTTAACGAGGTTGAATCTGTATAGATATGACTTTACACTTTGACAGATTTAGTGGCAAATGATTAACGATGCACCGCCATGGAACTAAATCTAGTTGATGTTGAAGGAATGTACCTTGAAAATTAAATTTTTTAGGTCATCTGCAAAGAGCAGCTTTTCGCAACTAATAGTAGCTGGTAGATCATTGATAAACAAGAGAAAGAGAAGATGTCCCAAGGTGTAACCATGAGGAACCCCCGAAGTAACAATAAACTCATCCGTAATATGGTTATTATAAACTACACGATCCCTAAGGTACGTATTAAAAAACTGAAAAGAGAGTGGTGAAACCAAGAATTATAGAGTTTTGCAATTATGATATCCTGAGACATTACGTCAAATGCGAGTGTATAGAATCGTTTCAAAAACGTTGGAAAAGTTGTTAAGAATGCTGAAGGGACGATAGTGTATAACTTCCGCAGAGTCTCCACTTTTTAGTTTTGGACATATGTTTGCTACCTTCCAGATGCTCGGATTGCTAACACACGAGCACAATCCTTAACGATAAAGGAAGGAACCAAATCAGGCCCGGTCGTATTGTTTTTTAACTTGCCAATGGCCAGTACAACTTCCTCAGCTGTAATGTCGTCTATAGTTATGTTTCGCTGATTATTTATATAGGTAAAAATTTGAATTAGTGTGGTTGACCTCCGCTCGATAAATACTCCTAAAATAACCAATGATTATTAGGTTAATAGTCATTGTAAAATAACTCCTAAAAGCATCTACGATAGACTCGGGACTTGAACAAAAATTATCATTAAATGTGACTGTACTAGGGATTCCAGAAGAACCTTTTTTTAAGTTAATAAGTCTCCAAAACTGTTTGGGATCAGTATTCAGAGAACTTTTCAGCTTAATTATATGATTTCTATACAAAATTGTAGTTTATGTACGCGTTTAAATTCATTTAAATAACTACAATCTCCATATTTATAATATCGTGTATATAACACGAAGGATATTTATGTAATTTGTGTTTAAAATTGAAGTGTAAAGATTAAGGTAATCGGCTTTCTTAAAGTTGTACTATTTGTTAACGTGATTGATTAGGAATTTACCGCATTTCAGAAACAAGAGGTTCATCGTCATGATAAACAGAGTAATTTATGTTAGTGAACACTAAATCAAACAGTCTAACTTTAGAATTTACAACACTATTAAATTGCATTACATTATTATTGTTAGAATTGTGTACATTAAAGTCTCCAACTATTAACACTAATCTAAGACGTGCAACATATTGACTTAAAAATTAAAAAAAACTCAAAATGATCTATTTATTGGAGGGTGGTGTATACAGTAAATACGTGTAATGAACAGTAATCAAAAGTATCATCCAACAATATCAATCGATGGAAAAGAAGTAGGTAGTTAATTGATATAAATCAAGTTGTTCACAGGTAATAGTATTTTTAACCGCAATTAAAGCACTTCCACCCCACTTCTGCTTAGCGACATCCAATTGACCCTCATATCGTAAAATATGAAAGTTCATTGGTAGAAGTTCGTCTTTCGATACCTCAGACGTGAGTGTAGACTAAACGATGGTGATCATATCATAATCAGAAACACAAATAAAGAAATACAAACCTTCCAGTTTTAACCTTAGACCACAAACGTTCTGATAGTAACATTTAAAACCTGCCACTATTACTATCTGCCCGGCTGAATGTTAGTTTTTAAAAGCAACAATAGTAGGGATTCCTCTGATATATTTGATCGTAAGATTATTCTCTCAATTAGCGATTTTAGTTTGTAGCTCACTACACAATGATTTCAACTAAACTAGGTGCATAATAGTTAAGTCTGATGATATAGAAATATTGCCGTTTTTGGGTTTAAATTTGTTCCTTAGAACCTGTAAAGCGTCTTCCTTATTATTTAAGCTAACCTTAATCGAGTTTTTATTGATAGTTTACATCCTGATTAAATAAATTCATACACAGAACAAGTTTGAGTTCCCCATATTCAGATAACCTACACGTACAGACATTATAATTCCAAACGATTCTTGTCACCATAAAACAAATAAGTTAGCTGCACATAGATTATTAGTACACATAGCAATGCATTACCATTAAACCAAATAAATTTTAACAAAGAATATCGATTATAAAACCAATAGCACAAGCAAATGGTTACACTTCAAACATAATCCACACTTTAATTAAAAAGCAAGAGTTCAAACTATTATCAAAAACATTTACCCAGTTAATCACAGAACCGACAGAAAATAAATACGTATCAATTTCATATTTTGGAAAGATCGGAAAAAGTGGCTCACATATTACAAGAGAACAAGAAGTACAAAGTAGCTTCCAAAACTAATACCAATGTTCTTAAATGTTCATATAACGCCAAAGATTCAACTAACGACATTTTAAAGTGGGGTATTTTTAAATTGAGTGCACATCCTGTAATTCTGTTAATATTTGACAAACACTTACGAACTTTGATATTAGATATAAAGACAAATCAAATTATGCCAAATAGTAAGTAATCAAGTAATCACCTTATGACTTCACAAAACAATACTAAGTTTTACTGGTTAGTGACAAATAGACGTTTTGGAAGCATTCGAAATGTATAAACATAAACAGTAAGTACCTTTGATGAACGAACAGGTTGATTTTGTGGACTTACCTTTAACCCTTTGTTCCCTAGTGGTTTGAAAGCGAAATCGTAAACTTACAAATTTTTTTATGTACATTCCTAGTGGAATTCGCTTGAAACCATGGGGCATGGACTACGCACGTACATCCCTTCCACATGAATTTGTAAACCGCGCGACCAGTATGCACCACATTTATGGGCAATAGCACGCGTTGTAAATCGAGTGTTTCGTGTTTATTATTTATTACGTTAAGTTTAGTGTTTTTTTTCAAAATATTTGACTATGGAGGGTAAGTATTTTGTTGTAATGTTAAAAACTTATTGCACGTATGCTTTAGTGGTATTATTATTATTATTATTATTATTTATCATTTTCCCATAATCTTATTCTTAAAATAAGTTGGCGGTTTCAAGCTAAAACCACTAGGAAGCTAAGCGGTTTTTATAATTTCAGAAAAAAAGGTGTATTCATTCAAGGAGCTAGGAAATTTTGCAGGTATGTTTATTTACAATAATAGAAGAAATTCCTTCTGATTATGATTCAGAAGAGGCAGATAGCAACGATCAAGATAAGGTAACATTGACGACACTATGTTGGACATTTCAAATTTGCATTTATATTTGCAGATGACCAGCCTCCGTGTGTCTGCAACACAGAAAATATTATTATTGGTGGTGATGACTCTTTGGAGAAAGAGGATGACATTCCTCTTTCTGTTCTTAGGAATAGGGAACTAGCCAAACAACTGCATATTGTATTTCAAATATAAATGAGCCTGTGGAGGAAACCGGCCCCCCAAATACCACATGACAGAGAATCCGCAATTGTCCTTTTACATCTATTTCGAAAAACTCTCATTAACAAAATCGTCTTTGAAACAAACCTGTATGCTCTTCAGAGACGCGAAGGAAATTGAAATGTTCATTGGGATAAATATCTTGATGGGGATTAAAAAGCTACTGGTCTGCTAGAGAAGAATTGCGAGATCACTATATAAGTTCAACAATATCGAGAGATTGATTTGATTTATTGGATACATTATCCAGACCCTTTCGTTCTTCTTACAAGCGACGAAAGCAGCAATCAATCGATTGATACAATTCAAGGGTCGTAGCTTCCTGAAACAGTTTATGCCCCTCACACCCACCAAACGGGGTTATAAAGTCTGGGTACGGTTTCATGACTATGAATATGTTTATGAATTAGAAACTTATGACGAAAAGCGTAATGATCAGCCCGAAAAAGATTTGGACAAAAGAATGTTATAGATTTGACACGACATTCTGTAGGAAAAGGTTATCACATCCACCTTTTTAATTCAGAAAGCACTCCAGACGATTTTATTTATGTATGTGGTACTGTACAAATCAGACCATATAATTACAGACAAGCAGCTTCAGTCACAGAGTAGGATTGCTTCCCCTAGAGTAAGAAGTCATCATTTCAAACATATCGTACTTTATATGAAAAGCGATTTGAACAATGCTTACGTATGTACCTCGAGACAATGTGCGTTTTGTAACACTAGTAGAGAACGTCACAGAACAAGGTGTCTAGTTGCATTGTGCCTTGATAACAAAAAATTGTTTGATGTTATATTATCAGAAATAATTATTGTAACTTCAAAAATTTTCGTATTGCAATAAAATAAAGCGTTTGACTAAGTTTTAAATTTGTACCCGTTATTTCCAGTGGTTAAGTACCGAAACCAGGTTTTTTCAAAAAAATTGAAAAAATTGTATGTTTTTCACTCATTTTTGTGTTTTACGAACCCAGTAGAAGCATATTTTTTATTTCTACCCCAATTTTTTAATTTTAAATTTTTCGAGGAACAAAGGGTTAACAGACATTTTAAATACAGAATTATAATTTATATCAAGTTTTCTGTTTTATCTTAATGATTTGTTACCATACCTTTTTGTTATTATTTTACTTACATATTTTCTCTTGATAATGAACATTTTTGTAGTTGTATAGTAGATGTAAAACCTAATTAGCCCAGTGGAATTAGACAAAAAAGACCTAAAATGTATTGTAATTAAGAGCAGGTAGCCATGTGGAAAAATTGGTTGTTTTAGTGATAAGGAATATGACATTCAACTGGATACCATTTTAATAACTGGGAACATTCAACGGTCAAATGTCGAAAAATCGGTAAAAAATTGATTTTTTAAACGTAGCATGGAAACTATAAACAAATTTTTGGTTTTAGCTGGCTAAAAGAGATAATTCGCCAATATATATATACATATATATATATATATATATATATATATATATATATATATATATATATATATATATATATATATATATATATAATTATATCAACTCCTACTTGAGCTACGGAGACCTTTTTGAATACGTGAAAATTTCCAGCTACTCCAATTTCAAAGTTGCAAACCGATATCTCCTTTTTATGCAAAGACATTTGCAATAAACTCACACCAAAAATGACACACATTTTCCGACGCCTTTTGAAGGCAAAAATGGTGAAAATTCGATCTGACCTATATATATATATATATATATATATATATATATATATATATATATATATATATATATATATATATATATATATATATAGGGTGGTCACTTTTGCAATGTACACCATTGGGATCTCGGAAACGGTATTAGATACAGGGTTGGTTAAGTTGAGAAAAAGTTGAGATATTTTGGACTCTTTAAAGAAATGAAGAGCAATCGGAGATAGCTCTTGTAGTATTTGAATTATCCTGAAAATGCTGAAAAGTTGCGTGTTTTAATTTCTTTAATAACTTTTTTGTTGTTAAGAAGAGTAAAATGAAATCTTGCACGTTTACATAATTGAGCATGGGCTATTCATTGCACCACTTAAAAATTTTCTAGGCAGACTAGATAGTTGCATTTTCATGGGTAACTTTTGATTTTATTATGGCCTCCATATTGGATGTTTATACCTAAAGGCGCAGAAAAAAATTAAAAATTCATCCATGTATCACACATGGTCAAAAAATGTTTATTTCTTCTGTTAAACATTCCACTGTTTGTAAATAATGTTTCGTCGGTCCATAGGATTTTAGTCGGGAATTCAGCATCTTCCGGCAGTTGATTGCGAAAATACTGCCAAAATTCAAGCTTTCTTTGGTAGTCTCCTGGTGAAAACTTAAAGTCGTGATATTTGTTTTTTAAGAATTTTTTGGACGCCAGGTTTTGACAAATTACATTCTGCAGCACTTTTGCGCTGAGATTCATATGCACTTGTACCAAAACATTAATTTCATTTACGTCACCATTATGAACATGGTGTCTTCTAACATTTTCTAACATTCCAAACTCCTCTAGACGATTGAACAAACGCTGGAAAATGTTTCTGTTCGGTTGCAGTCTTTCGGGATAGAGTTCTTCGTAATTTTGAGCTGCCGCCACGGAATTGCAGTTATTGCGTATCTAAACGTTATACACATCGAATTTTTCACAAACAGAAAATCTAGGCATTGCTGCTAAGAAAACTCAAAACTTCTATTTAATTATTGCGGGGTACCACAAAACGGTCACTATTGACGAACGTCAAGATATTAATTTTTGTTTTTTCATGGTAACTTGATCAAATATAAAATTTTTAGTAGATACTCAAATTCTCTCCTGAACGCTGCAAACAGTTTATTTTCTCAAAAACAAAAAATAAGTAGCATTATTGGAAATTAAAGACATTTTGAAAAAAGTTGTTTGTTAATTTCTAATGGTGATTTTTCTGAAAATGGCAATTTTTTTTCTTTGGGGGAATCGAATTTGTTAGCAGGGCTCTGTATCGAACATAGAGGGGGTCATTTTAAGCAGTTTTTATACGGTGCATTAATCAAGTTTGTTGTTTATTTATTAATTTAATTTGTACAATTATTTGTTTTGTTTGTTAAGACTGAAAAACGCATTTGTTATTTCGCATGATGACTTTATTTTTTAGATTTTTTTTCTTGTGGGAATCGAATTTTTTTGACCATGTGTACAGGTTGTCCCATTTGGTTGTCCTCGCAGGGTATCTCAGTTATTAGCAAAGATACAGAGATGCGGTTTTCGCGAACGTTGGCTACTTTTTGTGAAACGAAAGATGACACAAACAGAATTACTCTAGCTCTTCTCATTTTTGAGATACAGGGCGTTTTGAAAAAGTTGCATTTGAGACAGCCCCGTATCTCAGCTATCCGATAACTTATAGAAAAAGTGAAAAGTGTTCTTTATATAATTTTTCCGTAGAATGCAGTGCTGTTTTCAGAATGAGTATACGGGGTCAGGTCAAAAGTTATCTGGATCAACTTCATTTTTTAAATGGGACACCCTGTCTATTTTCTCATAATTAAATTTTCCTTGTTCTAAGCATTTCAAATATGTATAGCATTCATCATTTTTTATACAAATAGCGCAGTATTTCAAATTATGAACTGGATATGTTAGTGGCCTTTGGATGGGTACTGCAATTGTTTTACCATGGCAACTTCATTTTTGACATTTGTCAATATTTGCAAATTTGTTGATTGTTGAGATCCTTATTGTTAGTAAAGTTTTCAATATTCTTTTCGTTATTTTGAATTTTACAAAGTTTCAAACCATGGCGAATAATTTAGGGTACGAGAACTATGAGAAATTAGATATGATTGGGGTTTATTACCAAACAAATTTTAATGCAGAGCAAGCGAAGGAAATATATTTTGAAAGGTATTTATATTTACTGGAATGTTAGTCATCATTTGAGTTAAATAAAATGTGAATATTATAGATTTCCGGAAAGAAGGCAACCGTGTAAAAAACATTCATTAGGTTAAAACAAAATTTGGAAAATCACGGATCGTTTGAAAGGCCACGCGCCAAAACATATAGAAAAGAAAACGAAGAAAATAATGAAATAAATGTCCTTGCAGAGGTCACTGTTAACGAAAATTATACGTCTTGCAGAAAAATAGAAGAATCGGTGGGCATTTCAAAAACGAAAGTATCAAAAATATTTAAAAAATACCATTATAAACCATATATACCTCAAGTCATCCACCACTTGCATCCGGGTGATGCTCAATTGCGTATCGATTTCTGTAGATGGTATATTCAGAAAAGTGAAGAAAATGGTAATTTTGGTCGTTTAGTTATATGGTCGGATGAAAGCCATATAAGCTCCGCCGGAATTTACAATCGTGCAACGAATCGTTTCTGGTCTAACGAAAATCGGCATGTTACCGTGATCCGTCAGCAGCAAGGCAGGTTTGGGTTCAATGTGTCCTGTTTCATTTTAGAAGGCAGATTAACATTTTACATGTTTGAAGACAATTTGAACCATCAACGATATTTGGAAATTTTGACATTTGCCTTCCAGAATTGATTGATGATATTCCGTTAGCCCAGCTAAGAGAGGTTTATTTTCAACAAGACGGGCACCTTGCCACAATGCAAGACTAGTAAGAGATTACCTCAATACAATGTTTCAAAATCATTGGATTGGTAACAATGGACCAGTTAATTGGCCAGCAAGGTCCCCAGACCTATCAATTTTAGATTTTTTTGTGGGGCTACCTTAAAAATAAAATTCATCAAAGACAGTATGAAACTCAAGAAGCTTTGATGAATGCTACAAGAGAAGCCTTTGAAGAACTACGTTTAAGACCCTATTTTTATTAAGATCCATTCAAGAAATTCTTCGGAGATGTAGGATTTGTCTTGATCATAATGGTCAGCAAATTGAGCAATATTTATAAAATTTTAATTCTTCTTATTTTCGTTTGTCTCTAAATTTATAAATAAATACATCCAATATTTATATGAGTTTCAAATCAACAATTCTGGAAATAAAATAAATTATTTTGCCGAAATTTGTATCTTCTTCAATGACATATAATTACATAATGATGGTTTTCTATATTAGGCACAAAAAAAACAATAGAAGATTACGAATTCAAAGCCTACTAAGAAATTCAGTTAATAATCCAACATACCACGCTATTTATCAAAATAAGTGATAATTGTTATATATATTTGAAGTGCTTAGAACAAGAGAAATTTAATTATGAGAAAATAGACAGGGTGTCCCATTTAAAAAAATGAAGTTGATCCCGATAACTTTTGACCTGACCCCGTATACTCATTCTGAAAACAGCACTGCATTCTACGGAAAAATTATATAAAGAACACTTTTCACTTTTTCTATAAGTTATCGGATAGCTGAGATACGGGGGCTGTCTCAAAATGCAACTTTTTCAAAAACGCCCTGTATCTCAAAAATGAGAAGAGCTAGAGTAATTCTGTTTGTGTCATCTTTCGTTTCACAAAAAAGTAGCCAACGTTCGCGAAAACCGCATCTCTGTATCTTTGCTAATAACTGAGATACCCTGCGAGGACAACCAAAATGGGACAACCTGTACATGGATTCTGCCCTTTGGCCTAAAAATCAATATGGCGGCCAAGGGAAAATCAAAAGTTACCTATGAAAACCCAACTATCTAGAAATAAAAAACGCAACTTTTCCTTATTTAACTAACCCTAGTATCTCTTACCGTTTCGAGATCCCAATGACCACCCTGTATATATATATATATATATATATATATATATATATATATATATATAATATATATATATATATATATATATATATATATATATATATATATATATATATATATATATATATATATATATATATATATATATATATTTTTTAATGAACGCACAGAAGTTCAGTTTAATAATCATTTATTGTATTTTATTTCAAATTAACTGTTCAAGTACATACAGTAAAAGGTTAACTCGAGAGTGAAATGAAAATTAACAATCAGTCATGTGCGAAACCTTAGCGAATTGCGGGCTCACATGACATTCACAAAAAGTTGACTGTGATCCCTCATTGTGTGTATAAATATTACAATACGTCGTAACTAGGGAAGTACATACAGTTTAAGTTTGCATCGATTGTGATTTGCCTCCTCGATAGCTCCGATGGAAGAGCCCCACTCTAGCAAAGTGGAAGTCGTGTGTCCAAGTCCCACTCGAGTTAATCGTTTACTGTATGTACTTTGAAAGTTAATTTTAAATAAAATAAAATATATATATATATATATATATATATATATATATATATATATATATATATATATATATATATATATATATATATATATATATATATATATATATATATATATATATATATATACAGGGTGCGGCATTAGTGCGCGAAGTACGATATATCCGTTATTAAAGAAGATATCAAAAAGTTATTTACAAAATTATAGGCATCTTCAAACTTCACATTATAAAATTATTTTCAAATTTACAGGGTGTTATATATTACCAGGGTGAACCAAATATACTTTTTTTTTAATGGAACGCCCTATATATTATTCCAAATTTAGATATCTCAGAAATTAATGATTTTAGTTATAGGGAGTGCTTAATAAAAATGAAAGAACATAAGGCGTATTTTCACTTTTTAAAATAAAATACAGGGTGATTCATTTGAAAAAATTGACAAAATCATGTGTTCGAGTTTTAACTCGCTCTATATTCAATTGGTGCAATAATAAAGAAATAGCACTTTCTGGTAACACTGATCACCAGTGTCAAAAAGTTATGCCTCGAAAAAATTATTGTTAGGTTGTTCTATCTAAGGTATACAGGACGTTGAAATGAGAATGATTTTCGTGTACAATTGACCATGACTTTTGAAATACCCTGTATAGCGTAATGAAACCCTATATTGGAAGTATGGGGTAGATGAGCTTAATCTAAATTTGAACTAATATATAGTGTCCCGTTTAAAAAAAGTGTGTTTGGTTCACCCTGGTAATATGTAATACCCTGTACATACGAAGATAATGTTATAATGTGAAGTTTGAAGTTGCCTATAATTTTTGTAAATAACTTTTATCTCCTTTAATAACCGATATATCCTGTATATATATATATATATATATATATATATATATATATAATTTTGACAGTTTTTTACAACTATTTAAACAAATTATTACCCTATTTCGATCTACCAGGTCTCAAATTGACCTTTATAGTTATCGTTTCTGAGATACGTTTAAAAAATCCATTTTTACTGATATTTTGAGATTTGACCATTGCTTAAACAATATTCCCAGTTGTTAAAATGGGATCCACTTGAATGTCATATTCCTTATCACTAAGGCAATCATTTTTTTCACATGGCTACCTGCTCTTAATTACGATATGTACTTTTGCTAACTACACTGGGCTAAATACGCATTTCGGTACGAAAAGTAGGTCTAATGATCGGAATTTGAATAAGTACTTCACAATTAATAAAGCTATAAAGTACCTGTAAAAGGTCATATCTAGCAAAACTTTCTGGGCACTGGTGACATTTAAAGGTACCGGGGCTGTGGACACCTTCTGAATTCTGCTTTGCATGGCTTTGCTGATGAGATGTAAGTGCAGCTGCTGTATTATATCCTCTATTGCATATTAAACAGCGAAACGGTTTGCTATTATCGTGTGTCTTCATATGGATTTTTAAATGATCGCTGTAAAGAAAATCGGAAATTCTTTAATGAGCACAGAAAAATAAAAACAACCTAATTAGTATAATACGAGACCAAGTAACGAACGCGTAAGTCGTCAACTTAAAAAAGATTTTTAAATAGTAAAACAATGTTAACATAGTTATATATTGAGGGGAGATTAAATGTTACTTAAAAGGTAAAACGTAATGACTAACTTAAGGAAGTTGACATTATTAATTCTCCAGAGACGCCGGAATCTGAAAGAATCTTTGTTGAGCATCGTGTGAAAGGTATAAACTAGAAACTTGCCTCAATTACAACTAGTTTGTGTTTATGTACACGTTCTTGCACATAAAATAACTGAAAATCGACAAATAATCTCATCGGTATTTAATGGCAATGCTTTACTCAGTTAGATTCTAATTAACACTGCTAATTACAATCTCGTAATGTGGCAATAAATATAAAAAAAAAACTAAATATCTGTATAATAATAAAGAACAGAACATGATACTTTCCAATATGTTGAAGTCTTTACGTAATTTGTTTACTGCCATAAAAATTACAAATTGTAAAGATTTGTAAAAAAGCAGTTTGTAATCCTGATTTGTTTAAAGGTAGGTAAGTGTAATATAGACAAACCAACCGTTAAGGAGTAAAGCACTTGATAAATAAAAATAAAACAAATTGACTAAATCGTGCAGGTTAGTACAGTTACATAGTTAAGAAATATAAATACAAACCTTCTGGAAAATGCAGTTTGACAATGAACACATTTGTACTTCTTATCCCCTGTGTGAAGTTTAATATGCCTATCACGTGATCGTTTATGCTTAAATAATCGAGGGCAATAGGAGCATCCATATTGCAGTTGATCGGTGTGGGACTGAAAAATAGAAACAAAATTTTACTATAAAATAAACAAGTTAACAGGTTGATTTTTTCATTGAATAAGCATGGCGTAGGGGAAGGCGTGGTAATATCGCGCACCTAAGCGGAAACATTCGAGAAATTTACATTTTACGCAAACAGTTGACAAACTGGTAAATTCTTCACAAATATATTTGGTTTAAGATGTTATAAAGAAGTATTTAAAAAAGAAAATGTATCACTCAAATTTTTCTAAACTACGCAACACGTGCTTTTCGCGGTATTGCCCCACCCGGTGGGGTAATATCGCTTAGCTAGTGGGGCAATATCGTGCATGTTATTTGAGCTTGTGAAGTAAGAAAAATCAAAAATAACAGCCCAACAAAATAAATTTTTTTTCTTGGTGCCGGAAAACTAAGAACTGATTTTGGATATTTTTGATGTGCTGATTCCAAAAATACCTGGATTTTTTTTGTAGCAGCTCTAGTTTTTGAGATACGGGCTAATTGATCTTAGTTCTGATAAAACGCAAAAATAATGAAATTATGACATCATTGGAGGACAAAAGTGAAATTTGATACCTAGATCATTAGAGTCTAATTAGCAGTGTTGGGTAAGATCCATTTATTTAGGATCTAGATACAGATCCAAACACATTTTTAAAAACTGATCTAGATAAAGATCCAAGATCCGTACGTAAAAATGGATCTAGATAAAGATCAAAGATCCTTGAAATGGGATCTAGATCTTTTATAAAGATCCGACATTCCCAAAATTGTTTCGAGGTTTTTCTAATTATTAATATTATCTTTAATTGCTAGTATTGCTACTGATGAGTAGTACTCCCATTCCCATGATCATTTTTCATGTAATACAAATATTAGTCCGTAAGGTTAAATTATTAAGAAAAATAATATATAAATATAACTTTTATAGGTTTTTATTGAAAACTTACATTAATTATTTAACGCACTACAAATACAAATTACAAAATTAGTATTAGGTAAGGTAAAATGGGGTAACATTGACACAACTTTAAAATTGATTTTTTTTTGGCACATATCAGTTTGGTATATGACTGCTTTTGTGACAGAATGAAGATATATTAACCTTTTCTACACTGTATATGATAGAATATGAATATACCAAGTCGTTTACAGAATTTAATTTTTTTTTTAAAAGTGGTAATGTGTCAATGTTACCCATGGCAAGTCTAACATTGACACACTCATAAAAACAGCTAATATGTCAATATTTTGCATGTATAGTGTAACATTGACAAATGTCCTAGATATTTTTATGGAAAATCATAGAAATAAAACAATAAATACTTAATTAAGAAACTTTATACTTAATTTTAGATAGTTATACACCTACGTATTATAATAAAGCCTAGTTAATCTTGGGAGGCGATTTATAATTAGAAGGAAGAAAGTTGACATGAAAGTAATGCATTCCCCTTTTAATATAAGATTCGCGCAGAACCATAGCGACATCATCTACAGATACCAGGCTTTGATCGGGCGCATCAGGGTACACAAAATGTATTTTCTTCTTTCTCAAAAAGTTGACCATAATTTCGCTGTCATTTACTTCCAACACTTGTCCAACATAGTGAATGCATTCTTCCTTTTCTACACAACTTTTAGAATTATTAAATCTGACGAGGACCCATGAATTTGCAACTATATTTTGGTTACTTCCGTCGAACTTCACAAATTCCTTTGCTTTACCACAATTATCTTCTTCTGTTACACTGCTATTATTTTCATCGTGTGAAATGTCATCATCTGTATCATGGACAAGTTGTAAACTAGCACCACTATCTTAGGTTTCTTCAGTTTTTCAACAGGCTTCTTGCTTTTTTGTTTTGAGTTTTTCTTACTGTTGGTTTTCTTTTGTTTTCTCATCTTCTATCATTCTTAGTCTAACATCGTCCGCTGTTAATGTTTCCGCAAATTTTCTTCTGCGTTTACTTCTTTTTTGTATTACTGTTTTGGCTTCTTGCCGTCTTAATACAGTCATTAGTGATAATTCCAACTTTTTAGTAGGTGTAATATCTTCCAACTGTTCAGGAAGTGGAGTAGTTAGTGGTGAGGATTGACTGTAACCTGCAAAATCGGGTGTTGGTGTTTCATTTTCTATTTCTACTGTGGATGTGGTTGGTTGAATTTTATTTTCTGAAGAACATATGACGGTTGATGATATGGATTTTTTAATATCCTTTCTTTAGATAAGGGAAAAATTCCAGACCCCTCGAAACCACCTACTGCATTGGTCCTAGAAAAACACCCAGTTTCTTGAAGTTCTTTTAACAGACCAGGAAACACTACCTTGTCGGCGTTCTTAAACCCAGTTTCTTGATAAAATCTTTTTAGAACATTACGCCATGCTGTTTTAACAGGTTTAAAAACTCCAACATCTAACGGCTGTAGAACATGTGATGTGTGCGAGGGCAAACAGAACAGTTCAATATTGTTTTTTATAGCCATGCCAATAAGTTGTAGTGTTATGTGGGAATTGTGGGCATCAAATATTAGTAGTTTCGGTCCACTTAACGCAGCAGTAGCTCTCACAAAAACATTTTCGAACCAATCTGCAAACTGGGCTGCTTCCATCCAGCCGGATGGAGAACAGTTATACACAGTATTTTCTGGTCCATTTTGACACCATGTTGCGTCAAGATGTAGACCTTTGTAATTTACAAATAAGGGAAGATATTCACCGATTGCACTACAACATGCTAGAATGGTGTAAGTAGTTTTTGTTACAGTACCCACAAGTTTCAGTGGGTTGTGTGAACCTCTGCGACATAAAATTTTTTGAATACCAGCGTCAGTTTGAAAGCCTGATTCGTCACAATTAAACACATTCTGTGGCTTATTCGACAATTACAGCCTTTCAATCGTGGCTTTTAGCTTTTCGTAAAAATCATTGAGCACTTCCAAAGAACAAGCATCTGCCCTATTTTTAGGTAGATTTTGTGCGACTCTGTTACTGAGTTTTTTCTTCGAACGACGTTCAAAAGATTTAATCCAGTCAATACCTGGTAATCCATTTTTAAATGGATTTGGACGATCCATTCGTTTGAGATAATCCTGAACACAAATACGTAATTTAAAACGATCGAGTCCGAAGCCCCAGTCAGCTACTTTTATTATAGCATTTACCAAGAGTTTTTCTTCTTGTAAAGTGAGTACTGTGGGGCGCCCACCTGCTTTGCATTTATAGTTTTTCAAGTGGTTTATTAACGTTGAACGGTTAATTCCATACATTTCACTAGCTCTCTTGACACTTAAACTTCCATTTTTTACTTGATTTATGGCGTTTACCATACTGTCTTCATCATAGGTTTTATATTTTCTGGGAATTTCGCCAATCTTCTTTTTGCGGGGCATTTCTGCAAAGAGAAAAAACATTGACACATTTATAGAGTGTAACATTGACACAGGTGTCAATCTTAACCTTCACTTACGAAAGTAGAACTTCATCAAATTACAGAATTTAAATTGAAATAAACTAATATTTGTTAACGCGTAATATAAGAAATTACTTACTTGGCAGACTATAGGTCGAATCTTCAAAAAACAATTAACAGCGGCAAAGTTTTCTATAGACGTGACTCAACAAATTCTTGTGCTTAACCATTAAACAGACGCTACAAACCATAAAATTAGAACAAAGTGTTTGAAGTATAGGTTACTAGATGGCGGAACTATACACATAATTTTACAACAAAAGACAGAACGTAAATTTCTTTTCAACTAAAATTAGGAGGGAATTTTGAAAATGTGTCAATGTTTCCATGCAATGTTACCCCATTTTACCTTACACATTTACACTTGCAAGTTGCAATGTTAATTGTTAATTTAACTTAACACATAGTTATACAATTATAAGGATAAGGACATGTATCTAAATTATTATAAGTATACATTACATAATTACATTTTATTATCTAATTTTATTTTATTTTGTTTTAAAATTAATAGCATCTCAAATATATCATCACCTAATCTATTCCTACGAGGAGTTAAAATTAGTCCACCCATACTAAATATCCTTTCAACGGGGGCAGATGAAGGAAGTATAGAATTATATTTTCAAAAGATTTCTTTTATAGCAGGGCACATATTTAATTGCTCATAGTTAGTGCTTGTGTCTTTAAAATAATTTGTGCATTCTGAATCAAATGTTGTTTGCGATTGGGTATTTTATTTTTAAAAAATCAAAGAATTCGTCCGTGGCAGAGGATTTTTTTTCAGTAAGTGTGAACTGAATTTCTGATTCTGAATTATTAAAATTTTCTTGAAATCCGGAATTGTTAAGTTCACACAATAATTGCGTTTGACAGAATGCTGTTTCATTTTTAAAGGGGGTAATTTTTAACCACCATAATTTAAATTTTGGGTTAGAAATTGTGGATAACAGGTATGGTCGACTACTAGAATTTTTAATATCCATTATATTAGAGAAACGTCTTGTAAAGCCGTTCAATAAACATTCTCTTAATTTAGAACAAAATTAGTATTAGGTACACATTTACACTTGCAAGTTGCAATGTTAATTGTTAATTTAACTTAACACATAGTTGTTATACAATTATAAGGATAAGGACATGTATCTAAATTATTATAAGTATACATTACATAATTACATTTTATTATCTAATTTTATTTTATTTTGTTTTAAAATTAATAGCATCTCAAATATATCATCACCTAATCTATTCCTACGAGGAGTTAAAATTAGTCCACCATATCCTTTCAACGGGGGCAGATGAAGGAAGTATAGAATTATATTTTAAAAAGATTTCTTTTATAGCAGGGTACATATTTAATTGCTCATAGTTAGTGCTTGTGTTTTTAAAATAATTTGTGCATTCTGAATCAAATGTTGTTTGCGATTAAGTATTTATTTTTAAAAAATCAAAGAATTCGCTTAAGATTGGCGGAACTTCCTTAATTCAGCTTCGTCACTCATTGTTGATCTAACTAACAATTAACAAATGTGCTTTACTTAAAGTCGTATTCTTAAGAACTGAAGACAAGATTGTTGTTTTTCTATACCTCCTTTTGTTCGATTAAATTAGCAACAGGGAATTCCTGTTCCACTTAACTTAAGTACCTACTTTAATGGATGGATGACCCCATTGTCATTACTCGTTAAGTCATTAGATTAGCACTTAGCGGTCATTACCTGCCTTTGTAGCTTTGGGAAACAAAAACAACCGACGGAAATATTAACAAAGAAAATGAATAGTTCTATTATTGGATATTTCGGAATTTAACATGCCTCAGGCAGTAGGTAAATGTGTATGTATCTCTGTGGGGTACGGATGTAACGGTCGTAACGGAGCATAATGTTTTTTTTTAAATATAAAGCTCTGTTGCCTCAAGCCAGCTAAAAATTTCGTAAAATACCCTTAAAATACATTTTAAAATCTTCTAATGGATCTTTGGATTCAAGTACTAAAGATCTGTTAAAATGTGATCTAGATCCAGATACTAGATCCTAGCAGAGCAAAGTATCTAGATCCAGATCATAGATCCGTTTAGTGGATCTAGATCCTGGATCTAGATCACTTTGATCTAGATCCTACCCAACACTGCTAATTAGCTAGTTTGAGTTATTTGGTATTATTTATTCATTAGTGTAAAACCCAACTTTCCAATACTCCTATCAAAAACTAATCAGTACGCCATATTACCTCGTATATATCTCTGCTTTACTAGAAACAGTTTATATAAAGACATTAGAATCTAGTTAGCCAGTTTGAGTTACTTGGTATTTATTCATTAGCGTAAAATCCAACATTCTTATAGCTACTCCCTCAAAAACTAATTAATACCCGGCTATATTACCTCGTATCTCTGCTGTACGTGGTACAGTTTCCTATTTAATTTACATAGGTAAAGTTGTGGTATCATTTGGTATTCTTTAGTGATAAAACATTTAATTAAAATCATGGCATCCAAATGCAGACGTAGCTGTGCGAATCATCCAGGCGTTTTTTGCTACTTTTCAAGAAAGTAGAAAACCTATTTCTGAGTTTGTGAAAATAAGTTATCTGGCCTATTTTGGCGTTCACTTGGGAGACCAGGATAAATCTTGGGCGCCACATTTCGTATGTAAAACATGCGTTGAACATTTGCGTCAGTGGACAATCGGAAAGAGAAAGTGCCTAAAGTTTGGAGTACCAATGGTTTGGAAGGAATCAAGAAACCATCACGATGACTGCTATTTTTGTCTCGTAAATATCAAAGGCATCAATTGGAACAATAGACAGAAATGGAAATATCCTGATCTAGACTCAGCTAAGAGGCCTGTACCGCATAGTGATAAAATACCCATTCCATCATTCAGAAGTCTGCCTAGGCTCCCGGAAGATATAGAATCATCAAACTTTGATGAAGTGCAATGTATAGAATCAGAAAACGACAGTGATTTTGAAGCGAATTTAGGAAGTCCCCAACGTTTCAGTCAACAAGAACTGAACGATCTCATTAGAGACCTGAACCTTTCAAAGGAGTCTTCTGAATTACTCGCCTCCAGATTAAATGAGAAGAATCTACTTCAGCCAGATACCAATATTACATTCTATCGTAAAAGAGATCAGGAGCTGCTGCCGTTTTACTCTGAGGAAAATAACCTGGTATTCTGTAACGATATAAGAGGACTCTTACAAAAAATGGGTTTGTCAGAATACATACCAAACGAATGGCGCCTTTTTATTGACAGTTCAAGACGTAGTTTGAAATGTTTGCTTTTTTACATAATGGTAATAAATATGGCTCAATACCCATTGGTCATTCTACCAGCATGAAGGAGGAATATGAGGCAATATCACTAGTCCTGAAAAAAATTAAGTATGAAGAACATCAGTGGATGATTTGTGTCGACCTAAAAATGGTAAACTTCCTCCTTGGACAGCAAAGTGGATATACAAAATATCCTTGTTTTTTATGTCTTTGGGACAGCAGAGCTAAGGATCAGCACTGGGTTAACCGAAATTGGCCTTTAAGAAATGTTATGATTCAAGGAAAGCAAAACGTAAACAACGAACCTTTGGTTGCGAGAGAAAATCATATTTCCACCCTTGCATATCAAGTTGGGGCTTATGAAGCAATTTGTGAAGGCTTTAAATCGAGATGGACTTTGTTTTGGCTACTTGATACACAAATTTCCTGGGATTAGCACGGAAAAACTGAAAGCCGGAATATTCGATGGTCCTCAGATAAGGCAGCTTATTAAAGATCCACAATTTACGGCATCAATGAATGAGATTGAATCTAACGCTTGGTGTTCATTTGTTCAAGTAGTACAAAATTTTCTTGGAAATCATAAGGCAAAGAATTATATAGAATTAGTGGAAAATATGCTTTCGAACTTTAATACCCTCGGTTGTAACATGAGCATAAAAGATCACTACCTCCACAGCCACTTAGATCGGTTTCCAGAAAACCTAGGGGATGTGAGTGAAGAACAGGGGGAAAGATTCCATCAGGACATTAAAACTGTGGAAGATCGATATCAAGGAAGATGGGGTAGCCCCATGATGGCCGACTACTGTTGGAGTCTTCAGTGAGACTGTCCTGGTAAACACCATGCTAAAAAGTCCTATAAAAGAAAATTTTTAAGTGATATGTAAATATATATTTATTTATTTCATGAAATAAATACCTAACTTTGGATTGTTTGTGTTTTTTTAACCGGCAGTTCGAGAATATAATAGTAATAATGTAAAATGTATAAGAGCTAAAAAATAAGATGATTTCTTTCTCAAAAAAAGGTCAATATAGCATATCTCAAAAACTAGATCTGATAGAAAAAATCTGACGGCAGTTTTGGATTCTGCACCCAAACATTACATAAAAACAATTACAAAAACCCCTGCACCAAAATATGTGTTGGACTATGTAATCAATGAAACTTGTAATAACTAAACTAAAAAAGCAAAAGTTTAAACATTAGCAATAAAACACTTTTTTCTTGAAACATTTAAAATAAACGTCGTTTTGATACTTCTACTTTATTAATCTTTTCTCTGCACCCATCGCATTGAAAACCTTCAGCTGACTCCCAACCACTACAAGCTTCATGAGCCCATGCCGCACATCCAACGCAGCGATACCAAAGTTCCTTGTTTTTTCCAAATTCGTCGCATACGATGCACACTTCATTGGCTACAGGAGGAGCATGACATTGTGTATTTCACTGAGATCTGAGTCGCTACCTTCTGACAGATTCATTTCTACAGATGATTCAGAATCATCTTCCGACGTATGCTCCTCAATACCGCTTTTTTTTCTCGGAGCTCTAATATTCTGTTGTGTTTTGTTAGAAATATTAACTTTTCCTTTGCATTTTTTTCCTTTTATATCACCATTATGTTCTCTCTTAGCTTGCTTCTCAGTTTTCGCATCTCGCTTAGCTTGTTTTTCCAGGAGAACAGCCTTCACTGGTGTAGCAGTCCAAATTTCTGATTGTTGTTTCCTTACTGTCGTTTTTTTAGTAGACTTTTTGATTACTTTCTTTGGAACAGGAGCTACATCTGATACTGTAACGATACCTGAATATGAAGGTAAAGATCCAGGTTCAGCTGTGGATGTTGATGGTGTCTGTTCCACAGTAGCCCTTGATGTTGATGGTGTTGGTTCAGAAATGGCTATGGTTGTTGACGATACTTGAGGAGATGGAATGTTTAAGCTCTTTTCATTTTCTCCTTGGTCAGTATCTAAAACAAGTTCTCTAAACCGTTCAGCTGGTGCAAAGTCTTCTTCTGTAAACTTAGTGCTGTTGAAAGGAAATATTCCGGTAGTTCTGAATCCTGATATTCCTTTGTCCATAGTTGCTACCTTTATATATGCTTGATTGAACAAGCGAGCCAGATCATACACGTGATCTTCTCATTATGTGCCGTCGAAATCATATGAGAATCATAAACGGCGAAGAGAGCTTTTTTAAGTGGACAAAAAAAAACTAAATCTAAAGGCTGAAGGTGGTTTGACGTATGAGGTATATCTAATGATATATGACTGGAATGGTTATCTAATACCAGCAAAACTGGATCGGTCTCAGTTGACTTTACATAGATCTGGAAATGCTTAAGCCATTTCAAGAACAACAAATCGTTTGACCACCCATTGTCTGAACATGCATATATACATCCTATTGGACCATCTCTCTCTAACTGTGGGGATAATCGTTTCCTAGGATAAATGATCATTGGGGGGATGTAGGAACCAGATGCACTAACAGCACATAAGATGGTGATTGTCTGTCCACGCTCGGCAGAAGTGGCAACACCCACTTGTTTTTGTCCTCTTTTGGCATAAACTTTTCCCGACTTTTTCTGAACGGTAGTTATACCGGACTCGTCCGAATTAAAAATCCTGTCGCCTCTAAATTTAAATTTGTTCAAAACGGCTTCAAGATTTAAAAAAAAAATCAGCCTCAGCATTAAAGGATGATATACGGTTTATGCTAGTGCCTTATGGCTGGCGAAGACTTAGTTGGGGATTCCGTTTCAGAAATCCTCTTAGCCAATCCTTGCCAGCTAGTTTCTTGTCTGTGTTGAATTTGTGTTTCAAGTGATTAGCTTCTGCAAAATCGAACGCTATTCGTCTCAACTCCCACGGCGTAACTCCATAATACAAATTTCCCAATTTTACCACATGATATGCTAACTCTACTTCTTGTTGTTTAGTAAAGACTGGTTTCTTTCCCATGCAGTCAATTACAGCCGGATCTCAATTTTCAATACCTGTTGGCTTTAAATGATCACGTAGTGTTGACTCCGGAATATTAAGCTATAGCGTTTTTAAGCTGGTCAATTGACCAGAGTTGTCGTTGGGTCTTTCGTTTGTAGTTTCTGACCATCTGAAATGAGAAGTAAACGTTGACAATAAATGTTAATTTCTTTTTCTTTTCTTCTTTAAAATATTTTTCCTGGGATTTGGTCAGAATAAAACAAATATAATTAACAAATCATCATCTTTAGTCATTTATACCATCCAATTTTTATGTTTTTACCAAAACCCAGGAAAAATAGAACAAAAAGTTCCCATTGAAACAAGTGAGGGGCAATACCGCGCATCTTTTCGCGATATTACCCCCTACCAGCCTTGATTTGTTTTTCTAATCATAACATCAACAATTAAAATTCAAATTAAAAACCAAATGTGGACAAATATCACCCAAGAATTGACGAAAGATATGTACTTATGAATCTTAGTTTGTTCTAAAATTACCCCTTACCTTCCTTATATTAGAACGACACAAAATTAGAAGCAAAACTAATAACGTAACACTTTCATGTACCACGTGCAACTGAGTGCTTTGAGAGGGCGGCAGACCTTTTCTGCATAGTTGCCAGGTTTCTCTTACACCGTACATATGATTGCACTTCTTACTGCGCGATCAGTTGTATGTTTTTTGGCCTGCGCGATATTACTCCACCGCGCGGCATTACCCCGCCTTCCCCTACATGGATACCTTCAAAGTTTGAATATGGACAATGCTTTGTATTAATTGTTGTTATCTTTGGCAAATGGGAATGTCGGACAATGCAGAACAATTCGAAAAACAATATTTGAGTTCTTGTTTATATTAATAATATCGTAAGAGTAAAAACTATATCATAATAGCTACGTCGAAGATTTGTGTGACCGTAGTGTGCTTCAAACACTAATCGCCTATCTCAAAAAATAAAGCGGCAAATTCAAAAAATTGTTTTTTTTTGCTGGCACCGCCATTTAATTTTTTCAACAACAATCAAAATTATTCTGGGTGTATTCTTGGCTACTAAAAGTTGTGCGCAAAGACAAAACCTTGATTACTTTCCGCTCAAAATAACGAGAAATTCAAACATTTTGATTTTAAGAAATGTTTAATCAATTTTAACTTCCAAACTATGACAGATATAATCGAATAAATATAATTTATGCATAACTTGTTTTATATAAATGCAATAAATGCAATAAATCTCTATCAAAATCTAAAATCAATCGTGTCACTTGTAATAAAAGCTACCATCTTAGTTGTTCATTGAGAGGAAGCAAAGGCGTTTTTGTAAATGATGATGAATTTCTATGTTGCTCTAATAAATCCCAAATTGCTACTGTTTTATATACCGTATTATGCGAGACAGTACTTTTTTTAAACAGATCATTTGGTATATATCATTGTTTTAATAAATTACATAAATGTTTCGTATTTATAAAGAAGTCTTTTTTTGCCCCGTTTCTGACGTTTCATTGTTTAGAAGGAATTAATCTAATTAGTCTAAAAAGTACTAAAAAGGTAGCGCGACCTACAGATATGACACAATATAATGACATCACAAGTTCTACAATTTACAAGACTATTCTAGCACTTTTGTCGACTTAAATAAATAGCGCGTGATCCCTTTTATAACGCTATTAAGTATCAAGTCTTGCACGAAAAGGATTTGCTTACGACGGTGTCTTGTACGTGTGGAAAATAAATATACTGGTGCCTGTAAATAAATATACTGTAAATAGTTCGTTAGTTAAGGTTAAGTGTTAACAAACAACTACCTTTAAATAAATAATCGTTATAGTGTAATGTGTATCTAGGACGATAGAAAATCAGAAAATGTCAAAAAGTGAGCGTAAGTAGAAGGGGGACACCATGCGCCATCTTAGATTTTGACATCACAAGGATGCCCCACGTCGGAGCCCGTATTTTCCACCCTTATTTTTTATGGTTCAACCCCTTGATTTTCAGCCCTACGGTTTCTTTTCGGAGGCCCTTTTCAACCTCTTGATGGAATTTTCATCCCTAATTAAGGCCTTTTTGGTTTTTACTCGCTTACTTGAGGGGGCGTATTTTTCACCGTTATTTTATGGTTTCTTTTCGGTGGCCTTTTTCAACCCATGATGGGAATTTCAACCCTGATTATTTTTGTTTGTATTAAGAGCTTTTTGGTGGGGAGCCCCTGGAGGTTAGGCAATTGTGCGTATTTTTTTAATTCCTATCTACAGATTGTAACCTTACGAAATTTTATTTATACATTGGGGTTGTATTCTAATAAGGAGGCCTAATGCTATCTTGTAAGGCTGATATAGGGCTTCGCAACTTACTGCTGGGACTTAGCCCCGTGACCCTTGATGTAAAATTTGAATTTGTATTCTAATAAGGAGGCCCTATTGCTATCTTGTAAGACAGGTGTATGAACTTGTGTTAGGGTTTGATCTTACGTGGGGAATTTGAATGACAGTAAAATTTAATTATAGAACACTTATTTTTATTGTAAATATCACAAATCTTGCGATATCTCAATTCTGGGAGTTTTCAATGTTCATATCTCTAATTAGCTTCAACTTTCATCTATTACCAATCCTGCTGGTCATAGTGCAGAAACGTTTTGCTATCTTATGGGATCTCAGACAAATGATTTCTGAACCCACAAGAATCCCTAATAACCCTACTCCACATCTTCTATCTAGATCTCTTTCTTACATCAAACCCACTTTTTAATAAAACTTTAGTAATTTCCCCTTTTGGTCTATCCGACGATTGTCTAATAAAAATAATTTCCACTGTCCCTAATTCCTCTGTTGTTCGCAACACTAATAGAACCTTATGGTGTATTAAGTCAGCTAAACCTTTGCAACCTTTCCATGGCGTGAATATTGTTTTAAATCGCCCTCTTCTTCGGAGTTGCTCTTTCTGTATCTGAAGTAATCCTCATGGGCATGGAGTTATACATTCCCAAAAATAGCTTTGAAAAGTAAATCTTATATTTAATGGAAATCTAATAAAACAGTCGAGAGTCATGCAGACTACGTTGGTGCTGCAAAAGTGTTATCAGTAAACCTGGGTAATCGTAAATTTTGGTCTTCGCGTAAAGCTATTAGTAAAAACTTGTAATTGCTGATTCTGTATACAAAGCCAATCCTTTTGTGGATTTATTTGCATGAAACTCGTGTCTCAATGGTTCTAGAAAAATGTGCCCCTCGTCAATTCTTCTTCATACGCTATGAAACCAATTCATTTTCGGTTCAAGCGCATAGAATCGATTATCAGTGGGCTTGACCTCAATAAGGCGACTGGCCCAGACGGTATCTATAACTATAACTATTGCCTTAAAGAAATATTTCCCCGAACTAGTACCAGCCCTATCTAAGTTGTATTTCGATCCCTATGCCTTCATCATGGAAGTTAGCAAATGTTCAACCTATTCTCAAAAAAGGCGATAAGACCGATCGATAGACCACCGACTAATTGCTGTCATTACTATTTTGTCTAAAATCATGGAAAAAACCATCAATCAGCAACTGCTTTCTTTCTTTGAAACTAACAAGCTCCTTAGTGACCTCCAATATGGGTTTAGGCAGAGTCGTTCAACAGGTGATCTTCTTTCATATGTAGCCCAAGTTTGAAACAATACATTAGAGCAATCCGGTGATACAGTTGTAGTCGTTTTAGATATCTCAAAATCATTTGGGTTTACTTGACAAACCCACGTCGTTTGGGATAAATGATACGCCCATCAGCTGGGTTTCTAGTTTCATCGATAAAAGACGAATACGTGACGTAGTTGATGGCTTTTTTCAAAAGAATTTGGCATTAATACGGGCGTCTCACACGGATCTGTTATAGCGACTGCACTTTTTCTGCTATCCATGAATGATCTTATTTCTTCTACGGCTAACCCGATCCATTTATTTGCTGAAAACAGCACTCTCCTTTGTAGCCCATCTCAGTCCACTCATAATGGTAATCCACTATTTACAAATCAAGACATTAAAACTTAAATGGTAATTTCAATCAACAAAGACATCCAAAGTGTCGTCGAACGGGGAAGCAATAATAGTTAAATTGAATGCCAATAAAACTCATTAAAGATGTCCTTGGCGAGCTCCAAACATTACGGGTATTAGTCGACCCTGTATATCAGATATCGTTTATAACGGAAGCGTCGCGCAAGTATTAAAATTGCCTGGCAGAAAATATAAGCGGTAATCAGGAGGAGCAGCACCAACTAATGTAAATTCAAAAATTACCATTCAACTAAGACTGTGTCATTGACTACGGAGGTAATAGTCCTGAAGAAAGTCACGAAAAATCTTCCCATGAAGCCATGTGAGTTTAATATCAACCAATGGACAAACCAAACTCTAGTGAATCCTACTCTCAACATAACGGGATCAATAGATGTGCTACTAGGAGCAGAGGATTATGCGAAACTAGTATTAGATGGCGTGAGGAAGACGGGTGAGCTTCTAGCTACAAATACAGAATTGTAATGGATTGTGCCAGGGTAGATATGGTGTCACGGGGAGAATAAAGAACGTAGTTAGAAAAATTTTGGAAACTCGAGGAAGTACCCAGGCTACAAAAATTCTCCCCATAAGATTCAGAATGTGAGCAACATTTCTACCAAACCGCCGTAAGAAATCCTGATGGAACTTATACAGTGAAGATTCCATTCAAAGAAGACCCATCTACCCTAGAGAGCTCTAGACCAGTAGCCGTTGCTAGGTTACTACAACTGGGGAGGGAATTCCTAAAGGACGCCAAGCTGGAAAAGGAGTAAAAAAAATCATGGAAGCATACTTGGAATTGGGACATATGCAACTAACTAGCAATCCTAATGAGAAACGGATCTACATCCCCTATCAGTTAGTTATAAAGGAGTCCATTTAAACAACAAAACTACTGAGGGTAGTCTTAGACGCATCTTCGAAAGATACAAGCATGAAGAACCTAAATTACGGTATGCATGTGGGTCCAAGGCTACAAAAGGTCCCTGGGAGCAACTTGTAAGTTAGATGAAACATCATTGCGTGCTCACGGCTGATATAGAGAAGATGTATCGCCAGATTAAACTAAACGCAGAAGTGAGACTAAACTCAGGCAGACCAATACCAGTTAACATATGGAACAGCATGCGTTCCTACTTATCAGTAAGAACGTTGCAGCGACTGGCCCAAGATGAAGAAATAAAATACCCAAACGCATCAGCAATGACACTAAACGAGTACTATGTGAACGACTTGCTAACAGGCGCAAAAACTGTAGAAGAAGCAAAGTCCTACAAGAAGAATTAATGAATTTACTAAGCACGGGGGGATTTAAATTAAGAACTTCGGTTGGAAACCATCAAGAATTATGGAAGGACGTAAGCAAGACACCTCAGCCTATGGACGTCAAGGAAGACGACGTAAGAAAATCTCTAGGTGTTAGATGGCTACCACACCGGGACAGCTTTCAATTAAAAGTGGAACTCAGGAAATCAGTAACGAAGAGGATTATATTATTAAAGACAGCGAAAATATTCGATCGGTTGGGGTGGGTTAGTCCAGTAACTGTAACAGCCAAGCTACTAATCCAAGAGTTATGGTTAACCTCAATCAACTGGACCAACGGACACCCGACAACATGAGCACGAAGTGGATGGAGTTTCGCAGTGGACGAGTCCTACTTATGGTAACTGATGTTTCACCTTATGGGATTGATAGAGTAGCAGAAAGTATATGTGAATTATATCCAGATGTGAACAAGTTGATCTCTAATGGTAAAACATTTAAGCTCAATACAATAAGGTGTCTTACTGCAGGAAAAAAAGTTTTCTTAAAGTTTAAGTACAAAGAAATTATGCCAAATAGAGCCCTTCGTCCAGAATTAGTCATTATGCGTTGGGGTACTTGGTTGGAGGCAGTACTGTTTTATGCAGATAATTTCTATAATATCACAGAAGTTGTTGATGCGTTAGAAAATGCTGCTGGGTCAGTAGGAATACTAAAAGTGTTAACTGCTGTATATCAGTTTAAAAAGAATTTGGTGATTTTAAAAGCACATTTTGGACTGTAGCCCCCCAAACAAAAATGAACTATTTCTTTACCTATATCTTGGGCTTGCATTACACCATTATGCACCACTAAAACTTTGGATTGCATTTACTAGAAAATGCCCAATAATCAATTCCGAACACTACTTACTGGCCCTCCCCCGCCATTAATTTATTGAACGTTTTTGTGTTGTTGGATTGCACTCCCTCTGCGCTTCCATACAAAGTATTATTTTTCTCTTGCACCGTTTTGGGCTACTAAATTTTCAATAAATTGCGTTCCCCCCACTTTAAAAAATTGGGGTTTTTCTTTACGTTACTCGTATCTCAATGATTCTGGAAAAGATGTGCCCCTAGTCAACTCTTCTTCATACGCTATGAAACCAATTCATTTTCGGTACAAGCTCTTGGAATTGATCATCAGTAGGCTTGATCTCAATAAGGCGACTGGCCTAGACGCTATCCCAGCTATTGTCTTAAAGAAATGTTCCCCCGAACTAGTACCAGTCCTATCTAAGCTCTATACGATCTCTATGTCTTCTGGGGAATTCCCTTCATCATGGAAGTTAGCAAATGTTCAACCTATTCCCAAAAAAGGCGATAAGACCGATCCCTCAAACTACCGACCAATTGCCATCACTTCCATTTTGTCTAAAATCATGGAAAAATCCATCAATCAGCAACTGCTCAGGTTCCTTGAAACTAACAAACTCCTTAGTGACCACCAATATGGGTTTAGGCACAGTCGTTCAACAGGTGATCTTCTTTCATATGTGACTCAAGCTTGGAACAATACAGTAGAGCAGTCCGGTGAAACAGTTGTAGTCGCTTTAGATATCTCATAGGCATTTGACCGAGTTTGGCATAAGTGTTTACTTGCCAAACTCACCTCGTTTGGGTTAAATGATACGCTCATCAACTGGGTTTCTAGTTTCCTTGATAAAAGACGAATACGTGTCGTAGTTGGTGGCTTTTTTTCAAAAGAAGTTAGCATTAACGCGGGCGTACCACAGGGATTCGTTATAGCGCCTTCACTTTTTCTGCTGTACATAAATGACCTTATTTCTTCAACAACTAACCCCATCCATTGCTTTGCTGACGATAGCACTCTTCACTGTAGTTCATCTCAGTCTATTCATAGTGATAATCCACCTTCTATGTCAAATCAACAAATTAAAGCTGAAATGGCAACTTCAATCAACAAAGACATTCAACGTATTCTCAAATGGGGAAGCAATGTGGAATCTAGTTAAATTTAATGCTAACAAAACTCAGTGTTGCCTTGTGTCCGCCAAAAAAGATCGATCATTTCCTGTTGTAAGTATGAATGGCTCACTTCTTAAACTTTCAGACTCTATTACTCTGTTGGGTATGACTGTATCTTCAAATCTCTCACGGGTTGACCATCTTCTGTCAGCTACCAAAACAGCTGCTCTTAAAATAGGCTTTTTGTACAGATCTAAGCAGTACTTTACCTCTCAACAACTCCTTCTGCTGTATAAGGCCCAAATTCGGCCTCATCTGGAATATAATTCTCACCTCTGGGTTAGTGCTCCCCAATACGTTCTCGATATCGTTGATCGCATTCAAAAGAGAGCGATTAGGCTTACAAATGACCCGTCCTTAACTTCTCACATACAGTCCCTTGAGCATAGAAGGATGGTTTCTGTTCTTTCTTTGTACTATCGGTATTACAACGGCTATTGTGCTGCTGAATTATATTCTTTGATACCATCTCGGGCTATCTTTGCGAGAAACACTCGGTTCGCTCATTCACATCATCAGTATGAAGTACAAATCCCCACTTGTCGTACCAAACGGGCGCAATCCACATTTTTCTACACGGCTTCTAAACTCTGGAATGATCTCCCTAGTTCCTGTTTTCCTCTCACTTATGATATGAGAAAATTTAAGGTAGCTGTTCATAGGCATCTATTGGCAATTCATTATCCCTCTATCCATCCTCCTAAGTGTTCCTGAGTGCTTTAGCACGATAGGCCAAATTTAGCCTGTTCAGGTCCACAATCATAAAAAGAAAAACTTCAATAGAAATTAACGTAAAGTGTAGAATTTGCATTTTCACTTGAGAATCTTAGTAACGTAGTCTACTATTAAAATATATTTGAGGTAAATAAATTTAATAAACAAGAAAAAACGTATTGTAGAATGCATATAATGTATTTTGATTTTATAAGTATCCGCAATATTGTTCATTGGTCCATCTATGGGTGTTACGGTAAAGTTCCGATGATACCGCCATCTTGGACAAAAATTGCATTAATGACATCATAGTGCCGACAGTTATTAGTCCTTACTAATTAAGTTATACTGTGACTAAAGTGTTATTTTTGTTTCCGGAGGGGGTTAAAAGTGACACTAGTCAAGCGTTGCGGTGATACACTACGCATACGTCAAAGTCAAAGATAAGATTTAATGAAATTTAATACCTAGTGCAAATTGGGATGTATCAATACATCATTAACATTTTATCTGCCACCCTACTCGCCAAAGAGTGTCCCTTAGGTCATAAGATAATGTAACTGGAATTAGATTAATAATTTTGGAGCTTTCCTAATTTCACAAATGCAAACACAATGCCACTTTTTGGGTCTTATGGTTGTTAGATTTAGGTAATAGGTAAATTATTTTATTTCTCGAAAGTTATTTGTGAATTAATTAATTAATTAATTACAAAAACCCTTAATTTTCTTCGTTCTGGTGAAAATGGAAGAAATGAAGGAAAACATTTGTATTTTAAGAATTGCACCTATTAGCCACCCAATGCGTATTTCACATCATTCACCGGATTTGTTCTGAAATACCCCTTAAAGCGCAACTCTACCAAGAATTTAATGTAACGGAGTCGAAAGGTTCTATTATAAAATATTTTTCTTCTAATTTCAGCTTACTGTGTAGTATAGATCCACATTTATCACAAACTCCATTTAACGGTTTAATGTCAGATAATTTTTTGTAACGGCCATGAAAACAGATCTTGAGGTACGTCACTTCAACAGAAAATAACTCCTTAACTTCACCAGAATACCTACTATTTTTTGCATTCTGTAACACGAGACCATATCTCCAAGCACAATTTTTAACGTGTTCAATATGGCCGATTCGGTATGTGGATGTGCAACTTTTGGTAAATGAGAAATCAGGCATTGAGCCCGTAGTAAATACGCTTAATATGCATCAAATTGTCAAGATGGCTATTGCGGAACAGTGTAATAGGCATAACTTTCCTCATGCTATCATAATTCGCATTTAGTAATTCAGAGTGTGGCTTCAAATACGATGTTCGTAGTCTTCCTTACTTTACATCACCCAATGCGCGCCGATTTTCAATGGAAGTACGACCAGTTTGACGATAAAGTTCAAGTACATAGTTGTCATAACATTGAATACACAAAACTTTCCCATCAACTTCATCTTGTGAACATTTCTCGTGTTTATGGATAAGACCTTTACATACAGAGTAATGACGATCTAAGCTGGAAAGAGGAACATGGTTCATGAGATGATAGAGAAGCTGCAAAATATAAACATATATAGTGGATTATTCAGTTTCAAATTTGCTTAGGTTGTGTTCAGATGACTTTTTGCATCAAAAAATTGAAAACAACCAAATCTTTTAATATTTTAAGCTCTGGCAAATCAAAAATAACTTATATGAAATTTTCTGTTAAAATATATATTTTATTAAATTAATACATTTATTTCATACTAATACATTATAAACAAATAAACCCTTAGTTACCGTAACTGTAAACAAGTTCATAACGCCCTTGGGAGTTATACTAGGCAGTTATAGATCTATAACTCCCTCTAATGTATTTTGAGAAATATTTGCAAACTTGTCAGTTGATATATCCATGGTAACCATGCCTACTTAATTTTTATACAACGTTCGTTTAATTTTAATAACCAACAAAATTTCGTTTTCATAATTCATTTATAATGTATTAATATGTAATAAAATTATTTATCTACCACGAGAGTTATGTATATTAATAACCTCGGGCAACTTACAATCCCCCGGGACTATCGTCCCTCGGGATTGCAATCCTCGGTAATTAACATCCTCATAACTCTCTTGATACATAAATAACAATTTTAGTCATGTGTACAAAATAAACTATTACACTGATTGCAGATTACTGAATATTTATGTGGATAAAAACATACAATTTTGTTTATAAATATTGTTGTTGACATTTCTAATAAATTGTTTTTTTTTATTATTCGTATTAAGATTTATTGAAGTAAACTCACGAATACTTCGAGCAACTAGTGATAATCCGCTAAGCTAGTAGACACACTCAAGCATTTTGTTTATAAGCAAGACCATTTAAGCTAAAATCGAAATCAGAAATTAGAGCTCTCCAGTCTTCATCTGTCGGAAAGGAAAGGAAAGCAACGTGTTTCATTCCCAAGGCGAGCTACTAGAGCTTTCCATGCTCCTTCAGCCACAGCGATGGATTCGGAATGCTAAGCAGATTCTGTCACCACAGATCCAACTAGCTCAGTTCAGCTATCGGACTCTAGTCAGATAAATGCCCAAAGTATAGGTTTCATGATCTTTCCCACACAAAACACTTTCGTGGTCTAGCAAATGTTTAACGATGATTACCGCATTACTGTCAGTGTATCCATAATTATTTTTTTCGTATGATTTTAAGCCAATCAGAATATCTAATCTGGTCAAGCATTTAAGTATTTAGATAATACCTAATCATACATAGAGTAGCTCCACCAATAAAAACTTTTTTAGTTTAGCTAAGCTACCTTGTATAATATCGATTACACATAATTTACAATCAAACGTTTTTAATTACTTTCATTAATTGCACCAATAATTTAATAAGTTGTTTCTGTTCTAATTTACCTATTTACTAACAGAATAATCTTCCCTCGGTCGGACCTTTACTATTGGAGGAGGGGTTAGTTACTAATGTTCAAAACTTATTACCAAACATTTGTTAGGAATGAGTGCAATCCAACAACATAAAAACTTTCAATAAATTAAAAGTTAGTAATGTTCGGATCGGATTTTCTAATTAGTGCAATCCGAACTTTTAGTGGTGCATAATGGTGTAATACACATTCCAGCAATAGGTAAAGAAAAAACTCATTTTTGTTAATGTGGGGGGTGGGCGGAGGGTAGGGCCCAGGAACGCAATTTGTTCAAAATTTCACAACCTGAATAGTGCAAAAAAAAATAGTACATAGGAGTGCAGAACTAGTGCAATCACACAACACAAAAAACGTTCAATAAATCAAAAGAGGGGGTTAGTTAGTAATGGTATAAGTTTATCTTTATTTGCTCATTTTTACAATTTTGCAAAGCAATCTAGTTTTACAATTCTATTTACAACATAAAAACTTTCAATAAATTAAAAGTTAGTAATGTTCGGATCGGATTTTCTAATTAGTGCAATCCGAACTTTT
This sequence comes from Vesta saturnalis, assembly GCA_036346205.1. Classification (NCBI taxonomy): domain Eukaryota; kingdom Metazoa; phylum Arthropoda; class Insecta; order Coleoptera; family Lampyridae; genus Vesta; species Vesta saturnalis. The sequence continues at coordinate 2,829,696 of JARFJB010002143.1, read as the reverse complement.
AGTGGTGCATAATGGTGTAATACACATTCCAGCAATAGGTAAAGAAAAAACTCATTTTTGTTAATGTGGGATGTGGGCGGAGGCTAGGGCCCAGGAACGCAATTTGTTCAAAATTTCACAACCTGAATAGTGCAAAAGAAAAAATATAGTACATAGGAGTGCAGAACTAGTGCAATCACACAACACAAAAAACGTTCAATAAATCAAAAGAGGGGGTTAGTTAGTAATGGTATAAGTTTATCTTTATTTGCTCATTTTTACAATTTTGCAAAGCAATCTAGTTTTACAATTCTATTTACATTTTTACATGTCCCATTATCTACCATCTTCCTTTTGTCCTATCTCCCATTATCTGTTTTCTCATTTTCCACCTTGCCCTCCATCCACTCCGATCCCCTTCCCCATCCCCCTCCTACACTCCTGTCATCCTCCCTTAACTCCCTACACTCTTATCATATGTCTCATATTCTCTACCTCTTTATATATATATATATATATATATATATATATATATATATATATATATTATAGACCGCACGTTATTGAGCCTGATATATTAACAAGCGCCCGATGAGCCCGGCTCACTTCGTTGATATACAGGACGTTGTTGAGTCCGATTATATACAGAATAGATGTTTATCGTTCCTTCGTGAGCCCCCCAATGTTGCCATTCGATTTGGGCTCATCAAAGGTACTTTTATATATGTTACACGATATTTACTTTTAATACAATATAGAGGCAAAGTGTTTTTCATCAATGCTTATGAACTGCAAGCCACGCTTATTCGTGTTTTGTGCAATTTCATTAAATTAGGACTTTTAATCTAACTTTTGCTATCTATATTTTTAAATAAAGAACTCACTTTTTATTTTTTGGGAAACTTAGTAAGCACTGAATATTTCCGGAAAAACGATCATTCATAAAAAATTATTAAGCTTTAAGTTAAAAAGTTTAAAAAGCTGTGTCTACTTTAGACAAAACGTAATATTAGTTTTAATACTTTTTGTTGGCGATCCGACAGCTCGCGGTTCTTGTAATTATGAATTGATCATATTAAGATTAAACATCTTCGATTGAGTTTGTACTGCTTGAAATTGAACTTTTCAATAAAGCATTTACATTTAACATTCATGTAGATAAAATTCATAATTTAGTATCAAAGGTTTGGGCGCTTTCGACTTGTTCAACATATCGTATAGCTTTTATTCTATTATTTAGCTTTGCAATGCTGCAATTTAATGCTCGGTAGCAGTAGTACAAAAGTGTAGCAAACTATAGATAATGCAATCAGTAAAATAAAGCGATACGTTGAAACGGGTATTAAATAGGAATAACTACAAACTGTAAAGTGTAAAGAAAAAGAAATTTTTAAAAGTTATTTCAGTGTATTACTTTATCAAATTATGCTAGAGAGATTTCGATAAAAGTAATTGAACGATCAGTACTAAATTTTTTGATTCGTCTATTATGATTTAAGTTGTCTAAAACACAAAAACGCAATTGTAGTAAGAGCTACAAAATAACGTTTCATTGTAAGAATCTGTGCTACATAAATATTGCAAAGAACTTTAATTTAAAAAATACCTACCTATTTAATTGTTTAATAAAAATTGTATTTTTAAAAAATGTAGAAATTAAATTAGTTGTAATTTCTTTTTTTTGTTAGTCTATTTACTGCTGTAAGAAAATCCAACTTAATTTAAAAATATAAGCTTGTATAACATTGACTTTAGATTAAAAACATTTTAAAAAAAGTTAAAACCATTTTTAAAAAGACAATTGAACTTCATTTAGAAGAATAAAAGAATAACTGGTATGGATTCTCCTTTTTTTTTTTTTTTTTTTTTATTGTCAGATAATTTCTATTTACAATCTGCTCGTAGAGCAATAAGCAAATTATTTACATATGTATATATATATATATATATATGTGATTGACAATGGAAGCAGGCGTTCATTAACGTCGCTTCAAGTGCAACTAGCGCATAATTGCGCTTTACAATTGAATAACTTTGAGGGTCTATTTATTTGTTCTAAAATCTATTCGGCAAATCTATAGTGTAATGTCGCTTTAGTCTGTGGTTTTGAACATGATTGTTTACTAAATTTAAAGCTAGGGTGTTCGGATGTAATTCTAACTTAGCAATGTAGTTTTCACTAACTTTCACTATCTCTTCTTTCACTGTATGCACTTTGAGATCATTGTAAATTTCTGCATTACTTATATAATAAGGTGCATTGATGATGGTCCGAAGTGTTTTCGTTTGGTTTCGTTTGCGTTCCATGTGACAATTTTATACTGGGCCATTTTTGGTAGTGATTTGTTGCCTAAGTGCTGTGAGTTCAATACTGAGTATTTCAATGGTTTTCCTCATTTCCTTGATTCTCGTAACAGTTCTGTTATCACGTTGTTTTGATTCATAATGGTTTCCTGCATAAACTTGATTGTAATTCTTTCTTGATCTGTGGCTGTACTGTTGTGATTGGTACTGGCTATTAGGTTATATGAGCCTAGTCCTGGCTGTTGTACATTGTGAGTGGAGACACCGTTTGCTGCTGTGGGCTGTTGATTACCAGTTCGTTCCAACGGTGGGAAATCTGATGATGCTAGAGTGAATCTTTGTGTCGGTTGTGATTGTTGCATTTCTGGCCTGGATTTAAAGTTCAGGTTGCGTCGATTGAGTATTTCTAAGTACACTTGGCAGCCTTTGTAATTAGCGGGATGCTCACCTTTGCATAGTGCACATTTAGCTGTTGAAGTGTTTTCTACAGAGCATTTTCTAGTGTCATGATTGGCTCCACATTTAACGCATCTAAAGGGGCGTGTACAGAAGTTACGAGTATGTCCGTAGCATTGACATCTCTTGCACTGTGTAAGTGTATTTTTCTTATGAGGTGGCTCCACTTGTACTTTGGCGTTTAGGAGATATTCTATCTTGAATATTTCCTTGTTGTTTTCCTTAGGCTCAATTTCAATAAAGAATAGGTTTCTAAATTCATCTATTTGTTTAATTTTGCACTTAGTAATGTTTCTTGCTGTGTGTCCCTTATCTTTCAAAGCAGTCTTGAGTTCGTCTATGTCGGTTGTGTAGTGTAGGTTTCTAATTACTACTTTATAACTGCGTTCTTCTTTTAAGCTGAAGGTATGTCTAGCAACGTTATTGTCATCAAGGACTTTTTTAATTTTTTTGTAATTTTCTATTGTTAGTATTTGTAATCTTATTTTATTGCCATTCATGGTTTGGTAGTAGTAATCGTTTTTTGTGATGGTGCTCTCAATTAGCCGTATTAGCGGGGCTATATTAATTACATGGTGAATAATAAACGGTGGCGGCCGTTCAGGTTTTTTTGCCATTTCATTATCTGACTTTTGTTTATTGGCTCCCGCTAAATTTTTGTTTGTGTTATCAAAAGTTGCTAACGCTTGGAATCTATTATGAGAAGGGTTAAATCTGGGTTTCACTTGTCTTTCAGTATCTGGGCTTGATGGTCCTCTTTTATTTTTCCTGTGTCGAACTTCCTGGAACTCATTAAGTTTGATGACTTCCCCTTCAGGTTCTTGGTTAACCTGAGAATTTTCAGCATCCATGTTAAGTAATTCGTTTGTTAAAAAGACAATTGAACTTCATTTAGAAGAATAAAAGAATAACTGGTATGGATTCTCCTTTAAAATTTTATTTTTCCCTTAATGTGCACATTGAATGCAGATTAAGGTAATTGTCTAAAGTTATCATAATCTCAGTATTTACAGAAATCAACTGTGATTAACCATTTTTCCATTAATGATTGAAATTCTATTTGTAATCCCCTAAACAAAACCCAAGTAGTTTCTAATTATGGTACCCATTTCAATGACACAGGAAATTGGTAATTCCAATAAGACTTTTGTTCTATTCATTACCATGTCTTCTTGGTTAACTTTAAAAATGTTACAATTCAGTTAATCAGTTTAATTTGAAGTGTGGAAATCGTGAGTGTGTAAGTGGCGAATGAGTTCCAGAGCTAAAAGCTATATGCAATGGAAATGGCTGTTAACAGTAGTGGTAAGTACATTCTACAGTTTTTTCTTGTTTCAATTATTGTTTTTATTTTTTTTATTTCCTAATATTTGTCAAAGAACTGAGAGAAAAAAAGAGAGAAATACTATTTATTGTAGAATAAATTCTAATTTACAATAACTAAATATAAAAAAAGATACTATAATAATATATGTTGTGAAACATCGCAACAACGCAATTATATATTTTTTTTGTAATAGATCAACTCTCTCAAAGTGTGTGAAAAAAAAATGTAACAAAGTTTTTTTATATAAGTTGTTGTAATAAATTAATTTTAATTACAACTGGTCCTTCATATTTATCATATTGAAAGTTCGAAGAAGTAGTTGACGCAAACGGGGAGCCTTAACTATCGAAGGAAGCATTAATTTAAAGGCACCGTTTTCGCACATGGTCTTCATCGAGCCGGATCTCCACACAAAAATCTCCCACACAATTAAAAAGATCTCAACGTTTTCCCTATCCCCTGGCACATGGTTGATTCGAAGTTCCAGTTACGTGTGAACTCCTATTAGCTGACGTCCTCCGCATAGGCCCAAGTCAAATCCACACTACGAAAGATTCCAGTAAGTTCAAGTGATCATTTGTTTGTATTAAAACTCTGAGAAAAAGGTTAGTGAACTAAATTGTTTACATAAAACTATTGCAAAAACTCTCAAATAGTAAATACGCATTCACATTTATTTAACTCTGTTATTTATTGTTTGTTTTGAATGGTCATGGATTTCAAACAATTAAAACTACTCGCACAAGTGCTAAAAGAAAATCACTCGTATTCAGAATTGGGTGCAGAGCTATCAAAATTTGACATTAGATGTTCAAGAATTGTCATGTAGACAAAAAAGATTGGAAGCCGCGTTTTCTGAATACGAATGTGCTTAAGACGAGATAGATTGATATTTATTAGAATTTGAAGATAATTCAGATGTAGAAGATCGTGAAAAAATTGAAAATCAGTATTTTACAACGTTAGCCCTTATTCAAAAATGTATACAAAAATTATCTCCTCAAAATGTCACTGTAAGTCACAACAATGATTCAATTAGAAATAGCTCGCATATACACAATTCTAATATAAAATTGCCACAAATTAATATTCCCAACTTTGCAGGAAATTTGCACGATTGGAAGCCCTTTTTAGATCTCCTTGATGCGTTAATAATAAACAACCCACAATTCTCAAATGTGGAACGTTTTTATTATCTAAAAACACTGGTAAAAGGTGAAGCTTGTAGTTTAATTGAATCATTGTCATTGACTAATGAAAATTTCTCTACAGCTCTTTTATTACTTAAGCAAAGATATGAAAACAAAAATAAGATTGTTAATTCCCATTTCGAAAATTTGTTAAATGCTCCTTGTATAACAAAATGTAATTCACAAAATTTGAGAGAATTAGTTACAACCTGTAAGAAAAACCTAGAATCACTAAAAAACATGAAGCTCTCTGATAAATGTAATTTTGAATCATTACTTATTTTTCTTCTAAAAAAAAACTAGACTTCGGCTCTAAGGAAGGTCGTGATTTAAAGACATTGCCAAATTTAGCAGAATTTTTTGAATTTCTCGAAAATCGTTGTGTTGTGTTAGAAAACATTTCAGGGAATGAAACACTAGTCAACTCAAAATGTAGTAAAGTAACACTATACTCGAAAAGTCACAGTGACGCTCTCTCGTGCATTTTTTGCGATAAATCTCATAAAATTTACGGGTGTCCACAATTTTTGGAAATATCTCCTCAAGAAAGATTAAAGTTTGTTCAAAGTAAAAAAATGTGCTTAAACTGTTTAGGCACAAAGCATACAGTGGAAAATTGTTCTTCAAGTGCAACTTGTTTTCATTGCTCTAAGAAGCATCACACTGCGCTACACATACAAAATGCCCCCTTCAATAGTTCAGGAAAATTAGGTTTTTCTTAAACTCATCATAAACCCACAATTTCTTACTCAAATGCACAAAATAACGGTTTCGGCCGTAATGTACCAAAAAATGAACATTCTGTGCATTCAAATAAACCTCAGCCATCAAACAATCACCCAATTTCAACTCCACTTCATTATCAAGACATAAACAAAGCGTCAACTTCGCAAGCAAATCAGCAACCGGCTGAAAATTTATCCAGTTTTTCCGCTCTTTCCCCCAAAAATTGCCACGTATTACTAGCCACAGCTCAAGTAACTTTGTTTACTGCGCAAGGACGACCTATCCAAGCAAGAATACTACTAGATAACGGAAGTCAGAACTCGTTTTGTACTCAAAAACTGGTTAATCAGCACCGATATAAAACCTTTAATACAGCTTTGAATATTTCTGGAATTTCTCAAAACAAAACTTTCTCAAATAAAGCGGTGAATATGTATATACACTCAAACGTAGACCACTCTAAAAGATTCAAAGTTTCTTGTGCTATATTAGAACAGATAACTCATAAACTCCCACAAATAAAAATTCACTCGGATAAGTTACAAATTCCGGATCATATTAAGATAACTCTAGCTGATCCTAATTTTCACACTCCATCCGATATAGATTTGCTTATTGGAGCAGATAGTTACTACACACTTCTCACGTATGGCATAGTGAAATTAGGCAGAGGTTATCCTACTTTGTTAAATACGCATCTGGGCTGGATTATATCAGGAACCGTTCCTAAAAAGTATATATTTGAACCATCTACTTCAACATTCTATTCTCATCATTCCACTAACCACTCAAATGATACAGATGAATTAGAAACTCTCTTAACAAAATTCTGGAAAATTGAAGAACTCTCCGAACCTCCCTTGCTCTCTCCAGAAGATAAAAAGTCTGAACAAGTTTTTAATACTACTTCTCGCATCCTTCAAAATGGACATTGTCAAGTAGATATTCCTCTGAAATCTACAAATGAACATCATAAACTCGGCGATTCTCTTTCTTTATCGCAAAAAGATTCTTTTCTCTTGAAAACGATTTGAAAAAGATCCCTCCTCTTTCACGAATATAAAAAATTCATCGATGAATATGTGTCATTAGGTCATGCAAAATATGTTCCGCTATTTCCGACTAACAGTAGGTTAGAAAGGAAATACTTTATTCCTCATTTGTACGTAATCAGAAATGAAAGCGTCAGCACCAAGTTGTGTGTGGTTTTTGATGCGTCTTTGTGAAACATCTTCAGGACTCTCATTAAACGATGATACCTTAAAAGGATTTCAAGTTCAACCAGATCTAGATGACATTTTGTGCAGGTTTCGCTCGTTTAGGTTTGTACTTACCGCTGACATTGAGAAAATGTATCGGCAGATTTTCACGAATCCTCGCCTAAATTTTCTGCAAAACATTATTTGGCGTGACTCACCTCGTCAATCTTTAAAATTTTTGGAACTTCAAACCATCACATACGGAACAAACTTTGCTCCCTATGCTGCCACTCGGGTTTTAAATGATATCGCTCTCAATAATTCCGATTATCCCTTAGCATCAAATGCTCTGCTTACTCAAACTTATGTGGACGACATTCTGTCGGGATGTGAAACGGAAAAAGATTTACCTAAACTTTATTCTCAATTAACCTCTCTTCTCTCTAAGCACGGGTTTCACTTGCACAAATGGTGTTCAAACTCAAATGATTTCTTAAAAAATATATCTCACCCGCAAACCGCAGAAGTTGACTTCAATCTGGAAAAATCCCCATGTAAAATTCTCAGCTTGAAGTGGAATCCCTCATCAGACAATTTTCAAATCTTTATTCCTTCGCAATCTCTACAAGATTGCCCCATTTCAAAAAGAAAAATTTTATCTTATCTCGCTCAATGCTTTGACCCTATTGGATTGGTTAATCCTCTTATAGTTAAAGGAAAAATTCTTATGCAAAAATTGTGGTTACATAAGGTAGAATGGGATGAAGAAATACGTGACATTTCGATTTTAATAGAATGGAAAGCTCTCTGCGAACTCTTTTCTCAGTTAAAAAATCTCACAATCTCTCGGTGTTTATTTTCTAGTAAAAATATTGCATATGTAGAATTTCATGGGTTTTCTGATGCAAGTAATCTTGCTTATGGAGCTTGTGTGTATATTAGAACCATTTACTCAGACAACTCGGTGTCTTGTAATTTATTGTCATCTAAATCGCGCGTAGCTCCAATCAAGACAATTACAATCCCCAAACTCGAACTTTGTGCCATGGTGTTATTATCAAAATTGATTAATAAAATAGTGTCGATTTATGAAAATAAACTAATTCCTACCTCTGTCACACTTTGGACAGATTCGCAAATTGCATTATACTGGTGTAAAAGCCACTCAAGTCGATGGGCAGCATTTGTGTCGCATCGAGTATCTGAAATTCAAGAACTTACTCATGACTATAAGTGGAATTATGTAAAATCAGCGGATAATCCCGCAGACATGCTGTCCCGTGGTCATTTGAACTCTGATGATTTAACTTTTTGGTTTAACGGGCCCAAATATTTGCTCAATCCTAAATTTGAAGTGCGAAATGTAGAGAATTTTCCTTTCTCGGTGGACAATCCTCCCGAGGAAAGAAAAATATCTTTAATCGTCAATCAATTTTTAGAAAATTTTTGGAATTCAATATTTACACGTTTCTCGTCATTTTCTCGATTGCATAGAACAATTGCATATGTGCTACGCTTTGTTCACAACGTCACTCACTATCAAGCAAAAACAACAGGCCCTTTGACTATTTCGGAGTTGGATTTAGCGCTCGCTGTAATTATAAAAAAGGTTCAACAAGAACATTTTTCTCAACAAATCTTGGAACTTGACTCAAACAAAGTTCTATCTCACAAGCAACTTCGCTCATTAAAACCCTTTTTGGACAATCATGGATTGCTGCGTGTGGGTGGTAGGTTGGAAAATGCAGAAATTTTGTTTGAACAAAAACATCCTCTTCTCCTGCCCTCTAAGGATTACGTTGTTTCTCTCTTATTGAAGTTTGAACATCTTCGATTATGCTACGCTGGTCATCAGAATGTACTTTCCAATGTTCGATTACGGTATTGGCCACTAGACGGACTGCGTCACATAAAACGAATTATTCGGAATTGCACTATTTGTTTTCGATTTAATGCACAATCAGTGCAACAGATCATGGCTAATTTGCCAAAAGACAGAGTGACTGCCACACGACCATTCCAAAAAGTCGGAGTCGATTTTGGTGGACCGTTCTTCATAAAGTCCTCCCATTTACGCAAGGCACCGGTAATGAAATGCTACGTAGCTATATTCGTATGCATGGCGATTAAAGCAGTTCACATCGAGCTAGTGTCAAATCTGTCAAGTGAGGCTTTTCTAGCCACTCTTAAAAGATTTATATCTCGAAGAGGAAATCCGTCGGTCATTTATAGTGGTAATTCCACTAATTTTCTGGGTTCGAAAAGTCAGTTAAAGGAACTATACGATTATTTCCGAAATACGGATGTGAACACTTCTATTCAAATTTACCTTTCTCAAAATGAAACCAAATGGACGTTCATCCCCCCCAGATCCCCTCATTGGGGAGGACTCTGGGAAGCCGCAATAAAAAGTGCAAAATACCACATCTCGCGTGTTGTGGGCACTACTCCACTTATTTTTGAAGAATTTGCCACCATATTAGCTCAAATTGAAGCTATTCTCAATTCTAGACCCCTCATTGCTCTCTCAAAATACCATTCAGATTTTCAAACACTCACTCCTGGGCATTTTCTAATAGGAACTAGCCTCTCATTATACCCTGAAAAAGACATTTCCAACTCAGCAGAAGCCAAGTTGTCCTTTTGGCAGCGATGTTCAAAACTTCAGCAAAATTTTTGGAAAAAGTGGTCAGTTGATTATCTAAACCGGTTACAAAATCGACCAAAATGGATGACTGAGACTCGAAATTTGCAGCAAAATGATTTAGTCTTGCTGAAAGAAGAAAACTCTCCCCCTCTGCATTGGCCAATGGCCAGGGTCTTGGAAACATTTGAAGGCGCCGATGGAAAGGTCAGAGTTGTCCGCCTAAAAACACAAGAGGGAGAATTCACTCGTTCCATTACAAAAGTGTGCCCTCTTCCACAGGCAGATTGTTAATTCCTCTTGCGAAAGAAAATGTAAAATATTCCTTTATATATATATATATATATATATATATATATATATATATATATATATATATATATATATATATATATATATATATATATATATATATATCATCATTCTATCATTTTGCGTCCATCTATTTGGCATTTACCATCAATCTGGCTACACTTTGCAAAGTGGCGTCTGTATATGGACGCCAGATTACAATCCTTAATCATTTTCTTGGTATAAGTGTTAGAGAAGCACCGTTGACAAAAGACAATTCTGATAGAATTCTATAATACTCATTCTGAGTATGGAGCCCATTTCATACTCCTACGTTGAGATTTTTTAAAAACTTGTCGACGCCAAAATCGTGTAATTCGTAAAATTGTATACAAACTTAGTTCAGCACTTTGCCGTCACGGCGCTATTTCTAAATATACTTTTATTGTATATATTCTGTACATTTACAATCTTTCAGACGTCTTTAAATGGCAACACTGTAAAACCAATTTCTAATATTCTTTCTTATTTAATTTGAAGTAATTTCATATTTACGGTCTACAGCCTTCTGGCGTCATTCTACCTAGATATACAATTGATGTTACTTAACATCATTATGAACTCACACATGCATTATTTTGTAAATCATTCTGAAGTCATATATTAACATATATACATACTGTTTATTCTAAGCAAGATTAGCTACCTCATGCACCTCAAATACACCATTCTATGTACACACCCAGAAAATAATAAAATTTACAGATAAATGTAAAAAATTAAAAATGCAAATTGGTTAATATGTTTTACAGTTTTGTCATAGGTAGATGACTACGACGGTTGTTTGTATTAGTACCGCGAAGTATATTTATCCTTGGATTTTGCTTAGTAAACCTCTAACGAACTGCAGAATGTAGATTAAGAAACAAGTGTCTTAATTTTGAATTACGTAGTAACTTGTTACGATGAGACCGTTTATTTATCAAAATTATTTTTTTTAGTGCGACTAAGTTAAATTAGTACCGTTTAGGACGTTTAGAAACCAGTTCTATTATTAACCTCGTGTCTGCGCATGCGCGCGTCTGTGCTTGTGCATCAGTACATGTGCAAGCATGGGTGCATGTGTGTTTATCGTTTATCAGGGCGTCCATGTCGCTGGCGTATTTGTACTTTTAGAACTAAATTTGAGTACTTTGTGTTATACTCAGAGAGGTATAATGAGTACGACATCCATCCATGTCCATAAACAGCACTACTAGTTCCTAATAATAGGGCGACACCCAATGCTTCCACTGAACCTGTATCATTCTTTTCCCTGTTGAAAATTTTTATTGACTTTCAAAAGGCGGGGTTTTATGCAAGGCTGCTCTACATCTAATTCACTATACATAAAAAACGAATGTACGAAAAAAAGTCGCGGACAATTGGTCTCGCGAAAAAATGTCGCGCACATTTGAACGCACATCAAAAGGTCGCCAGCGAAAAAAGGTCGCGGACAAATGATCGCGTGAGAAAATGTCGCGTAGAAAAATATAACTATTAAACATTCCTCCACATTTTATCCAGGCTTAGGACTAGCAGTTAATAACTGCCATGTTTAAAAGTTTTTTTTTTATGTTTTTATATTTTATGATTTTTTTATTTTTTTTTTGTTGGTTCTTGCTTTTCTGGTTTTTATATTTGTAACTCGAAGTTATGAGCAACCGCCCTTAAATACTCCTAATGTGGATGATTGGCATATTATTGACAAATAGTTTTCTGTCGCTGCGCCGTATCTTTACAAATTTTTTTTGAGTGGCTGTTCGTTTCCAGCTATGTAGTGTTCAATTTTCAAACAATGTAAACTTTCCTCTTTCTTTAACGAATTGATAAATTTCTACAAATTTAGATGTGCTGCATTTAATATAGAGGAGACACTATTGTGCCATCCTTCTGCAGAATAATTTGTATATGGTATGACCTCCTCTATGGATTCAAAACAATTCCAAAGATTTCTTGAAAACTGCGGTTGTCGTCTCTTGTGTCGTCGATCCAAACGATCTATACACTCACCTTCAAATTTAGAGTGTATTGAGTGAAATCAACGCCGCGTCGCAGTGTTCCAGTCTTGTATTTAGATAATTGTTAACAAAAATTTAAATTTTTTAGTGCCACCATTTGTCCGCGATCTTTTTTCGTCGGCGCCCTTTTTTCGCTGGCGATATTTTGAGGCGCGCTCAAATGTGAGCGACAATTTTTCGCGTGACCAATTGTCGGCGATCTTTTTTAGCGACACCTTAACAAACATCCACGCCTAAAACAGGTTCGAACCAGGGACTTTCTTTGGATTGAATGGAGATGAAGATATTATAATTTTTAAATAACTAAAAAAGTGGAGAAAATAAATTCATCAAATTGTTTGTCTGATAATTAGAGTGGTTGAAATAGGCTGATTGTACCAAACTCAAAATTCTAGTACCCACCCATTACTTACTGCTTTCCTGTACTTTACCCTTACTTGATAAATGTATCTCTTCTACATTGGGAGCTATTTAAATAACATAAGTATTGTATTGATTTTATTTAAACATATATGAATAGACCTTCACGCTCATATGCTGTAATAATAACAATATGTATATCTTTAACTAAGACGTCAAAATGATCGCCTAATTCATTACTGATAGAACATATATTTTTCGAATTAGACCTAAAACTGATTGCACATAAACTATTAATTGCAATATGTAGACGCCAATATGTTTGCAACCAGAACATTGTGTATATTTTAAACTAAGACGCCAAAATGATCGTGTAGTTTAGTTGTGAAAACATTCATACAATTTTTGGATAATATGAAAGCAGACGTCAAAATGGTTGCTCACAAACTATTGATATAAAATATATTGACGCCTAAATGTTTGCAACAACAACATTATGTATATTCTAATCCGAGATGCCAAAATGATTGCTTTGTTACATTAAGAGGGCATGCAACGCAGCAAGACGCCGTAATGATTTTTAGTGCAGTACTTTAATGTACGGGTTCCAGAATGATTGTCAAACGTACAAAAATTATGTATATAGTAAAAAAAAAGCTAGAAACATATGGAATAAACCATAGAACTTAGAAAAAAATGCTGACCTATATACTTCAATAAAATATCAGAGAATACGTCTTGTTCTAGGTGACGCCAAATTAAGGAATTACGTACGGACGCAATAATGATTGCATGATGTATATATATATATATATATATATATATATATATATATATATATATATATATTGTTGTTTGTTTTGTTTATTTTATTAACATCCTCGCATTCCCATTCTCTCAGTAACAAATTTATCTCGGACTTAATCCTAACTTGTTCAATAATATCCGGTCTCTTACGCCGAATTATTTAGTTAGCTTCCTGATTTCAATCAGTTGTAAATTCATGTTGATGTTCAGACTTACAATAATAATTTTTTGCCAACACTGTTGCGGTGGGGGCAGTATGTTGCGAAACATCGCAACAACGCAATTATATATTTTTTTTTGTAATAGATCAACTCTCTCAAAGTGCGTGAAAAAAAAAATGTAACAAAGTTTTTCATATAAGTTGTTGTAATAAATTAATTTTAATTACGACTGGTCCTTCGTATTTATCATATTGAAAGTTCGAAGAAGTAGTTGACGCAAACGGGGAGCCTTAACTATCGAAGGAAGCATTAATTTAAAGGCACCGTTTTCGCGCAATATACATATACAAATACATTATTTATAAAAAGTAAATAATGGGTTTAATTTTTGTTTCAAAGGTACTTAAACTACTACATGTTTTTATTTCATGTGTCAACTTATAGCTACATGATTAAGCCATTAAAAAATAAAGAATTTTTTAAACTTGCAAGACGTACATTTTTAATATAGAAATTATCATTATTCCTTGTATAATAATTATGAATATTGAAATTCTCAATAATGAATTTTTTTAAATATTTAGGAAGTAAACCATTTACTATTTTCAAAATAAAAATTAAATTATTGAATTTGTATTTATTACTATTTGAATACCAATTTAATGTCTTCAACATGTAATCAGTATTGCAATCACATTGCAGAATAATGCGCATTCGTCGGTTTTGTAAATGCTGTAATTTTTTTAAGTTTGTTTTTTTTATTAGATAGTTTATTGAAGAACGGTATTCAAAAATTGTCTTAATTGTTATAAATATTAATTAAATTACTAGCGTTTGTTATTTTTCTTGCGATTCTGGTGAACAGAATTTATCTATAACTTTAATATGCAAAAATTGGTCATTAAATTTTCATTCACTTTCCCACCAAAATATTTAAAAGATTTAAACCAACTTTAATTGTTCATTGTTAATTTTCAGAAATTGGGCTTCCATAATCGATATATTTATTTTTAGGTGAAGTTATACTAATCATTGCTTGAATTTTTTTGACATTAATTTTTAAGTCATTTACATTAACATATCCCGATTTGTTTTAGGCCTTGGTTCATTTTTTCTATTACCTTATATAATTGTTTATCATAGACTGCAATGAATGTATCATCTACAAATAAGTTAGTAAAATCAAATTTGTATGCTTGACTAATATCATTGATATACAACAAAAAAGTAGAGGTCCTAAAAAAACTTCCTTGAAGAACGCCATAATTATTGGGTAGTATTTCGAATATGCGATTATTCATCCTTTTCAAGACCGATTAGTAAGATAGAGTCATTTAACCAATTTAAAGTTATTTCTTCAACTCCATGTAGGTAATTCTAATTTTTTAATTAAAACATTTCGATTAATTTTCGTGTATCACACTGTAGAACAACAAAAAAAAGTGCATTGCAGTTGGGATTTTTACAGAGCCTAAGCCAAGAGGATCCTCATTAACACGTCAGGTTATTTTTATATGTTTGAAGTTTATATGCATTTGTTATCTTGTTTGGTCAAACTAAATGTAGTGTTATCTCCAAAAAAAGATTAAACTGGAGAGTTGAGATGAATTCCTACAAAATAGGGCACTTCATCTTGAAAAACATGAAAATTTGACATATTTTTAACCAAGTGACTTTACTGTGTCCTAGCCCCTATACAGTCTATATTTTACGGTTCAGAATAAATAAAACAAGCTTTAGCAGCGGCAGTATATGTATTAAAAAAATTTAAATTGGCGACGTTTCGATTTATTCAACATAAATCTTGATCAAAGTCTAAAAAAAGGACAGTTAGAACATTAGAAAATAGAATAAGCGGTACTTAGTATCTAATTTAAGTTAAATATTAATAAAGCGTAAAATGTAACACATTTGAAATGTGTATAAATTATCATTATCTCACATAATTATTTCACGTGAAGGAATATTTTCCAACACATTTTCTGAAACACTTTCAGGTTACCGAGAAATTTCTATATACCTACATAAGAACTAGGGAAAGGGAAACGTTTTAAGCGTAATAAAACGGAAATTTTTAATTATTTTGAATACTTAATTATTTATTTATTACTCTTACATAAACAGTCTTTAGAAATAAGGAACTTGAGAAACTTTAGACTTATTGAAAAAGATAAAAATTTTAATTTTGTAAAAAATGTCAAAAACCCCATCTTGCCCCCAAGACAAGACAAGATGGGGTATGGGAAACATATTCTATTTTTAAAATACTTATCTTTTTTGGGATTTTTTAATGGTGTACTTTAAATTATACAATCTAAACGTTTCGATAACACTTACAGTTATCTTCGTCAGTAGTAATGTTTGTTAAAAATTGTTAAAGATGTAGTAAACAATTTTGTCAAATGTGAAAAATTCAAACATAAACATAAGCCTGCTATTAATATAACAGTTTGAGAAACGTATAAGCCAACTATAAAATTGTAGTAAAGAATAACTAGGTCATTAAAATTAAATATTGTTAAACTGCCTCAAAGATGACAAACCAGAACACTCTCTACGACGAAAGCTAACGATGAAATTTGCCAGCCAAAAAACACATTTAACAAAATTTAATCGAGGTTTTTTAGGTGTACTTTGTAACCTTCAGTTTGGTATAGATATGTAGATGACACATTTGTTATTTGGAGACATGGAGAAGAAGCACTGCATGAGTTTTTGGTTTTTATAAATGGTATACATCCTAGTATTCAGTTTACCATGGAAAAAGAAACTAATGGAAGTTTACCATTTCTTGACATATTAATATCTAAAAATAATAATTCACTATCTTTTAAGGTTTACAGAAAGCCGACACACACTGATAGATACCTTCATAAATTATCCAACCACCATCCACGTCAAAAAATTAGTGTAATTAAATCTTTAGTAGATCGAGCAAAACGAATTTGTGACCCTGAATTTTTGAATGATGAATATAAATATTTAAGAAAATCCTTACAAGATAATGGATATTCACTTACAGATATTAATAATGTTATTACACCTTCTAGGCGTAACCTTAAAGAAAACCAGTTCTTAATGTTGGTACTGCTTTTCTTCCTTTTATAGCTAATGTTACAAATAGAATTGAAAAATCCTAATCAAATATGGCATTAGGACTATTTTTAAACCTACAAGAAAAATTAAAGAACATTTAAGATCACCTAAAGATGTGTCAAACCCTTTATCATCTTCCGGAGTGTATAAGTTATCTTGTTCATGTGGAAAAGTATACATCGGGACCACAAAACGTAGCTTTGATACAAGACGCAAAGAACATATGAGATTTTGTAGATTGGGTCAACCAGAGAGGTCTGCTGTGGCTGACCATGCCCTGAATAATCTAAATCATGACATTCAATTTGACAATATGAAAATATTGTCAAGACAAACCCATTATTATGTTCGTTTGCAACGTGAAGCTATTGAAATATATAAACACCCGAATAATTTTAATAGACAAGAAGAAAATCTCCGTTTAAATAGGTTTTGGCATCTTATAATTAAAAAAGAGCATAATGATACGCCTTGATTTTAATTTGTTTTCAACTTTTGGTATGTCTAGGTTTTTTGCTGTGTTTTTCCTAGACCTTGAAGCAAATGCTTTATCAATTATATGTTAAATTTCCACAGCACTATAATTTAACATAAGTAGTTGAAATTAAATTGAAATTAAAAATTACAAAGAACGTTCTGCATTGTGCTTTTCATTGTTAATAACACTTCCAATTATTGATAAAGATATCTCTTTGTTAGGTTTAACTGGGTTATTTTTTGATGTAATGTTTGGATTTGTGAATGCTTCTATCATTTTAAAATTGAAGTTTTTCACAACTTTACACTTACATCACAACTCGATTAAATTTTGTTAAATGTGTTTTTTGGCTGGCAAATTTCATCGTTAGCTTTCGTCGTAGAGAGTGTTCTGGTTTGTCATCTTTGAGGCAGTTTAACAATATTTAATTTTAATGACCTAGTTATTCTTTACTACAATTTTATAGTTGGCTTATACGTTTCTCAAACTGTTATATTAATAGCAGGATTATGTTTATGTTTGAATTTTTCACATTTGACAAAATTGTTTACTACATCTTTAACAATTTTTAACAAACATTACTACTGACGAAGATAACTGTAAGTGTTATCGAAACGTTTAGATTGTATAATTTAAAGTACACCATTAAAAAATCCCAAAAAAGATAAGTATTTTATTATGAGTGTTAATGGTGAAAGTTTACATTTTCATATTCTATTTTTGGTTGCAAAACTCGCAAACAAATATTGCCTCGTCGTCTATCCCAGCACAGCTACAGTGTGCCCACTTCCCACAGAGAGAACATGCGGCCGATCCTTCATCTGAATCCAAATATTTTCCATGGCAGTAAAAGCAAGGGATATTATTTTCATCGTTGTCACTTTCTGGTAGTGAATTTAGATTATTGTTGGTTTTCTTCTTATTCTTTTTCTTTGTCAAATTGGTTTTTCCTCGTTTCCTTGTCACACGTGTCATTTTGCGAGTCACTTGTTGAGGACTGACAGCAGAAAATACTGATGGTGGTGGAGTAGTTGGCCTTTGATCTATTTCTATATTGCTCGTCCAAGTGGAACATCCGGGCCGATGCTCTGCTTCAATTTCAGATTGCATCATAATAACAGACATGCCGCGTATCAGCGGTTCGCCAATAGTTTGTTTGTCAGAATCTTCAACTGTCGAAGCTAAAGTTGCAGCCGTTATTTTTTAGGGACAACTGAAGCGTCAGTTGATGCGAATGGTTTGTTTGCTGCTGTTGCTCCGTTGTCCGACGTACTGGTTTCTGGTAATGCTTCAGTGATGGATAATCTCTCTGTGGAATATCTGTGGTCAATGATGGGGCAAAGTCAATGTCGGAAAACACTCTTGGTCGTATAGCCAAATTCCACATTTTTTAAAGCCATTTACCGCCGTTGCTATTGTAGAAGCTTGAACAAAGGCTTTACCAAAAATCTCTGCTACTTGCCGGACAGTTACTACTATTCCGGGGTTGCTACGAAGCCAGGCTGTAACTTGTTGGTCGTAATATGTGCTCAAGGGCCTCATGTATGCTACGTCGCCGACTTAAAGTGGATGAGCCGTATGTGGAGGTAAGCATAATATAATAACCTCATTGAAACGAGCTTCATTAATCACGTCAATATTTTGTGTGTGGGTGCTGTGGCCATCTAACAACAACAGCACAGGTCGATAAACTGTTGCTCCGCTAAATTTAATAAGCTTCTTAAACCAGCCAAGGAATCATTCAGCTGTCACCCAGCCAGAATCGCTGCAAACACCCCAAGCTCCAGTAGCAGCATTCAGCATTAGCTGTGGGTCTATTCTCTTTCTTGGGAACACCATCATTGGAGGCATATATTGGCCACTAGCACTGAAACATATTTATATAGTTATTGTGGTTCCTCTCTCCGCAGAAGTTATGGATCCCACTTGTTTTCTACCTTTTCTTGCAATTATTTTTGACTTTGTTTTAGGTACCACTGAAACTCCTGTTTCATCACAATTATAAATTCTGTCAGGGGAAAGTTCTGCTCATCATAAACGTTGCCGAGGAAGTTAAAAAAATGTGCAACAGCTTGTTTATTAAACTCAGCGGTACGTACATCTGAAGTGATTTCTGGCTCGATGTATTGATAATTCTGGATGCCTGCTTAAAAATCCTTGCACCCAATCTTTGTCTGCTTCTTTTTTTTCAGAGTTAAGAGGTGTTGCTTCCCATTTTTTACTGACAGAGTATATGCCAATGCCCTTAAATATTTTGTTGTAAGCCCGTAAAGATGACTCTCCATAGCAACTATGTAGTTACAAAGTTCTTTCTCTTCGTCATCAGAAAATGTTCTTCTTTTTGGGCCTAAAGGAACTTTCACAGAAGTTGCAGAAGCAGCAGGATCTTCTAGGGCTACACGATCTTCTTTAACTTTTCTTTCGAGGGTCGTTTGTGGCACAGAATATGTTTTTGCCGCTAATTTATACCCCATTTCCCGTTTAACTACAACATTTACCGCATTTTTCATACTCTCTTCACTCCAATTCCCCCTCTCCGTCTTTCATTTTTATAATTGTAATTCTAAAACAAGATTAAGCTCAATTAAGTTCACAGAATCATATTGTCTTAAAAAAATAATTTGAATTTTCTGCGATGGGTAAGATTGGAGTACCCCATATCCCATCTTGCCCTCCCGCGGACATCTGAATAAAATAACATGCCTTAAAAAAACTAATCAAAATATGAAAATAATCATGGTCTTACCTGCTGGTGTAATCATTGATAAACAAGAATAACTTTCAATCAGTTCTAGACAACAAATGTTGAGGTACAAAACACATGCGATGTACAACACGAAAATCGCAACGAACTTGATAGAAACCGAGTTTTTGGCGCTAGGGCAAACACGCGTGGACTCACAAGCCGGCTACAACGCTGACCGATAAACAAGACGGTGACGCGTTATTACGAGCCAGAGCGGCTGTGATTAGTCGTTCGTGCCGCCGATTACACCCGGTACCCCGTCTTACCCGCTACCCCGTCTTGCCATCCCTTCCCCTATTAGAGTTCAAAATGCGATTCGAACGTCATTTTTTAACACTTTTGGAAAAAGAAATAAAACACAATTTTGTATGGAGGAATTCTAATATCATACCTCAAGACGTATATTTTATTTACAATATTTTTATTAAATGCTACGTTTTATAGATGCAAACACTAAATTTAAAGAAGAAAATTCAGTTTCGTCTGCAACAGATCATAGTGAGCTGAAGGTGAGTAAAATCACATTCATTAAATAAGCAGGCATCCATTCCCACATGTAAACTTTATGCTCCACTTATTTCAGACAAATAACTCCAATATAAGTTCATTGACAAGCATCTGTTCTGAAACAACCTTTGAAAGATCGGACCAATTGGATTTTTTAATCCCTATTATTGAAAATGTGCGTATACTTTATGAATATAATGAATCACTTCCTAATGTAAATATTTCTCATTATGTAGGTAGTTTGTACTAAAGATAGCGAAACCGCTACTTCTTATACTTTCTAATTGAACTAATTGAAAACTACACTGGACCTATGCTTTCTTCCGAAGCACCCTCTATTTATCGATTTGAAGATATTAGATCGGTAAGTCAAAACCTATTTTTCCTACATTTGTAGTAATACTAGTAATTTGTAGTAATTATACTACAATCTTCTTACTGCAGACTGTACCCGGTAACAGAGAAACAGATTTTGTGAACTTACAATCTGGAGACGTTGAATCTATCCATCAACCAGATATTTATAGTAGTACACCTGTACAATTTCAAAGTGTCCTAAATGTGAAACCACCTCAAAATATTGGGGCACCATTACCGTATCAAATCCATGTGAATCCTGCTCCAATTATGATTCAGCAGCATGTAGATAGAACTATCTCAAGATTTGGGCAGTTTGTAGAAGTGAGTATTACTGTTAACGCCCAGATGTGTAAAGTACAATACCACCTCGATATAGATAATTTGCTTTAAAAAATAAAGTTAAGTAATGTCTTAAAAAGAACAAAAAGATACCGCTCATAACTTGTTCATGGTTATAATGTGCATGATGATAATTATTATTACTCGCTTTCTGAAATACCATTGATGAATCTGTAATAGTTTACTGATACAGAAATGGGTTTGGTTTTTTATTATCCTAATTTTTTCGTTTGTGTATGTAAATGCATTGATTCCGATAATACCAAATTGTAGGAACCGTCTGGAAATGTAGAAACACTTACAAGTTGTAGAGCATGGACAAAAAAAATTGTTGCCCTAACTGCGTGCAAGACTTGACACATTTTACTAGACATTTAGAAGACATCATAAAGACGAGGGTGCAGTGCGAGAACTGGTATCTCTACGGCAAGGAGATCCCAAAAAAAGAAAACTGATCAAACTCATTTGGTGGCAAGGAAACTTCCTTTCTTCCAATCAATCAAATACCGTTCGACCAGTAAAGAGACCAACAAAAAAAGACAATTTAGAGAAAACGGATTTTACTGCCTGCCAGTTTTGTTTTGGCTACTTCAAAAAGAGTTTTTTAAGACGACATCGCAGTTAATGTGAACTACGACCTACAAAGAAAAATCTTTTTGAAGCACTAAAACCCGAGTTTTTTGATCATTTGGTGTTATCTACAACAATTATTAGTGGATACGACCCAGGTTCAAAAACATTCAGAGCAAGTAGTTAAGCTCTGCATATGGGAACGACGATGAAGCAAGTGTGCGATATCGCAATGAAGATGATAATTAGGAAAAAAAAAATTCTCCCTGCTGACGATCCAGAAGCTTGTTTAAAAAGTATTAAACGTTTAAAGTGTTTAGTTGAAAATCACTAGACTTCAGAAATTTCTAGTTTGGCATTGAAAAATTTAAACGAACAAAAATGGGAAAAGCCAAAACTTTTTCCAGTTTGACAAGATGTGATGAATTTTCAGAAATATAGCACCCAGGAAGTGAAACAAGCCAGTGAAAACATTAATAAAGGGATAAACGTGTGTACGGAATATCGGCGATTATCTGAAAATGTAACGGCACTCGTACTCCTAAATAGAAAGCGCATTGGAGAAATCCAATATTTGAAGGTCAAAACGTATTGTG